>OZ014515.1:6138622-6615635 GCA_963966075.1 Aphodius sticticus | reverse complement strand
CTACTTTTCTCGTAATGCCACAAAAACCAAAATGATAACATCAAAGCAGCAATAGATGTATACTCGTTCTTTGAAAAATTCTCCTGATTAAGCCAGAGTAGACAGAGAGTTGTAATTTTCAGGAAACCCAAGTACTGAAATGCGTAATGAAATAATATTAATTGCTCCGTTGGTGTTAAAAAAGTCGGACGACTAAAGAGGATCGTTTAAGAGACCGAGGATCGTTGAAGAGTTTTTTTTTTTCGAGCTTTGGCGGTCGGCCGGCGTTTTTTTGATTTGCTGGCGGCCGCCGGGGAATATGTTTAGTGTAATTTAATTTCTGAAGTAATTTAAGTGGGGTAATTAATGTGTTTCGGCCCTTAAAATGATAACGTGCGCGCGTCCGAGGACCTGTCGTTGCCATGACGACGCTAAGCCGTGTGCCGCCACCGACGTCGCTACGGACTATTACTGCACCCCATTAATGTCGAAATTATACCCCCGCACTTATTCCCGCTGAATTTCTGCCGATTCGACCAAATAAAAGCACCCTCCTCAATTAACGTTCTACCCCGTGTTATTGTTCACCGATAATAAAATACCCAGCTCGAAGGTTTGCTGCCTCTTTAAATAATTCATTTCCTGTGATCTCCTCTTCATTTATTATTGTCTATTAAACGA
Organism: Aphodius sticticus; assembly: GCA_963966075.1. Taxonomy (NCBI): domain Eukaryota; kingdom Metazoa; phylum Arthropoda; class Insecta; order Coleoptera; family Scarabaeidae; genus Aphodius; species Aphodius sticticus. The sequence continues at coordinate 6,614,975 of OZ014515.1, read as the reverse complement.
TCAAGAAACATTTGATGAGCAAACTTTCTATATGCATTTTGTCAAAAAAAATATACTCATTGCCGAGATATCTGCTTTCATGAAAATCTTGTTTATAGGCTTTATTGAAAGGAAAATTAGGAAAGTACAATTGCCAACCTGTAGACAAGATCTCGAGTTATACTCTGTGTAAATTTGATTTTTTTTGGGCAAGCGGTTTAGGTGAAAAAAAATTGGAAAGAGCAGCGTTAATTTAAAACAGCTAAAATAGGGTACATTTTTACATTTCTCTAGCGCTTCTGTCAAAACCTACTTTATTTCATTTTTTTTTGTTTAGTCGTTGCAGAGTTACCTACTGTTAATTACTGTTCAATAGTTTTAGAGTTATAAGCCTTCAAACACAGCAGTCAATACTATCGAAACGATAAATTATGGCAGTTTGGGCGATTCTCTCGTACGGGGTCATATATATTTCTTAAAAACAAGAAATCTATCTGTGTAAGCATATACTAATCCCAGAAGAAAGAAACACGCCCCACTTAACACGCCGTCACGGCGGGACCGAATCCTAACCTGCAAGGCAGTGGCAAAAATTCAAACCGACCAGTCATGGGATTATATACCGTTATATAGGCCCGCATTGGCTCGCGGTGTACATAGAATATGTAATCGTGATTGGTCGGTTGCATACCTACAGTTACCCAGCGCGTCAAGGCGCGTCAAGGCGCGTCCAGACTGAAAACGTCTTAAGCGTTGTGACCGTGTTACAATATGAGTGGTAAATATGCACAATGCGACATGTCCTTTGAAGTGAATGTCGCGAAAACTGCAACGTTTAGTTTCAGTGACATTTACTTTATATTTTCTAAGGTAAACACGTTGTAACACAGGCATTCGCGCTTTAAACGTTTTCAGTTTGGACACGCCTTGTTCGCTAGCTTTACAGCTGTATATAGTCAACCGACCAATCACAGCACTATATTCTATGTACACTGGGCTATGCAGCTATCGGCTATGCACTAGCCGATTTTGTAGGTATATTTTTACAATATAGTAAATGAATTACAAAATCTCTTTAAAGCCTTTTATTGTTCATATTTTGAGGAATATTCACAATAAATAAAAATAAAAATAAATAAAAATAGCAGCGTTAGAGCACTTCAAAGGAAACCTCTTCCGGCGGATAGGGTTGTACGGCCGGAAAGATTTTGCACACAGTTTTTCACTTAGCCATAGAAATAAAAAAAATATTGATTCTATATAAGATTATCTCGGGAAGTACGTACGGAAATTAGAAAATTCCGCTTTAAAACAAAATGGCGCACGTTTGAACACAAAATATCACTTTTAGGTACAAAATTAGGTCAAAAATTGTTTGTAACAAAAAAAGTTTCGAACTTATCGTAAAATCCGTACGTACTTCTCTAGGTAATATTGTTCTGAAGCTGCATATACAATTTCAAGTGAATTGACGAAGATCCGTTGAAGTTATCGTTCCGGCCAGTTTGAAAAATGCGGTTTTGAGAAAACACCGTTTAAAATAGTGTGTAACTTTGATGTATAGAATTGTTATATTTTACTATAGTCGGCGAAGCCTGGACCATATAATTATCTTTTCGAATTAACATTTTCCTCCTCTTGTTTCTTTCTGTTTGATTTTGAGGACAGACGGGCCTGTTTTGCAGCATCAGTCAGGGATCGCTCTGAAAACATGATGCGCCGTGCGTCAGCCTTCGCGCAGGTATTATAGCAGTTTAGATGCTCATACCTACATAATACCTCCATAATCTTCATAAGGCTGGATAATGCATCATTGATACCACATATAGCTATACTTGCTGCAATATCCACAATTACTTTGCCACTTGAAAGTGAAAATAAAAATGAAATCACCAGGTGGCATTTCATCGGTCAGAATTTATGATACAGTGTCGCCCAGATTTATTTTCTTCATTTTATCAATTGAATCATGATTACGACGAATGGCTAGTCCATCATAAATTGAAAGCTCATTTATAGGCTTCTGGGTTAACTTCCCTTTTTCTTCGAGGCCCTAACTGGTTTTTGTCAAATGGCGGGGACGAGTGCCATTAGTTTTTCACGTGAGCTATGCATTCCTTTTCTTATTTCCTTTTTTTATTCCAAAATTTACAAGCTTTGCAGTAAGTATTTACTTAGATTGGATGATAATATCAACAACATTTCTCCAGCTGATAAGCGCCACCAATCATACAGAGATCATACAGCAGATTCTTCTGCTGCTTTCTGCATACTTTGTTGACAATGCTTCTGTTTCCACAAAAATGGTGCGAACAACTTTATCGTGAAATGAGTGAAAAATTTGACGAGGAAGGTCCTTGAATGCGCAAAACTTTTTAATTACATCTACACATATTCTTATGCGCATGACAAGGATAATTCCGCTATTCATTTCATATCCTTTTTGAACAAATCGGCAACTTGGAATGAAAGTTTGTTCAAAATTCTCACAAGAAACCACGATTTGAAATCCTAAATCACGGTTGCCACTTTCGGCCAATTTCGCATTTGATTTGCACGGTTTACACACTGCAACTTGTGAAATAGCAGAAAACAGAACAACAAAGTTCAAAAGATGATAATTAAACGTCATCCACTTTAATGTTGTAATAATCTTGAACCGACATTACTTTCTTACCGGTGTGGACTGTGGATACGTTATCAGCCAGATGCGACTCTAGTTCCAAACGATTCTTCAATGCTTGTCATATTAGTTCTATTTGAAAATCTGCTGCTTCCTTTCGACTCATTTCGATCACGATATACTCCAAGAATGTCACTAATTATTTCTGCAATTTTTTTACCAACAAATCAAGAACAACACACGTTACATCAGACAGCTGTATCATTGTGCGGCTAGCGTCAGTTCAACGAACGTACCGAGGATATTTCCACAAAATCTTTGTGTTTTATAATATTTTATGTTATATTTCACACCACGCATGTAATTCCTCCAAATAAGATACGAGCGTATAGGTCTCTAGGCTGTAACCTCTCACGCTAAACTTTTTGGATGTACGCTCGGCTAGACGCTTGGCCCCGTATGTTCATCAAATAAGCATTTAAAATTTTTTTTCCAATATGAAACGTACTGTACCTTATTTCTAAGATCTCAAGACATCATTTAAGCAAGAAAAGGTGACCAACATATCAGTGCGTAAAAGCAAAAATATCGGTAGGTAATATTCCAAATTAGTACCTATATAGGTATGTACTGGTAGCGCTCCCCGTCGGTGGAAAATAATTAACGTTAGTTCTAAAGTAAATAGAAAATTAAACGGCGCCTGGCCTGGATTGGGCCGGGATTGTGATGTTTAATTTGCCGTTTTGTTAAAAACACTAAACTCAAATATTAGTCCGTTATTAATTAAAGCACTTTTCAATTATAACTTCGAAAACTGCGTTTGCACAACAAATCGCAGCGGCGCCGGTCATTTCTGTTGCACATCAACAGTCCTTTTGTTTTGCCAGTACCGCAAGCTGTAATTGCTACGTCTGGCAACCCAATTAACGCAAAATTAAATGCATGTGGTACCTATGCATTTAATTTTGCGTTTTTGTTGTTTTGACAAACTTCTAACTCCACTGCTTATTGACCAAACTCAATGTCTACTCATCTCAATAGGTACATATTTCATTTCACATTAAATTTGCCACATATCACAAATGGTAACACAATCAAGTAACAGAATTTTTCTCTCAAATTTTCAGGTGGGTAATTACCCACCTACAGACTTTTCAGGTGGGTAGTAGGTACTCCCACTGTACCCACCTCTTTCGCCGGCCCTGGACTATCTTTAATATCGTTCCTTGTTTTTTCCTAAATCTTAGGGTGTGCACTGCACGTTTTGCACGTATGGAGCGTACGCCACTGCTGCGGAAGGTAGATTTACCGACATCAGAAACCAATCAAAGGAAATATTAACCAGGGTCGAAATGTATAGATTTGCGTATAGCTAAGTATTGAAGCTATTGTTGAATTAGAATTGTACATATAGATTGATTGTACAATATTACCGAAGGTATGCTAGCCGAAACCTCTGAGTTGGAACAATCAAAACCGTATAACGCTATTGAGGCGGTTATCGGTTATTATACTGATATAATCGTGAGAACAGCCTTGATGTTTCGTGGTAGAGCTACATTGGGACAGTTATCCAACCGCACAGCGATAAAATATTCAAACTTAGGCCCGGTACGGAGCGGCTTGGTTTAGAAACTTTGGGGTTGAACAAACTCCCCGAAGCAGAAGATCTAGCATGTCAAATCCCAACCCTTTCGTCTGAATATTTTATTATCACTTCTTAATACGAAATTGATGATAAACGCTATCCGAATAATTTGACCATTTATGGATAAACTTAGGAACTAAACTATTACATAACAAAAATAGAACTTGTGCGATTTACTTACGGAAATAAACAATTGCTTACGTGTCCTAAGAGTACCTACCTATACTAAAAGTTGAGGTTATGTATAAGTATGCGCTTTTACGTTTCACGTTTGAGATCTATAATGTCGCAAATCTTAGAAACCTAAAAGTTACTAAACACTCCAAGACAGAGTTGCATAATACTTATAAGAATGAGTATAATAATAAAACTAATCCATTGAAGAACGTATCTTGCTTTTGTAGGTTATGGCTATTTTTATACATACATACCCATATTGAATTTACCCAACGTGCATTTTCAATGCGAAATTAACATAAACAGCGAATGATGGATGATTGGAATATGGTTTACACTAAGAAAACCATACAGTGTTAGTCCAAATTATTGGAACATCTAAATAAATAATTCTCCAACCGCCCTTATTCAGCATTGCCACTCTATTCTACATATTAGCAGGGACCTTCGAGTTTCCCCTTCTGTTATTCAGCGTTTATAGCATCGGTTTTGGGAAACTGGACAATATGTTAGAAGACCTGGACAAGGTCGAAATCGAAAAACTATTCAAAATCAAGACCGATTTCTTGTCCTTTCCTCTCTAAGTCAGCGTACTGCCACAGCACGAGACCTCCTAAACGACCTAAGACGAACACATGGAATAGAAATTTCTGATCAAACTGTTAGAAACAGATTAAAAGGCGCGATCTTGAAACCAAGAAAACCTGTCCGGGCACCACGCTTTACGCAGCATCACAAAGCAGCGCGAATGAGGTTTGCTCTAGATCACAGAGATTGGTAACTTCGTCACTGGACGCCTGTACTGTTTACTGATAAGTCTAGATTTCGTTTAACTCGTTGCGACGGTCGGGTACGTGGATATAGACGTCTTGGTGAACGCTACGCAGCCGCTATTATACAGGAAGTGGATAGATTTGGTCGTGGATCTGTGATGGTTTGGGCTGGAATCAGTATAGACAACAGAACTGATCTTGTTGAAGTTCTGGATAGACTAAATGCCATGGTCAAAAGTTCATCCTAATGCAGGACAATGCAAAGCCACATACCGGCGGCATCACCAGAAACTTTTTACAAGAACGTGGAAGTCCGGACCTGAATCCCATTGAACACGTGTGGGATTAGCTTGAGCGACGTGTTCGCAAGTGCCCTAATCCACCACTAACCATACAGGACACAAGCACTGATTGACGAATGGGAAAGCATACCCCAAGAATCTCTTCGCAGACTAGTGCGAAGCATGCCACGCAGGTGTGAGGAAGTGATTCATGCTCGTGGAGGGCATTTAAACCTCACCAATCCACAGAAAACCCGACTGTCATCGATACTATGACAGTCATTTCCATTTTGTTTTGCGGTATTAATATACATTTTTAAGTGTAACTTAAAAGTAACTAAGAGTTGTATAACATTGCTTTTGTAATTTTCTTTAGTTAAATATATAAGTATAATTGAAGTATACCAAATTTGATTTGCCAAGAACTATTATTTCAAAAGTTACAGGTTTCTAACATAAAACAACCTAAATATTTGCTTTACGTGAAACAATTGTTTTGATTTAAGAAAGTCGTTGTTTTGAAAATAGTGTGAAGGATGCCGATAGATGGAGCTTTAGTTTCTCGTCGTAAGAGGGGTCTCCTAGAGGGTATATAATCGCATACATGTCTATGCAGCATCAGTGATTGTGCAATTAGGTATACCGTCAATGTACCTGACGTAGAAATGTCCAACTGCGCTAATATTGATGGAAAGAGACTAAGAAGGGACACCGGGTGCCTTCTCTAGTAGGTAACAATATTCTTCTTTGGATGCGTTAATTACATTCCATGTAAAATATTACTTTTATAGAAATATGTTTATATTTAAAAAAAAGTAGGGTGTAAAGTAGAAGTTTTTGCCTCTGTGATTCTGCTATGCAGCAATTAGCGTCAGCGTGTAGCGGGGGTGGTTAAAATCGGAGACTCGCAAACTTTCTTAATATTTTAATAGCTTTAAACTGTTGTTTTTAAAGTGGTGAGTAGCGCGGGCCATTTACATAAGTGGCATGGCATGATGTTATTAGATGTAAATGACGGTCATTAGGACCTCAACTCTGAACGATGAGCATGGAGCCGTGTCCGTAGCGATGGTAAAGTGGACCGGCGGAGGGGTGGGGGGGGGGGGGACGGGAGGGGGAAGGGGAGAAAGAAAGGGGAGGGGGAGAGTCGACGCTGCTTGATAAACACCAGTAATTGAGTGATATATCCTCGCTAGGTTTGAAACGGGCGCACGGTGGTCGATTCTGCTTCGCTAGCTGGACAAAAATGAAAAATAAAGTTGCTCTATTGTAATTCAAACTGCACTAAATATTAAGAGAAATAGTCAAAGATCAGTCTCTTAACAAGTTTGTCGTCAAAATTTCAAATGCGCTGGTGTGGCACCATCAGAAACTGAACTTTACGCTCAGTGGCAAAAGTGCATAACCATTCGCAAATTCATCTATGTCAGTGTGAGCGCATGTTTACGTTAATTTTTGTCAAATATTTTGAATAACTACAATGGAGGAGACGTGTGGTGGTGCCTACTACTTTCTGGAAGCTGTACTATTGTAATAATTTGAGTTTTCTTAGCGCTTAATAAAATTAACTTTCACCATAAGGTTATAAAAAAGTACGACGGAGTACGACTGGATTAAGTGCTCTATTGCTGAGCTTCGATGTTATAGTCTTACGATTTGTTGAAGTTAGGTGCCACTTTTTGCTGGTAACGTTTTTTTGTTGTTGAAGAGAGCCCCTTGTCATCTGGAGAGCTTCTACAAATACAGATACATGTGTTTTTCTTTGTTATATAACGTCATAGAGGTTCAGAAAAAAATGGCATGACATAAGCCTACCTGACGTATTTTATGGCATCGATTATAATTGCCGGAACATACGGGAAGTAGTCATAACTGCATTTGGATTTTAAATCTCAAACGAGAACCTAGGTGTGTGGTATCATACACAGATATTTTCAATAGAAACAACTTCTATTTGAACAAAAGTTTTCTAAACCATACGCTTCACAAAAGAACCCATAATATGTTATGTTGTCTGTATAAGCTGTGATCAGAAGAACAATCCACGTATTCATGTTTTATTTTGTTAGTAGTGAAGAGACTTTTTTTTATTTTTTTTTATTTTGTTCAAACACAGAGTGTTTGTGGCATAACACCTAGTCAATGACTAACAAGTTATTTTCACTTAACCTAAACTGATAAAATAATGAGTGTTTCTACAATTTTGCCCATTGACCCAAGTTGTTTTAGACTGACAGTTTTTACCACTCAAGTAGACGGCGGTTGTTTTCACCTACACTATCACTGTGAATACACTACGGGTGCTCTGGTTTTAGTCACTCCCGCACTAGTTCGAATGGTTTAGTTCTTTTCAGCCGACGCACTAGCGCACTGTTGTCTAGCAGCTGGATGGTTTCAATGTGGTCGTGGTGGAGTAGACGATCCTCGTGCTTCTTAGCAAATTTTGATATTTCGCTAGTTACCATCTCCATGCGAAGGTCCCGATGAAGATTGGTGTTTTTGATGTACCATGGTGCACCAACAATGGCCCTTAGAACTTTATTTTGGAACCTCTGAATGAGGTTGATATTGGACTGCGTAGTGCATCCCCATAACTGTATTTCATACACCCATACTGGCTTTAATATTTGCTTGTATAGTAGGAGCTTATTTTGCACTGACAGGGCTGACCTCCGTCCCATTAGCCAATACATTTTGCGGAATTTTAGGTCGAGTTCGTCCCGCCTTTTCTTGACATGTACTTTCCATCTAAGCTTGGCATCCAGTGTCATGCCAAGGTATTTCGCTGTATCCGCGTATGGAATATCGTTCCCATTAATGGTTACTGGAATATAGTTAACTCTCTTATTGGTGTAGGTTACATGCGTGGATTTTCCTTCATTTAGTTTGATGCGCCATTTCTTTGTCCAAAGGTTGATTTTGTTTGCAGCTATCTGTAATTTTTCAGTTGCTTCTTCGACACTGTCACTAATCGCCAAAATAGCCGTGTCGTCTGCAAATGTTGCCACTGTGCTTTCTCCCGGAACAGGAATATCATAAGTATACAGTAGGTACAAAAGTGGTCCCAATACACTTCCTTGTGGTACTCCGGCATTGATATTGCGTAGCGAGGAGTATTCGTCATCTTGTTTCACCCTGAAGTGACGGTCCTTCAGATATGATTTTAACAGTTCTGTATATTCAGTAGGAAGCTGCTGTTCCAGTTTCTCAAAGAGTCCATCATGCCACACCTTATCGAAAGCCTTGTGAAGAGACGTGATAGTATATCGATAGCTGAAGATTTAGCGCGTCTGATGACAAAACCTTAAAGCCAACAGTCACCTTAGGACAGTCACCTGTCCAACAAAGGATAGCCCGAGATCATATGGTTTATTTCCTAAACCGCATGATTTGGAAAGAAGTGTTTCCAGCAGAAGTTGTTTCGTTAGAAAATATCTTTGCAATGATACCACACATGACCCATGATTTAACTTAACGTTCTGAAAGTGAGTGCTGTTGCCAGAATTCGGCCGACTGTAGCGTGTGTGGGCTCATTTAATGTATAAATTTTCACGCCACATATTATTCGATTTGGGTTAAAGTTCAAAATCGACTACAATGCGGTGCTGCAGCCGCAAGCTAAAACAAATAGTTATTGTTATGGTACAGTCTTCCATATGCAAACCGCCACAATTGGGCCCGTAAAAAATAAAAAAAATAAATAAAATCGTTCCTGCAAGTTTAACAATTTTCAAACCAAATTTGTTAATCAACCCCCTTTCAAAACCACCCCACAAGTACTTTTGATTTATTCCCTTTTTTGCGCATTTGCAGGAATAACAGTAGTACATTCACTAAGTTTCAGAATTTTAGAACAACCCCCTCAAAAACCACCCCATTGGTACTTAGATATTTTTTAATATAATAATATCATATTCACAAGGTTTGCAACCCCCGCAAAAACAACCCCCTTCAGGCTTAGATTTTTTTTTACTATTTTTCCGGTTATCTATCAAAGATTTGAAGTGCATTAGAAAAAAAATAACTTTGTCCGGGTAAAAGTGCAAAATCGACAACTGTGGGGCGACCAGATCCATAAACGCAGCTCCCGCGCGCTGTGTGCCGATTAGCGATAGTCAATTGTTTGCGATTCGGATCATAGACCGCAACTTTTGTTTATGAGGAGATAGGCAATACCGCCGCAACTTCCTTCGGTTTGCTATCGGCCCGAGACATGAGTATTAGGAGGCAGCCTATCGCCATATGATGATAATAAGCCCGCAGCTCGAGAACGAGGCGGCATCAGCCGGATTGTCTATCTAATAATATCCGATTACACCAACTGAAAATAACAACCGCTTTGCCAAGTCGCAACGTTCCATCCAGGGGTTCCCATATCATTCCCACTCCCAGGGTATAGACGCCACACTTTCCCACACGATATTCCCATCTCCTTCCCCAAGAAGAATCATGAAGTTACTCTACCTGGAAACTCCAGCTGTTTTCGTAGAAAGAATTAGCACCTAGAAAGATGATGCTAACTGCAGATTCTCTAATGAAAGACTGGTCTACTGTTTCCTTTTATGGACTTTACCAGTTTTGGCCAATTATGGGTCCAACTCTCTGTCTACTCTAGCTTAATCTGGAGATTTTTTCAAAGGGAGTATGCATGAATTCCAGCTGCTTTGATGCTGTGATTTTGGCTTTTGTGGCATTACGAGAAAAATAGTTGGGATAGAGACGATTACCATACATGTCTTGATCACAGATAAATTAGATAATTAATCCTGAAAATTACAACTCTCTGTCTACTCTGGCTTAATCAGGGGAATTTTTCAAATTACGAGTTTAAATCTATTCAGGCTGCTTTGATGTTGTGATTTTTGTTTTTGTGGCATTACGGGAAAAATAGTTGGGTTAGAGACGATTATCATACATGTCTTGGTCACAGATAAATTAGATAATTAATCCTGAAAATTACAACTCTGTCTACTCTGGCTTAATCAGTAGAATTTTTTAAACTTTGACTAGGCATGTATTCAGGCTGCTTTGATGCTGTGATTTTGGTTTTTGTGGCATTACGAGAAAAATAGTTGGGATAGAGACGATTACCATACATGTCTTGATCACAGATAAATTAGATAAATAATCCTGAAAATTACAACTCTGTCTACTCTGGCTTAACCAGGAGAATTTTTCAAAGTACGAGTATACATCTATTCAGGCTGCTTTGATGTTGTGATTTTGGTTTTTGTGGCATTACGAGAAAAATAATTGCGATAGAAACGATTACCATACATGTCTTGGTCACACATAAATTAGATAATTAATCCTGAAAATTACAACTCTCTGTCTACTCTGGCTTAACCAGGAGAATTTTTCAAAGTACGAGTATACCTGTATACATCTATTCAGGCTGCTTTGATATTGTGATTTTGGTTTTTGTAGCATTACGGGAAAAATAGTTGGGTTTGAGACGATTATCATACATGTCTTGGTCACAGATAAATTAGATAATTAATCCTGAAAATTACAACTCTCTGTCTACTCTGGCTTAATCAGGAAAATTTTTCAAAGTACGAGTATACATCTATTCAGGCTGCTTTGATGTTCTGATTTTGGTTTTTGTGGCATTACGAGAAAAATAGTTGGGTTAGAGACGATTATCATACATGTCTTGATCACAGATAAATTAGATAATTAATCCTGAAAATTAGAACTCCTTGTCTACTCTGGCTTAATCAGGAGAATTTTTTAAACTCCGGCTATTCATGTATGACTATACATCTATTCAGGCTGCTTTGATGTAGTGATTTTGGTTTTTGTGGCATTACGGGGAAAATAGTTGGGTTAGAGACGATTATCATACAGGTCTTGATCACAGATAAATTAGATAATTAATCCTGAAAATTACAACTATCTGTCTACTCTGGCTTAATCAGGAGAATTTTTCAAAGTACGAGTATACATCTATTCAGGCTGCTTTGATGTTGTGATTTTGGTTTTTGTGGCATTACGAGAAAAATAGTTGGGATAGAGACGATTATCATACATGTCTTGGTCAAATAAATTAGATAATTAATCCTGAAAATTACATCTCTCTGTCTACTCTGGCTTGATCAGTAGAATTTTTTAAACTTTGACTATGCCTGTAGTCAGGCTACTTTGATGCTGTGATTTTGGTTTTTGTGGCATTACGGGAAAAATAGTTGGGTTAGAGACGATTATCATACATGTCTTGGTCACAGATAAATTAGATAATTAATCCTGAAAATTACAACTCTCTGTCCACTCTGGCTTAATCAGTAGAATTTTTCAAACTTCGACTGTTTATGTATTCAACCTGTTTTGATGCTGTGATTTTGGTTTTTGTGGCATGACGAGAAAAATAGTTGGGATAGAGACGATTATCATACATGTCTTGGTCACAGATAAATTAGATAATTAATCCTGAAAATTACAATTTTCTGTCTACTCTGGCTTAATCAGTAGAATTTTTCAAACTTCGACTATTAATGTATTCACCCGTTTTGATGCTGTGATTTTAGTTTTTGTGGCATTACGAGAAAAGTAGTTGGGATAGAGACAATTATCATACATGTCTTGCTCACAGATAAATTAGATAATTAATCCTGAAAATTACAACTCTCTGTCTACTCTGGCTTAATCAGGAGAATTTTTCAAAGTACGAGTATACATCTATTCAGGCTGCTTTGATGTTGTGATTTTGGTTTTTGTGGCATTACGAGAAAAATAGTTGGGATAGAGACGATTATCATACATGTCTTCGTTACAGATAAATTAGATAATTAATCCTGAAAATTACAAGTCTCTGTCTACTCTGGCTTAATCAGTAGAATTTTTCAAAGTGCGAGTATACATCTATTCAGGCTGCTTTGATGTTGTGATTTTGGGTTTTGTGGCATTACGGGAAAAATAGTTGGGATAGAGACGATTATCATACATGTCTTGGTCACAGATAAATTAGATAATTAACCCTGAAAATTACAACTCTCTGTCTACTCTGGCTTAATCAGGAGACTTTTTCAAAGTGCGAGTATGCATGTATTCAGTAATTTGCCTATCTAATAATAATTTTTTTCTTTGAACTATAGCCAACATTTTTTAAGGTATTAACTAAAAACGATACTCGAAACGCTGCTGTATAAAAAACTTGTTATTGCACGGTCGTAAAATAGCTTCTACACCGAATTTTGTTAGATTATTTGAGGATACATATGCCGTCAATGCTCCGCAGAAAAATACTTTTTTCTACTTGCAAGAAATTGTTTTTGGGTTAGTAAGAGATTTCTTAATATATTTCAGTGTTTACGAGAAAATAATATCTTGATACGTGGTAGGTATGTCTTGCAAAATACAATAATACAAGTGTAATACCGACTGTAGTTAATCGAAAAGTGTTGACTAATATTTAAAAGTAACAAAGTGGTCTCAGATTAATGGTATTGCTTCAGAGGTAATGGTCATGTTACAGATGCTAAGTTCATCTGCTTCCATGCAATGTACACGTCAGAGTTTGAGTGACGTTGATGACATTTAATGGCTGATCAAATTTCTGCCTGGTGGACAGTAGACCATACCCTGTCTCCCAGTGTCATTTTTCATTAACGACTCGTATCCGGACCTCGGGCAATCATTTCTGACGAACAGTAAAGGAAGTAAGATGACCCGGGACACCTGTAGATATGAGATGATAGCTCAATGTAATAATAATAAAAAAAAGTAATTACTATTTTTTAAAATTATGTTTGAAATATTTGTGTTATGTCACCATTTATGTTGCCCGTTTGTTTGTAATAAAAATGAATTCAATACCTAATTGGAAGCGTCTACATGCGCTCGCTGGGCAATCAGCGTTAATTGAAAAATCAATCGTTTAAACAGCAGTTTAGTAATATCCTGCAGGCGTTGTCTGCTTTTTCAAATACAGGGTGTTCCATTTAAAATTCTAACATTAAATTCTCTAAACTTCTAAGTCTATTTTCAAAGCTGGGCACAAAAGCGTTAATCCGTTAATCGTTAATTAACGGAGTGACTAACTTCCGCTGCATTCATCATCCGTTAATTCAAGTCCGTTAAATCGGAAATATCATTAATAAATATTTCAAATGGTTGTATAGCCATTATGTGCAACTTCAGACTTGGTTTTGTTTACATGTGTGACGTACTACTTTGTGTGACGTGGCGTCCGTATATAACGCATGCGCGCGAATTGTTTTGTTTTTACTTGTTTCAACTCCAACCCCCTTAAGCCCCCTTTACTTCATTCTGTGCAATTCAAACATGATTCAAGCGCGCAATTAAATTCGTCAAGCCCATTATGATTTTTTGTTTTACTCTATGAAACATTTTAAAATTACCAAGTTACATGGAATTAGGATCAGTTCGATCAGTTCTAAATATGTAAGTGCGTGCGTTTATAACAATCTAGGAATTTTTGTCTAAAACGAAAATTTGGTGACACCACTGTGTATAGTCTGTTGTGTTTATTGTTTCAAAGCAACTATTGTAGTAAAAAAATAAAAGTCACTGATGTTCAAGCCATGCGATTTATTAAAGTTGCACAACTGTATGTGTTTATTTTGTGTTTATTTTGTTCAAACACAAAGTGTTTGTCGCATAACACCTAGTCAATGACTAACAAGTTATTTTCAGTTAACCTAACCTGATAAAATAATGAGTATTTCTACAATTTTGCCCATTGGCCCAAGTTGTTTTAGTCTGACAGTTTTTACCACTCAAGTAGACGGCGGTTGTTTTCACCTACACTATCACTGTGAATACACTACGGGTGCTCTGCTTTTAATCACTCGCGCACTAGTTCGATTGGTTTAGTTCTTTTCAGCCGACGCACTAGCGCACTGTTGTCTAGCAGCTGGATGGCTTCAATGTTGTCGTGGTGGAGTAGGCGATCCTCGTGCTTCTTAGCAAATTTTGATATTTCGATAGTTACCATCTCCATGCGAAGGTCCCGATGAAGATTGGTGTTTTTGATGTACCATGGTGCACCAACAATGGCCCTTAGAACTTTATTTTGAAACCTCTGAATGAGGTTGATATTGGACTGCTTAGTGCATCCCCATAACTGTATTCCATACACCCATACTGGCTTTAATAATTGCTTGTATAGTAGGAGCTTATTTTGCACTGACAGGGCTGACAGGGCTGGAATTGTAGGTCGAGTTCGTCCCGCTTTTTCGTGACATGTAGGTACTTTCGATGTAAGCTCCAGTGTCATGCCAAGGTATTTCGCTGTATCCGCGTATGGAATATCGTTCCCATTAATGGTTACTGGAATATAGTTAACTCTCTTATTGGTGTAGTTTACATGCGTGGATTTTCCTTCATTTAGTTTGATGCGCCATTTCTTTGTCCAAAGGTTGATTTTGTTTGCAGCTATTTGTAATTTTTCAGTTGCTTCTTCGACACTGTCAATAATCGCCAAAATAGCCGTGTCGTCTGCAAATGTTGCCACTGTGCTTTCTCCCGGAACAGGAATATCATAAGTATACAGTAGGTACAAAAGTGGTCCCAATACACTTCCTTGTGGTACTCAGGCATTGACAGATGCGATTTTTCAAAACTGCATTGTTGAGTAGCTTTAGTTGATCTTTTGATCTTTGTATCTCGCAATGTAGTTCTTTTAGTTACCACTGTACCTAGCTTGAATAGTTTCTAAGGCAATTTTTACATATGCAACCGTAAGAAAGGTCCGCAGTTATTTGGGTTGCATACTCACCGGTAGATCAGCACTCAACATAACCTATATTTTTTTTTATAAAAGTTAACGGTTAACGTTAACTTCCGTTACATGTGTAACAAATTAACGGACTATCGGTTATTGACGTTAACTTTTTCGTTAACGGATTAATGATTAACGAAGTTAACTTTCTGATTAACTTTGCCCAGCTTTGTCTATTTTAATCTAGCTGAAAGGTGTGCTTTGTTCGGGGCATCAACAGTCTCAAATTATCGAGTGATTAAGCATTGTAGATATGATAATGAACACGGGGTATAATTAGCGAATTTGGGGTGTTGCTGAGGGAGTGGTAATAGATCAATAGAGGTCCGTCATGGGGGTTAGTGGTGGTACATCGTTTGTACGATTTGCCCCCTCGATACAGTATTTACCCTCTGCTATGCATCCCATGCATCATTTCTGCCCGACGGCAAAACTATATTGATTTCAGGATATCACGCTCAATCGTTCTGTCTCTTTCTTGTTGCAGGTGAAGATATGGTTTCAAAACAGACGCACCAAGTGGAAGAAGATAGATAATATATCGAATGCTGAAGCCGCTGAGCACAAAACGCACGGTCCGAAGGATGGTAAAGAAGAACTCCCGACGAAGCAGTCTAGGAGCTACCAGAAACACCTGAACCAGAGTTCGAACTCCAGCATGGAAAGTGATAGCATAGCTTCAGTGGCAGCGGACTCGTCCTCAGTTGGTGTTAAATCGTTTAAGGACTTACTGCAAACCAATCACCTACCCTTGTCCCCTGATCCTCACATCCAAGAAATAGACACATCCAAAGAAGTTCTCCTAAACCTTTCGTTTAATATTAAGGAAAATTCGTAATGTCGTTTTTTGTCGCTTAGGATTGTATATTATGAGATGTGAAAGAGAAGAAAGGCAAGCAGATTTTAAAACACAGAGAGTACAATTTTTATTAGTTGCACATATATATTAGAAAGATATTTTTAATAACTGATTTTGACGTACTGTAACCTATAAGCTCGACTGTTTTATATGTAATTAAGCGGCGCTGCAGGTCGCCTATAATGAGAATCAATTAATCAGCAGTAAATAAACAGATCGTTTAAATTATATCGATCGTCTTTTGTTGTCCTAACTACCCTATACCCAATTACAGCGCTTGCAATGAGCACACTCAAGGTAAGTACACATCAGCACAACCCAGCCCACTTCACATCATCTACTTCAGCTTAAGCACGTCAGTTTAATCTGAAAAATGTGTCGACAAAAGGTAAGAGGGTTATAAAGTTATTTTTCTTAAGGCGTAGTATCTAGTCTCATTTTTTTATTGGCTTAAAAGGCGGAAAAAACATGTCAAGACTAAAGTCTGCCATCAGCCATTGTTGAAAAAAATTGAAAGAAAAGTCCAAAGGCGGTGCGAAGGTACACTATATAGTTTCTAAATGAAGTATACAGTGTGTCCCCCGATGGACCTAACTGACTCCACATGTTCCCCTCCTAGAGCTACACAGTTTTCCAATCTTGTTCTAAACTCCCGATATACCAAATCAATTGTTTCTTTATTTATTTCGTCTACTGCTTCCCTAATTTTTAATTTTAGAATGTCTACATTATCATGAAACTTATTCGCATACACTATCTGCTTTAAATAACCCCACAGAAAAAAATTAGGCGGCGTTAAATCAGGTGAACGTGGTGGACATCCTATAGGGCCGAATCGTCCAATCCACTTATTTGGAAAATGTCTGTTCAACCAATCCCTGACTTGATATGCGATATGAGCAGGACAACCGTCGTGTTGATAGTGTAGTGAACACCTGAGCTGTAAGTTGATTTCGTCCAAAGTAGGTAGCAAAAAATTTTCCAACATATCAAAATAAGTGTTTTGGTTTACGGTACCGTCAAGAAAGTATGGTCCAATTATTTTCTTGTAATAAATCCCACACCAAACATTCACTTTTTTATATTTTTGAGAATTGGTTGTAATACGGAAATTTGGATTTTCTTGAGACCAATATCTGCAATTCTGTGAACTAACAACTCCATTTGTGGTAAACGTCGCTTTGTCAGAGAAAATAATTTTTCTGTAGAAAAATCTATCGACCATAATTCGTTCTCCCATTAATAGGCAAAACTCTAATCGACGAGCATCATCTCCTTCTACTAAGGTGTGTATTAGTACTGGTTTATAAGGATGAAATTTGTGATTTAAAAAGAGACTTTGCAGGTGGCTTTTGCTGATGTTCTCGAGATCTTTGTCTCAACGATTTTTTGCGCAAGTGTTCACGGAATCAATAGCTAACATAGCTCCTGCATCATCTTCGCCATTTCGCCTTTTTCTCGATATTTTTCAAATTTCCTGTACATGAAATTTTTTGAAATTTTGGGTGTACCTTCGTAGGTAGATTATCTATAAAAGAGCACACGATTTTTGAGTTTGATGAACAATTACGACTTTTTATAGACAAATGAAGGCCGTTTTGTTACACGAAAAATCGACTTTTTTTGTTCAAAGTGCTCCCAAATTTGCAAAAATCAATATTTCTGAACATAAAATAAGTATTTGTTTACTCAATGTTATTTTTAACTATGTTGTAATAAGTTTTTAATTTTTAATCAGCTTTGTCAATTTCTCTGATGATCACAGAACTTCAAAAATGTTAAAAATCACTGGTTTAGAGTACAGGTGATACACCAAATATTGTTCGTTTGTGCGATGTGTGCGTAGCTTCATTAAACTCAAAGGCACCCCCATATCTCTAATAATAAGTCTCCCCTTTGGCAGTGAGCGTCACTTCAAGACATTCATAGATGCAGCAATAATTTTGATGGAGAAAATCCTTATCCCTAATTGGTGATACAATATATCGATTCACATGCCCGCTCCTGAACAGGTAATCAAACTCAATTAATATAATTAATAAATTGCGTAAGTACCATGCCAAAGCCACCGTTGTCACCAACAGGGGGATGTACTTGCATTAACATGTAAATCATGTAATTGTAATTAATTACCTCTAATACCAGAATGTATTATGCATAAGCGAAGATCTAAAGCGCTTCATGTATTAGTATTGCTGCAAATCCATGAGATTTAGCTCTCAATTTTGATATCAAACACGAATATGCAGGTGTTTCCGTATATTCGTAATTCGTAATCGATTGAGGCATCTTTATGTAGATGGATGGCAATTGTATGCGACGGATGGCTCGTATGCGTAGTAACTTTGATCGATCGCTTTGTTTTGTATTTCTGGATTACGTACGTACCAAATCTTTCTAATTTTTCAATTGATAAATGTTCTGAAACACGCTATACGTACGATGTGATGTGTCAATTGACATTTGCTGTGCATATCAGATCAATGATCTATTTTTGGTTAATGAAAAGTCCATTTAGAGAACACGACAATTTCGGTAACCTCATCCCGGCAGATTATGCGCAAACTAGGTCGATAGTTACCATAATCGTGTTTCCGCTAATAGGGTTTAGGTAATTGTTATCAATTGAATATCTGATAATGACGAAGTTATCAGTAAATGGAGCTAGCATTCGCTACTAAGTTACTGTGACAAGATAGCTTATGTCGTACCAGTCGTGTCTCAATTGAAATGGTAATCGCATCAATTAGGGGTCTTGTTATATGCAATTCGAAGTTAATATGCGAAAATGAAAACAATTTTTCGTTTAGACCCAATCTCTTTAAATAAAGAGTATCTCTTAAAAAATTCATCCTGGCCACACTAGAGTAAGTAGAGCGCTGTAATTTTGACAACTATTTAAAAAAATGAAATATTAACTATGTATACGCTAATTTTTGGAGACGTAGTGACATCTACCAACGAGTAGCTATAACTTGAGTTCCCACCAAACAGTATACTACAAAAATGTAGTTGCAATAAAAAAAAGATTGAGCAGTTATACTTTTCTACTGTATTTGTAGTTTATCAGAGGTGTAATTTATAATATCAAAAGTGTAATAATACCAAAGTGTTTTGTATATTTGAAAATAAGGGCGGCGTCTAGCGAATAGTAGCTAAACTTGAGGTAACCTCAAATATTGCACTAGAAGTATTCAATCGATATTCCCTGGTGCCATCTATCGTTGACTAGGCGAGTCAGGTTTTACTGGATGCGCAGTGGTTTCTCCTTTACCGGCCTCAGTTCCAACCCTTATTATATTAAGTTTTTTAAAAGATAGATGGGGTGCAAAAAATCAAATTATCAACTATAATTAAAAAGTAATGTATTTAGATGTGCAAGTTAATCAATGGAGTACTTAAAGATGGGTATTTAGCGATTAGTTAGTTTTATATATATATATATATATATATATATATATATATATATATATATATATATATATATATATCGATTGATTAAATAATGAGATAGTAGATTTCTTAACGAATTCTGAATGCAAATTTTCGTTGAAAATCTAATATATCCGCTAGTATACACGTGGGAATTGGAATAAGTAAATTTATGTAAAATTTCGAATAAAAATTCAGGGATTTAATCCGGCGCGCGGGGGGGATTTGAGAATCATCATTCCGTCGTCTAAATACATTTCATCAGTTACGAATTTTGGTTATCCATTTCAATATCAGGAGCATTGCGAATGTATAATTGTATAATATGGTTAGATCCATTCGTATCTTGGCATTAAATGCTTCTCATTCAATTTACTCCAGCTTAGTGCATGAGGGGAGTCCCGTGCTAACCCCCTCTTCCCTCACCCTTCTACTACCAACTGACCGAATCTTCCAAATTTCGGTACTATAAACTGTATATATATATATACAAAATTCTTGCATTCCAACTAGTCCGAGAACAAAATTTACAAATTGTATAACATTCTATGTGTTTTTTGGTCTGTTGATAGTAAAATGCAGGTATTGTGCGCGTATAGGGTTCAATAAGGGAATTTATGCGAGTTTTATATGTAGGTGAGCCCTTTTATACGCCGGGCCGCGGATCAGCAACAGAGGTTTTACAACTTTGTGTACAATCTGCATTCGGTTTACGATATTTTTCAATCGCAACGCGAATATAGTATATGGCGCAATTTTAAAATTTATTATCCCAGATCCTTAGTGGTCCATAATCTCTCTTGTTGCTCCATTTTTACGCGGCGCGATACGCTATTTTATCTTTACAGTGCAGTTTTTATTCGAATGTCCGCCATTATATTTCCGCTGTTACCCTCGGTCAATACTTTTACTAAGTGAAACTATAAAAGCCCAGAGCAACAACGGCTCCGCTGATCTGTTGCCAGCAAAAATTCACATATTTTAAGTTAGTTTGCATTAAGTATCGTTGCTGTTATCAATGCAAAGTTTTGTTAATACACAGTTTAAAAGAGCTAGTTTGCATTAAAAAAAACCAGTAATTAGATTCGGATACTGAATAATTATTTTATCCCATATTTCACAAAAAGAAAATATACTTTACATACCTATACTCTTGTGGAAGACTCACATCTCACAAAAGCCATTCTTTATAAAGAGTTTTGGATGTCCTAAAAAGTCGAAAGCCATTGTTAATATTTTGATTTAACATACAGGATGGTTAGAAAACACAAAAATGTTAAATTGGCCGAATAGTAAACTATCGGTTTTTCGGAATTAGATCAAAAATGTTATAGGTAAAAGTTAGTTTGAATTAATTTTATGCTCAAATATCAAACTTGAATATACTATTTCAAATTTTACATCTCGGACCAGTAAAAAGACATTACATAAAGGTGAACAAATTATGATATTATGGGTATTATGTGAGACCACAATTATGATTGATCAGTTGACAGTAGTAACAACGTATCCAAGCAATTTGTTGATAGATGCTGATTGAAAGTATGTTGACTTTAGAGCAAACAGTAAAAGCCACGTGCAAAGGATCTTTTCAAATCCAAAATTTCATCCTTATAAACCAGTACTGATACACACTTTAGTAGAAGGAGATGATGCTCGTCGATTAGAATTTTGCCTATTAATGGGAGAACGAATTATGGTCGATAGATTTTCCTACAGAAAAATTATTTTCTCTGACGAAGCGACGTTTGCCACAAATGGAGTTGTTAGTTCACAGAATTGCAGATATTGGTCTCAAGAAAATCCAAATTTCCATATTACAAGCAATTCTCAAAAATATAAAAAAGTGAATGTTTGGTGTGGGATTTATTACAAGAAAATAATTGGACCATACTTTTTTGACGGTACTGTAAACCAAAACACTTATTTTGATATGTTGGAACATTTTTTGCTGCCTGCTTTGGACGAAATCAACTTACAGCTTAGGTATTCACTACACTATCAACACGACGGTTGTCCTGCTGATAGCGCATATCAAGTCAGGGATTGGTTGAACATAATGTTTATTACGACAAAGACATCTTTAAATGATCCATTATTGAAGGTGTCTTTTGAGGTTGATATGAAGCTGGATAAAATCGTACATCCTGATCCGGAGGACATTCCAAAGCGTGGGGTCAAAAGAAAGAAACCATCATCATAGTTGATTTGTTTCTTTGTACAAAAATACCTCGACTTTGATTGACGTATTAATATGGTTGATTTGTCATTGGAAGTCGATCTTTTTGAAATATATCGGACCAGCAGGGGTGTCACCAAGGAAGGAACAGACCTTTTCCATCCGAGTATGTTAATTTGAACAGCGTTTCCTCAGATTTGACAAAAGGTGTCCCGGGGATTTGTGCCCGCTAATGCAGGTATAAATTTCAACAAAGACCCTGAGCACTCGCATTAGATCTAATAGTGGGTTTTAAAAGTCATCCGATGAATGGTTATTGTTAATATGGTTATTGAATGCGACAAATTGCATCCAAAACAGGAAGTCCGTGTTGTATCCCATTCAGGGTTTGACTTTAAAGCGTTCGCTCGGTCCCGGACAAAATGGACTGCGCTAAGTCTATTGAAAGAACCGTCGGATTTGCGGAGCAGAGAACTGAGTGGACTCGTTGGCTTCGAAAAGGCCCAGGTGTTGCAGAGTACAGTTTGTTGCCGGCTGCCATGCATTATACCCGCAACCCCGTCTCATTTTCTGCGTCATTGGGTTAACTTAACCATGTTATTATTTGCCCATCGTTTATATGCGTATACCATCGGCCGTGATATACTTTCCCTCGAACGCCGTAACGAAAATCTCCAGCGACATTATCGTACCTTTTTAATACCCCCAGACCCGGAGAAAAATAATTATACTATGCAACATAGGGGTTTAATTAATAACAGCTGCCAGAACAATGTGCGGCTTCGACACATACTTTTTAGTAACGCTTTGTGTGAAATTTGGTTATAGGTAGTATAGAAAACGATGAGATCTAGATGCTAATTACTAAGTAAATTAATTTATATCAATTAATGTATATTATTTTTCACTCTTCTCGTTTCTGCCTCTTATTGTGGAATTTCTCACGACACAACCAACATGAGACTAAATGCCAATATTACCACCCAAACCTAGCATAATTTTGATGTACTGACAGAATTTGTTTAAGGGATCATCACGTTCCCTAACTAATTTTGAAGTTTCATTTTATTCGGACAATATTGGCGGTTTGTATAAACCCCCATAATAAATGTGTCTTTTGTCAAAAATGATAACTATATATCTCAGTCTTTGCAAATATATAGTCTAACTAATAATAAAATTTTCAAATAAAGGTATTGCTGTCAACATCTCCATGATTTAAAAAAATACTGTTTTATGGCAGACCAGTATGATACTATTCTCTGAACTGCCTCGGACACACTCAAACATATTGTTGGGACATTTCTTATCATCTGAACAACATACGTATTAAAATAATCAACGAAAGTTCAAAACATATTTTGTTAATTAATGTATCAATGTTGATTTCTGACAAGCAAATTCCTAAATTCCTTTAAATAATACCCGTCTTCTTGAAAGCCATTTTTGATATTAGGTTTGTCTCAGTCTATGATCTGATCATGGAGGCAGGATACATCTTCTCCGTTCGTCGTACCGGTACAGAATTCCTACTTTGTTCCCTAGACATGTGGCAAAATCTAAAAATGCTACAATTGCTTCTTTCAAAGTTTCTCACATTCTCACAAAAAGTAAAATTAAATTGTTGTGAACATTGAGGAATAAAGTGCTTCTTATTTTGAGAAAAATTCTTTCTGTTCAAGGGAAATCGCTGCAAACTGTGTGATTAGAATAACAATTACTGTATCCTCATAATTTTTAAAAAATACTTAGGGTCGCTACAATTTCTCAAAATATCGATGATTACCTTTGGTTAACCCGGAGAATTTCACTGAAAACCCGTAGCCCGGAGAATGGTCGCCAAACCCGAAGTCTCCGGGCCAAAATGACCATGTTGGCAACCCTATTTGGGGAGCTAGGTTTGCAATAAAACTCTTACCTTTTAAGCTGACGTTTCGGCTATATTTTTTCAGCCTTATTCATAGCTACAAACAACAAGGAATATATGAGTACATAAACCATCAATTATATCAAAAAATTACCATAAAAGTATGTCAAAAATTCACATTAAAATAACACAACAACATGCATCGGCAGACAGACAGTTACTAGAACAATTTTGGAATACAACGTGTCTAAATCTATGAACAGGTTCTTTTTTGGGGATCTCTGGTAAAGTAGTTGCATAGTCTCCGGGTTTAATGCGGCAAGATGGAAATTACATTCGAATATATGTTGCTCAGATTATCTGTGTCGGTTCTTAGGTTTACGGTGTTTTGAGTCATTTTTATAAAGAGCATTTCCATAATACATCTCTTCCTATAATGAGCTTCTCTTCTCAAAATCTCAGCACCATCAAAGTTAAATGTGTGGCCATTCGACAACGCATGTAGGGCAAGGGCAGTTTTCTCAATTTTATTGTTATTATTTGTACAATCATATTTATGTTGGTGAATTCTGTTTTATAATATATAATAACAATAAAATTGAGAAAACTGCCCTTGCCCTACATGCGTTGTCATTTCCTAAACCATTTATTTGGTAGGTACTTTCTTCTAAAGTTACAACTGATATAGCAGAAGGCATGCGGAATAATTGTATTTTTTGATAATACGGAATCGGAAAATTAGGTAATGTTAGAAAAAGAAATAGGAAATTACATTTTATTAAAAGTAACATCTCAAAGAAACTATAAAACTGCATCACAAATTTAATAAGTACACATTCAAAGGACATATATATACTTATCAGATAACATAACACATAATCGATTCATTAAAATTTGAAATTATATATTATAAACAATGGTTAATTCAAACACCACGCATAGAATCAGTATCAGTCATATCAGTAAAACTATAACTCCAATAATACATAAACCACTTCAAAATGATACCCAACAGGTACCTGGCTTCACCTTTCATCCAAGCATCGCACTAATACTATGCACCACTATGCTAAGTCAATGTTCATTTCCAGTCCATGCCTGTTTTTGTTTTCGTCCGTGTTAAACGGTTTGTAGACCTCGTGACGTTATAAAATGTTAGCGTCTTCCAATATTTACGCGTCTCTCTATGTTTGCTATCAAATCTATCGGTGCATTGTTTTAAAAAACGTGATTGTGTGACATTTCGTGCTAGTTGTGTTTCCGTTGACTTTTTGTGCGGTTTTCGTCGATTTTGAAGAGATAGATTGCCGCTATAAGGTAAGATGTTATTCTATTGCGTAATCGCGTTGATCTTGTTGGAATGCTGGCGGTTTAAAGTCGTCTTAGGCTTGATTTTGTATGACGTATTGATGTATTATTATTCTATTATTGCGTTAAGGTTAATAAGGTTAATAAATACGTCTAACCTCAAAATAAGTCTAATTTAACCGCGAAAATATCTGGTGATATGAAAATATTATCATTTTTGGGTGGTATGTGCGTACGTTTGAAATGGTAATCTCACATGTATTAATGAAAGCCTTTATATGCATAAATGGGGATTATGAAGGTAGCAGAATAGCCGTCACAAGAACCGAGTGGGCCACGCCGCGGGATGAATTATTTACTTAATTATCTATTTCAAAAAAGAAATATAGAAATTAATGAATGGGTTAACGCGCTACCGCTGATTTTATAACAATGCTCTCTGCCGGACAAAGACTGTCGGTGTAAAATTATTTCTAAAGGCTCTAGATGCCGACGCAAAAGGCGACCTCCGTGTATTTGTGTGTGTGTGTGTGTGTGTGTGTGTGTGTGTGTGTGTGTGTGTGTGTGTGTGTGTGTGTGTGTGTGTGTGTGTGTGTGTGTCTCACCAAATGACGAACGTTTAAATCACACATCATTAACCATCTCACAATACCATAATGAACATCACAAGGTCCATACAGATGAATGAAGTTTGCTCCATTCCAAACAGATGCATAAACTAAATAGGATAAATTACTACATTCGGACTGATGTGTTAACGTATACGGATTTAATTCCGACGCCATTATCATTTAATTATTATTTTGTCCGACGGAAGCACATTAAAGCCTATAACTGGCATAATGAATATTATTATTAAATTAGTGTATTCATACTTTTAGAAATTTGACCTTTGTCGTTGCATGCATTGTAAGATTCATGCAATGCATTGTAAGAGATGATGCTTTAATAATGTTGGACAAACGTAAGTACACATAACCACAAACTGCATTTTTAGAATCGCTTGCAATCGCATAAACTGCGAAAATCTATATTCTATACATGAGGCTGTTATTTGCAAAACTTCCTCTTTGCTAGTTGGTTTACTTTTCAGGAGCAACATAAAACGTTTTAGCGAGCATGAAAATTATTTTTTCGTGTTTTTTTTATTTTGTTTGCTGTAGTTTACCAGGCACTTAGTAATCTGTAATTAGTATTAAAAAAAGATTTTCAAATAAAAGACTTAAAAGAACTTAAAAAACCTCTTATTTAATTTATATGCCAACGAAACTTCGAAAAAGCAATGAAAGTATTAAATGTCATTTTCGTTTTAACGTAAGTCTTGATCCTCTTCGTCCAGTATGTTTTTGTAGAAGGCGAGTTCTGGTAATTGTGGCCAATTGCCACCATAATGATTAACCAGCAAACCAATAATAGATTTTTTGTCGCCTTTAAGCTCTTTGCCTAGTAGTATCTCGCATGGTTGAATGGATGAAATTGAACAATTTTTTTTACAAATTCCTTTAGCTGTTCCAACGGTACTGGCGTAATTAATCTCGCCCTGTATTAAAACAGTATCCTCTCTTTTGTAAAAAATGAAACGTTTTGCCTGCCTTTAGAAATGCCAGGCTCCAGGAAGCTTTACATTTTTCCTTGCTTCCTTCTTCCAGTCATCTACCTTCCAGTCAATGCCAATTCTGTAGCGTGTCTACTTATGATGTCATTATAGTGGCTGGATTGTACAATAACAGGAGTTTCTTTTTGAATTTCTCTCTATATTAAGAAGCCAGTACGCTAACATTGTCATCATTGCAGTGTTCTTATTTTGACCACCGCAGCCGTCGGCGAAGAAGTTAAATCTTGTGACGGAAGTAGGAATTACTTTTGTATCCTATAGATACAAAAGAAACTGCCTACTTTCATTTGATATGTCCTAAAATTTTCTACTTTTTAAAACATACCTGAGCCTTTTTTTAACATTCCTAGAGTAGTTTTCTGGTTGTCGCTCTTTCTTGCGTCCTTTTCCTTTCGGACAGGGTAAAATTTTACATTGAGTGTTTATCTCATCCATACTAACAAATCGCAACAACAAAACTGGCGTTAAAAATCACAACGCACTATAACATTGATATTAGGCTGAAACGAATTTATTTTCCTGCGTGAAACAAAAAAAAACACCTGTTTGCTCTGTGAATACTAGACCACCAAGCTATTGGTTGAGCTGTAGACAGCCAGTTTTGCAGATGAACGTTCAAAGCAAACAGAGAGTTTTGCAAATAACTTACACTTTAGCATAAAACTTTAGATAATAAATAGGTTGTATCTAAAAATTCTGACAAAAGCAATCGATTCCTCATTAAATAATTATGTAACTTTGCAAACAAACGAATTTTTGAAATTTTGGCGATTAGAGACTTTTGGAAATAAACGCTACACATATTTAAACATGCGTGTAGCATGCTATAGTATGGCCAAAGGGTTAGGGCTTTCTTAGTTTTGCTGTGTTCATCAAAATACGTCAGCATGGCGTTTTCGGTGATGTTTTGCGACTCTAGTAAGTGATCGTGCATCAAGATCAAACCTACATCGTAGAGGTTTCAAATACTGCCGCGGGATTGTATATGCGCAATAAATGGTTTATTGAATATCAGCATACACGTAGCAAGCTATAGTACATCTGAAGTGTTGAGGATTTCTTAGTCTATGTAACGTATATGTTTTCGGTAACATTTTGGACAGAATTCTGGTCGTGCCAATACCGTATTCTATTTTTGTACGTCGCTTCCAACTTCGTCTTAGTTCTAGTTGTGTGCAACTATTTGTGTTACCTCTATCGCATGTAATCTTACTAAGTATAAACTATTCACAAGCTCTATTGTGATCATAGTTGCGCCTCGTTCATGATTTATTAAAATTTGTAGGCTAAAGTAGAGTAAAATTATCCACAATAAGATTTTGTCATGATTTTATCCCAACTTTACGAAGTTGACAGTTTACTACAGTACCAACCAGGGCTGTGGAGTCGGTAAAAAAACTGTCGACTCCGACTCCAGATAATTTTGGTAGTCCGACTCCGACTCCGGCAAAATTTTATTTGTTTCCAGCGAATTTAATGGCAAAAAAATTAAATCTGACATAATCTGATTGTAAATAAAATCAAAAAGGCCTGTTGATCGGACCACAAAATTATGGCCATATTTAAAAAGGACGCTTTTTTATATTTTCAAAATATCTCTGAAATCACTAGAACTTCAACTGTTTTCTCATTAGAGAGGACATAATTCTGAACTAGTTTGTCACTTGAACCGATGTTCTATCTTTAATAATAACAAAAGTATAGTACAACAAAACCACTGTATAGTACAAAATAAAATTTATTTCAATGAATACAACATTAAGTGCAAAATAAGCTGAAAATAATCTCAACTCTTACTTCTGTTAGTGGTAGTGACGTCACAATTCTGGCTGCAATGAGTATGACTTGCATACATGGATATTCCGACATTCAACTTAAGGTAGAGTTTAAATCGGAAATGCAGTTATAATTTTTAATCGGCTATTATACATATATTATGCATGTTTAAGTTTATGCATTAAAAATTACGTTAGAGTGAAGTTTGTACCTTTGCTAATAATAAAAATATATCTGGCGCAATTCTGTCAAGTGTAGGTGACGAAATCTGCGAATATCGGTGTTTTTTAGTTGGTCGCAAGAAGACTACGACATAGCCACCAATAATCTTAAAAGCCGTAACCTACACTCGACAGAATCAGTAACAATTTAAAATCTCTGCATATTTTGTTAAATACAAAAGGATGTGATTATACCATAATATTGTATAATCAAGGGTGATACTTTCGATAAATTTGTTCATGTGCCAAAAAAAAGAATCAATTTCGGTTAAACGTTTAAAGTTATCAAACATTGAAGCTAAAACTGCAAAGTTTTCCTAGTAAAACATTATCTTTTACAAACATTCAGATATTGGGCCAAATAAAAATAAAAAACATGTTGAGAGTTGATAATACGACTGTGATACCATCACGTTGTTTCTTCTGGTACAAAAGCTGTAGGAAACTGTTTTTTCTTTTAAAAATTGCAAGGGAATATCATTAAAATACTGTTTGCAATAATTAGTGAATTGTTCAGCTGTTCTTTGTGGCTGAACGAATAGGAGCAAATTCTCGTAATTTTGATGAATAAGGAAAACCACACGTTGACGCTTCACTTTGGAAAGTTCTAATTCGTCTATAAGTATGCATCGAAGTCCGATTTTTTATTTGTAGATGGTCTAGCTATCATAATTAGCATATTGATGTTGGTTATTGAAATAGGGAAATACATAAACTATATATGCGACGCGGCAAGCGACTCACAATAATCATTTTGCTAATCATCACTCACCACCGACCTGTGTGTTTTGTAGTTAAACTATATCTACTTTGTAAAAGACCTAATAATGTTTAGTTAATCGTTTACTATCTATTGAAGCAACGGCCATCTCGCATGTCTTTTTCTACATTATTTAAACATGGACCCGGAGTCGGAGTTGGTACATTTTTTCCGACTCCGACTCCTCTGAAATTCGTCTGACTCCGACTCCGACTCCACGACTCCGACTCCACAGCCCTGGTACCAACAGTACTTCAACACGGTAGTCGTAAAATACCCCAGATTCTAAATATAGTAACCACAATTTCTAAATTTATATAAAACAACTCATGCGCCAATTTGACGTCTCATAAAACTTGTATAATAATATACCATTTTTTTTTTGACGATCGAGCCAGTTGATACATTTTTTTGCGATTTTTTGCATATCGGCGTGCAGTACCAACAACGAAAAATCAAATTTTACTGCCGCAGATAAATCTGGATAAGTAAAAATATATGTACGCAAAAACATATAAAAATTCGGCATGAAATACGCGCCAGCATAGATAGAAGGGGGAATATTTATCAGACAAAAAATGTGTACACAACGAGCACAAAATATATTGGAAAAGTAATTCTGGTGCGCGCGGAAAAAAAACTAACGGCACTTTTTTTTGATCAATACTGCGATATAGCTAATTTATGGTTATTGATGATTTAAATCGCCGAAATGAAATGTAAATTGTCCACGGATCCCCAATGGGTGATTTTTCACTCAGATCAACTCCAGCATCATCTGTATCATCATGTAAATATCATCTTACTCGAATGATACCAGACCTATGGCGTGGTAGACTTTCTTCCTTTGTTAGATCCATTCTGCCATCTGTTTTGTCCTCAGGATGTTGCTGATGATGTTGTCTAATGTCTATTAAGTTCCAATCTCTTTTTATCCTTTCAGTGCTGTATAATCTTGGAGACCAGGTTCTCAGGTGTTCTTCTTTTATCTTCACAATCTTTGATACTTCATTGTATATGATGGGCATATACATTGCATCGCCTTGTTATCAATAAATTTGCTCCCTTCGTTGAGGTCAGGATGTTGGTCATGGCGTCCGCTATCATTTTAGAGCCTTCTTCAGTTTCTTGCAATTTGAAGACCATGCGCATCCATCTTGGGCATATAAGTTAGGCGTTTAGAATCAAAACCAGCTCTATCCTTTTTTATAAATTTTACAGGAGAGAGAAAAAACGTTTTGATGCTCTGCCCATTTAATTTTTCCAAAATATTGAAAAGTATAGCAGTTAGCTATTTTGTGCCAAGAGACAAAATATAAAGTAATTCACAGAGAGCTAAATGTATTACATATTTTATTTATATTTGCATTAAAAGCAGGGCTATGATTAAAACAATCATCATGGACATGTACTGTTTTTGAACTCGACGGAAAAACAGCGTACATTTTTAACAATATTTGATTATTTAAAGCATTTAAATAATATTGTGATGTAGGTATGTATAGTGTTTTTGGCGTCAACAATAAATTCCTTATTCATTTAATATTATTATATTTTCCGAAACGCGTTAGTAATGCAGCAAAAACAAACATGTGCATATTTCGTACAAGGATATTATTTCCTTGTCGAAATTGAAATATAAAGAGACATCTCGTACTATGCCTCGAAAACAATTTTTTTCGACCAGAAAAATGTATTTTTCTGTGGAGCATTGACGGTATGAGTATGTTTTCGTCAAATATTCGAGCAACATTCGGCGTAGTTATTTTACAGCCATAATAGAACACGTTTTTGTCCAGCCGGCCGGTCCGCTTCGAGAATTTGAAACGTGTTTTGTAAGTTTGCACATATGCGATGTTTGCAAATAACATTCTTATACTCCAGAAATTTTTAAGCGTTGACTTATTTATAAAATATAAATCTCAGTTTAATTTGCTTGGACGAATAATATACTGGGTATTAAAACAACTTAACATTGCTTTTTTTTCTGCAACGAATTAAATTGAAAATTCTAATAGTTCTAGTACTGTTGTTGGACTAAAATTCTTTGTTTGTTTTTTTTAAATTAAGGATTATATTGTCTAAATAGACACCAGATCTAACGATGCTATTAACTTAATAAAACCGGATACCCAAAGAATTTTTAAATGAAGATTTGCAAACAAAAACTTATTTGTTCCTTTATCAAATGAATCGGTCGGTTCGAAAACACTACAAGTCCAAGAAGTGAGTTCTGAGAAAATTAACAAAATAATTTTGTTGGTGCAATATCTTGAAAAGTATAGCAGTTAGCTTTTTTGTCCCAATAGACAAAATATAAAGTAGTACACAGAGAATTAAATATACTACATATTTTATTTATATTTGATTAAAAGCAGAGCTATGATTAAAACAATCATCATGGACATGTACTGTCTTTGAACTCGACGGAAGAACAGCTTATATTTTTAACAATACTTGTTTATTTAAAGCATTTAAATAATATTTTTATTGTGATGTAGGTATATATGATGTAGGATTTGCATGAAACTTATTTCCCGTAATATTTGAAGATTGATAATTAAAAATGTCATGTCAGATTTTTAAAATAAATTCAAAATGGCGGATTATACATGATTAGGCAAAATTACCTAATTATAAAATTACCTATTCTAAGCGTTTGTAAGAAACATTTTTTTATAAAATGCATCATCTTTAAGTTATGAGCAATTAACCGATCATTAACGGATAAAAAAATAAAAAATCAAGAAAAAATAACTAAACTATGAAATAGCAAAATAAATTAAATATTCAAGCTGGCAAATTAAATAAATGTGTATGTATGCGGGAAAATATTCTTAATTGAAGTCCAGGAATTTTGATTAATTGCTTATAACAAAAAATGACAGTATTGTATTTAAAAAAAAATGATTTCTATAAAAGAATTAATCCTAGAATTTAAAAATGTATGTTACCAAATTTCCATTTAGGTTTTCGGTAATTTCGTCTATTTTTGATTAATTGATCATAACTCAAAAATAAGGCATTTTATAAAAAGTCATAC
This sequence comes from Aphodius sticticus, assembly GCA_963966075.1. Lineage (NCBI taxonomy): Eukaryota > Metazoa > Arthropoda > Insecta > Coleoptera > Scarabaeidae > Aphodius > Aphodius sticticus. The sequence goes on along the minus strand of OZ014515.1, from coordinate 6,582,692 downwards.
AAAAGATTCTTGAATTAATCTTCGAATTAAAAAATGTAAAGTTATGCAGGATGTTCTATTTGAAAAAGGGAAGGTTACGACATATCCAGAATAAAATGAACACCCTGTATAATAAAAATATATTTAAACGATAGATAGTTTAAGACAAAACAACTTTTACTTGAAAAATTTTTTGAAATTGTTTACAGTTGGAAAATTATTTAGGTGTTCCGGTAATTTTGACTAACCCTATACAAATATGGCGATATGATAGAGTATGATATAGAGTTTGATGATTATATACATAATAGCGTTAAATTTCCTCTTCTACGGTGGTAGTCGGTCCGGAAGTCACGTGGTAGTAAAATTCTAAATTTTCACTAGTTACATACTTGTGGACTTTTTAAATATTATTTGTCTTTTTGATATTGATATTCATATTGATTACTTCGGCGTACCTTAACAACGTTTTGAATGCAAATTACGAAGTTGGCGAATGTTTACGACTGATATCAGTAGAAACTGAGTAGCAACGCGTTGCATGAGCGAGGAAAAAAGCACTGTTCTGGACTTGTTTATTTCGCCCAAGCATTCTTTTTAGGTCTATGGAATTGTCTACTATAAACAATTCTTAGAATTAATCTTAGAATTAAAAAATGTAAAAATATACAGGGTCTATTTGAAAAAAAGGAAAAGTTACCTACCAAATTTCCATAATACAATATAATAGCTTGTTTATAGCCAAAAAAAGTTTTGAAGTAATGAAAATTAATGACTATAAAATTGAGCAGAACTATGAAATTTTGCATGTCTTTCAGTAAACGAGGACTCCATGTATTTTTTCGAACAACGGACACTCTGTATGAAGTATACTTGGTCAAGCAACTTATTTTTATTAAGTTTTACTTTCTAGTATAAAAAAATATCAACTTAGCTTAAAATATGTATAAATAAATATTATGGCACTTAGCGCCTTCTACGAATTTTCGAATTTATTTTAGATTTGTTCTTGCGATACAAGACCTCGGCAAAAAGCAACACCAACATGTGATGTACAATCTGTTTAAATATGCACAAAAATTAGGGATGGCTTTCTATAAAACATTTATCTTGCTGCACACTATTTTCTAAATATCTCGGAATAATGTTTTTGGCACTTAGTTCGTTATTTACTTCAACTCTTCATATTAGGAGACCATAAGGATTGGCTAATTTGCATCCTCTTTGTTGTCAATAAATTTCCTGTTCTGGTTGGAGCATGCACGTAAAAGTGAGGTCGGTTTGTGTCAGTTTAAAAACCGAAGCATATTTCAGTGAAATTTAAATTCTGCCGGAAAATCCGGACAGGTCGGACATGAATAATATAGCAATAAAATTTGCGGATTAGAAATGACGGCGTATTGCGCGATTTGCATGATTTGATTAAAAAAAGGTATATCTATTTACGTGGCCCCAGACGTGAGCAAACAAGTTAAATTGAACGGCAAGGCAGCTTAGGCAAAATTATCCTTGCGTCCCATTAAAGCTGATATCCAGATTTAAGCTCTTGATGACCTGTCTTTCCCGCTGGAATAATCATATAACGAGACGACAGCTATACAAATGAGGCGACTTTCAGCCAATTTAAATGACAAATTGAATCGATATTTCTTTCTATAAAAATATTTATTTAAGAGAACTCTGCTGGGGATCAGGGACGCGAAAACATGGGGCTGCTCCGGGCGCACCCCAGAGCCATCGTTAGCGCGCGTCTGTCCGAATTTAACACGGTTTACAGCCGTTTGATAACGCAAACGATACCTTAATTATGCATCATACCATTTTCAGTCTCCATTTAAATTACTGACACTTACTCCTACACAATATCTATAATAAAAATATGTTGGTTAAAAACAATGATTTTTTCTCTTCTTAACTTACTGTAAATAAACATGAAATAAATTGAAATTTATGTATTAGTAATAAAAAAAATGAAAATAATGCATTTCTTTCGGTGCGTTATATATACAAAGTGATTCTTAACTCGAGGCGAAAATAAAATGATAGACTGAAACTGAAAATGGCGGATCGAAGTATCGGGATTTTCTCGATGGTCTTTGTTCCCGAGATGTCACATTTCAATGTTTTGCGACCACGGCTAATTCAAAGTTTGCAAAATAATACATGCAAGTATTCAACTTGCACAACAAACACTTCAGATTGTGGCCGCTCGCAATTACCCATCTCGATGTCAGGTCGATTCAGTGTACGGTTGTCGGATTGGGGGATTGTCCACTAGTTTTCGGGGATTTTGCCCCAAAAATCGTACCTTAAGAGAACTTTTGCGAGTCCACCTGTAAAATAAATTGATATATTCGACGTTCGGCTGTGCGGACGAGTTTTTTTACGCAATGTACTTGGTATTGCAATACTCAGTTGAAGTGGGTATAGCAAATGCAAAGGCAACAAATATTGGTGCATTTATTTGTACTCGATGAACATTTTTGTACGCTGTTTATTTTTTCTATTTTTAATTTCGTTTTGCGTGTAGTATACGTATACGAAGATTGGCAATAGTTTTTTTAATTATTAGTAAGATTTTTATTTTTTCTAAAGAGTGAAAACCGCATAAAATTGGAATTTTGTGAAACCGTCAGACACACAGTTTTCCGGAAATCGTCGGACAGAAATTAAAAAAAAAATAATGTTGTTTTCACCTGTCCACATAAACTCAATGTTATTTCTTTCCAAGAAAAACGTACACCATATACAGAGTGTATCCTAAGTTGATGCTTTTCTATGAACAATATAGATGATACTCATTTATGAGCTTTCAAAATATATCCTTTTTGTTAAATAACAAAGCTACTCAAAATTGTCTGCTATTAAAATATTTTTAATCGTTTTCGTTTCTCTTCAAGTAATAAACATCATACAATTTTTATAGACAGCATGTCTACAAAATAATTTATATGGAAAATTACACTTTATTTGCTTGTATGTATTTATATATTTGTCGATTTTTATGATGTTTATTATTTGAAGAGAAACGAAAGCGGTTACAAATATTTTAATCGTAGAGACAATTTTGTGTAGGTTTTTTATTCAACAAAAAGGTTATATTTTGAAAGCGTATTTGTTTAAATTTTTGTTTCAGAAGTTAATTAATCTGTATTTCAGACAATATTAGGACATATTTATACAACGAACATAGTAGTACAATTGGATTTAGTAAAACTTTAAAGATGACGAAGAAACCATATCTAACATTTCTTTTATGGGAAATATCTTCCTAATTTAAATTAAAAATATATATTTTTTCTCTTTAAAATAATAATTTATTTAAACTAGTTCACATCAAATGACCAATTGTATTGTTTTACAGTCTGTTAAAATTAGATGCTGCGAATTAATAATACAGAAAACTGATGAATTAAACAACAAATCATTAAAATGAAACAAACAATTTCGTCAAGATTTGCTTTGCAAATTTCCACAAGAATGCCCTTGTTAGTACGCAGTGAATTCTGCACTTATGTAAATTAAAATACGTCAGCATTATAAAATAAAACCTTGCTTATTCGTAATCAAATTATCAGTTTGATTTGAAAAAGCTAATGTGCAAATAAGGCGAACTAATTCAAAAATAGCTAGTGCCCATTCGGTACGCACATGTAGCAAGTCCTCAAAGAAGATTTTCACGTATTAGAAAATGCTATGTGGCGATGCATCAATGTCCGATGCATTTACTGTTGCAGTGCAACTCTGACGGTCCGAAATCACAAACGAATATCGTACAAATGTTCAAGTATACGAATATGTAGCCCCGGCTTAAGATCCTGAAAGTTTGTTCTGCAAACTTCAATTTGAATCTTGTTCGTTGACCATTTAAAAACATGAATCCAAATGCGGTTTAACGTACCTCCAGTACAACCTATAATGCATCGCATGTGTATGGTGTAATGGTGAAATAATACGCTATTCTATTATGTGCAGTGACGAATCTGCTGCGTACAAAGAGATGATGGGGTTTATGCGCCGTATTTATTTACATAAACCAGAGACGAAACGTTGACCGAATGGGGGTCATTATAATTCAGGTTTATTCAATAGCGATAAGGTTATAAACTCCGCCCGACAAAATTCAGTCATCCATCTTCTTTATGCTCCCAAACTGGTTGAATGCCAGGGCTGCCGGTCTTACGTATTATAATGTAAATAATTAGTTAACACATGGCTGTCTGTCGAGCCCAGGGGTACCTTTACTGGCTTACTGGCTTAGCCAGTAGAAATTTAATGGAATTTTTACGGCAATTTTACTTTTTATAATCAAATAAAGTTGATTTCGTTTATAACTTGTGACCTTAAAACGTCTCCTTATAAAGTCCTGTCTAAAGTTCTGGTTTTGATTAATAAATTCATCTATTCTCATCATTTTGTTTCTTTTATTCATGCCAATATCTACATTTTTGAGGAAGAAATACAGTTTCCTTTGTAAGTAGACGTCATAGACATCCAAATTCCAGGAAGAAAACCAATAAAATTCGATTCTTTATAATCCTGTTATTAAAATGTTGATTTATAATAGATTAAATACAGCGAGCTGAGGTTGTTTACTATCGTGGTAAACATTAAACATAACCCACACATACATAACCTAATTAATTATAGTACGATTTCGCTATTCAATTCATCGTTAAAGTTATTATACGAATCAGCAAATAGTTCATTAACTATTGGTGTATATGAGAATTACATGCATGGAGTTATATATTAATTATTTTCTGTATCTTACAACTTATACGCTTATCAAGTCAACATAGTGGTCTAATGTAACTCCATTAGCGCACTGGGAGTACAATTATTTATTACCTTACTCCACATAAACGTATAAACAATCCAATCGGTAAATATTTCCAAGAAGAGTGACGTAGGAGTGAACTTGAGCAATCTCGATGTCCTCAATTTTGTTTATACAAGTTGGCCAAAAAGTCATCACCCTAATTTCTTAAGAGCGGAATTTTATCTACCTGCAATCGTCCATTTGTAAGAGCGGTGTTGTTTGTTTGTAGTCAATGAATGATGCAAAGTACTTCACAGTTGAGTTGAATATAAAAGTTTCTTTTTACAAACATAGCTACAAGCAAAAACTAGTTATCACGAACAAAGAACAAAAATGTAAATCATTGATTAGGTATGGATAATAATATGCAATTTACTTTTTATAATCAAATAAAGTAGATTTCGTTTATAACTTGTGACCTTAAAACATCTCCTTATAAAGTTCTGTCTAAAGTTCTGGTTTTGATTAATAAATTCATCTATTGTCATCATTTTGTTTCTTTTATTCATGCCAATATCTACATTTTTGAGGAAGAAATACAGTTTCCTTTGTAAGTAGACGTCATAGACATCCAAATTCCAGGAAGAAAACCAATAAAATTCGATTCTTTATAATCCTGTTATTAAAATGTTGATTTATAATAGATTAAATACAGCGAGCTGAGGTTGTTTACTATCGTGGTAAACATTAAACATAACCCACACATACATAACCTAATTAATTATAGTACGATTTCGCTATTCAATTCATCGTTAAAGTTATTATACGAATCAGCAAATAGTTCATTAACTCTTGGTGTATATGAGAATTACATGCATGGAGTTATATATTAATTATTTTCTGTATCTTACAGCTTATACGCATATCAAGTCGACATAGTGGTCTAATGTAACTCCATTAGCGCACTGGACGTACAATTATTTATTACCTTACTCCACATAAACGTATAAACAATCCAATCCGTAAATATTTCCAAGAAGAGTGACGTAGGAGTGAACTTGAGCAATCTCGATGTTCTCAACTTTGTTTATACAAGTTGGCCAAAAAGTCATCACTCTAATTTCTTAAGAGCGGAATTTTATCTACCTGCAATCGTCCATTTGTAAGAGCGGTGTTGTTTGTTTCTAGTCAATAAATGATGCAAAGTAGTTTACAGTTGAGGTGAATATAAAAGTTTTTTTTACAAACATAGCTACAAACAAAAACTAGTTATCGCAAACAAAGAACATAAATGTAAATCATTGATTAGGTATGTATAATAATATGCAATTTACTTTTTATGATCAAATAAAGTAGATTTCGTTTATAACTTGTGACCTTAAAACATCGCCTTATAAAGTTCTGATTTTGATTGATAAATTCATCTATTATCATCATTTTGTTTTTTTTATTCATGCCAATATCTACATTTTTGTGGAAGAAATACAGTTTCCTTTGTAGGTAGACGTCATAGACATCCAAATTCCAGGAAGAGAACTATTAAATTCGATTCTTTATAATCCTGTTATTAAAATGTTGATTTATAATAGATTAAATACAGCGAGCTGAGGTTGTTTACTATCGTGGTAAACATTAAACATAACCCACAGATACATAACCTAATTAATTATAGTACGATTTCGCTATTCAATTCATCGTTAAAGTTATTATACGAATCAGCAAATAGCTCATTAACTATTGGTGTATATGAGAATTACATGCATGGAGTTATATATTAATTATTTTCTGTATCTTACAACTTATACGCTTATCAAGTCAACATAGTGGTCTAATGTAACTCCATTAGCGCACTGGGAGTACAATTATTTATTACCTTACTCCACATAAACGTATAAACAATCCAATCGGTAAATATTTCCAAGAAGAGTGACGTAGGAGTGAACTTGAGCAATCTCGATGTCCTCAATTTTGTTTATACAAGTTGGCCAAAAAGTCATCACCCTAATTTCTTAAGAGCGGAATTTTATCTACCTGCAATCGTCCATTTGTAAGAGCGGTGTTGTTTGTTTGTAGTCAATGAATGATGCAAAGTACTTCACAGTTGAGTTGAATATAAAAGTTTCTTTTTACAAACATAGCTACAAACAAAAACTAGTTATCACGAACAAAGAACAAAAATGTAAATCATTGATTAGGTATGGATAATAATATGCAATTTACTTTTTATAATCAAATAAAGTAGATTTCGTTTATAACTTGTGACCTTAAAACATCTCCTTATAAAGTTCTGTCTAAAGTTCTGGTTTTGATTAATAAATTCATCTATTGTCATCATTTTGTTTTTTTTTAATTCATGCCAAATTCTACATTTTTGTGGAAGAAGAACAGTTTTGCTTTGTAAGTATACGTCACAGACATCCAAGTTCCAGGAAGAGAACCATTAAATTCGATTCTTTATAATCCTGTTATTAAAATGTTGATTTATAATAGATTAAATACAGCGAGCTGAGGCTGTTTACTATCGTGGTAAACATTAAACATAACCCACAGATACATAACCTAATTAATTATAGTACGATTTCCTGCACAGTTTTCAATTCAATTCTTCGTTAAAGTTATCATACGAATCAGCAAATAGTTCATTAACTATTGGTGTATATGAGAATTACATGCATGGAGTTATATATTAATTATTTTCTGTATCTTACAACTTATACGCTTATCAAGTCAACATAGTGGTCTAATGTAACTCCATTAGCGCACTGGGAGTACAATTATTTATTACCTTACTCCACATAAACGTATAAACAATCCAATCGGTAAATATTTCCAAGAAGAGTGACGTAGGAGTGAACTTGAGCAATCTCGATGTCCTCAATTTTGTTTATACAAGTTGGCCAAAAAGTCATCACCCTAATTTCTTAAGAGCGGAATTTTATCTACCTGCAATCGTCCATTTGTAAGAGCGGTGTTGTTTGTTTGTAGTCAATGAATGATGCAAAGTACTTCACAGTTGAGTTGAATATAAAAGTTTCTTTTTACAAACATAGCTACAAACAAAAACTAGTTATCACGAACAAAGAACAAAAATGTAAATCATTGATTAGGTATGGATAATAATATGCAATTTACTTTTTATAATCAAATAAAGTAGATTTCGTTTATAACTTGTGACCTTAAAACATCTCCTTATAAAGTTCTGTCTAAAGTTCTGGTTTTGATTAATAAATTCATCTATTGTCATCATTTTGTTTTTTTTTAATTCATGCCAAATTCTACATTTTTGTGGAAGAAGAACAGTTTTGCTTTGTAAGTATACGTCACAGACATCCAAGTTCCAGGAAGAGAACCATTAAATTCGATTCTTTATAATCCTGTTATTAAAATGTTGATTTATAATAGATTAAATACAGCGAGCTGAGGCTGTTTACTATCGTGGTAAACATTAAACATAACCCACAGATACATAACCTAATTAATTATAGTACGATTTCCTGCACAGTTTTCAATTCAATTCTTCATTAAAGTTATCATACGAATCAGCAAATAGTTCATTAACTATTGTTGTATATGAGAATTACATGCATGGAGTTATACATTTATTATTTTCTGTATCTTACAGCTTATACGCATATCAAGTCGACATAGTGGTCTAATGTAACTCCATTAGCGCACTGGACGTACAATTATTTATTACCTTACTCCACATAAACGTATAAACAATCCAATCGGTAAATATTTCCAAGAAAAGTGACGTAGGAGTGAACTTGAGCAATCTCGATGTCCTCAGCTTTGTTTATACAAGTTGGCCAAAAAGTCATCACCCTAATTTCTTAAGAGCGGAATTTTTTCTACCTGCAATCGTCCATTTGTAAGAGCGGTGTTGTTTGTTTCTAGTCAATGAATGATGCAAAGTACTTCACAGTTGAGGTGAATATAAAAGTTTCTTTTTACAAACATAGCTACAAACAAAACTAGTTATCCCGAACAAAGAACATAAATGTAAATCATTGATTAGGTATGTATAATAATATGCAATTTACTTTTTATAATCAAATAAAGTAGATTTCGTTTATAACTGTGACCTTATAACATCTCCGTATAAAGTTCAGTCTAAAGTTCTGGTTTTGATTAATAAATTCATCTATTGTCATCATTTTGTTTTTTTTTTAATTCATGCCAATATCTACATTTTGTGAAAGAAATACAGTTTCCTTTGTAAGTAGATGTCACAGACATCCAAATTCCAGGAAGAGAACCATTAAATTCGATTCTTTATAATCCTGTTATTAAAATGTTGATTTATAATAGATTAAATACAGCGAGCTGAGGTTTCTAATAAAGTCAATGTCTATTAAAAATAAATTTATGTCAGGTTATGATTACCAGTTTCCCATGTTTATGTCTTGCAGCGTTCTTTTTTTAAGGTCCTCACAAAGTAATCGCTAGTTTTAATGACAAATCACGACTTTTTTAAAAGAATACATAAATAAAAGATTCCTGAATATGGTGACCTACCTGGGTATAGGTGCCATACAGTCTAGATCTGCCTTTAGCAGTGTTTACGATATCCGTTCAACTGTTTGTTTCTCGCTCTAGCAAGCTCATTTTGTCTCTCTGTCTCTCACATTGACTAAGACTGAATTATACTCGTCTTTATTTACGGATTAGCTTTTAAAAGGCACATTACGCACTAATAAACTATATCCGGGTATTTGTGTTTTTCACACCTGTTCAGGTAACTTTGGGGAACCCGTCGTTATTGTCCAGAAGCTTAAAGCTCCGAATAGTAAAGCCAACTCCTCTTGATGAATTCTATCAATGAAATATTTTACTTTCAGGGTTTGTAGATGTTTCCGAAATAGTAGAACCACACGTACAGCTACACTGATAAAACTGAAAAGGTAATTTTACCGTGTGGATCGGCGGTCATTTTTAACCTCCGTGTATCGAAGGGAAAATACCGTGTGGTTTGTAATTTTACTTTGAGCTAATAAATTTACTTCTCATATGAAATGAGGTTTCCGATGTGTACGGTTTTCTATATACTTTTGTAAGAAAAAATACTGACGTTCAGTAAATTTACCGTAAACACGGAATTGCAATTAATTGTTGTACAGTAAACTTTCTGCAACTTTAATATTAGATTTGTCCAAGCAACTGCAAAACCAGTTAACAATCAGTACTTTTGTGATGGACCACATATGTTGCTATGATTGCTCCATTATAAATACCAATGAAACATTATCTGGTTTCTCACAAAAGAACTGTTTGTAAACTGGTTTTGCGACTGCTCGGACAAGCCAGTATTGTCAACTGTAAAATCACTAGTAAAATCCTATTAATGTGGAGATCATAAATAAGAAAAAAAATAATAGTATGAAGTTTTATTATAATTTGAACAATAAATAACATGTGAAACATATTTATAATATATATATATATATATATATATATCTCCATATTTTTTATAAACATTTCATATTTTTAACATTAAATAAATAGAAGTTCTTGACAAAAATGTAATCATAAGTAAATTAAATAAAATAGGAACCCATGGACTATACTTATCTACATATCGTATAATAAAATAAATCGATCTGCTTCACAGAGAGAAATATATCTTTTAAATATACATTAAATATTATTTCAACAATATTAAGTTGAAATACCTATGGTAAACTTACGTCACACACTTACTTATATACTGCATACCAACATTTACTTATTTATTTTCATAATAAGTTTGATCACCTTTCGATTTGGTTTTATCCTCATTCGTTTTTGAACCCTGACTTGGAATAATGTTTAAAAAGCTAAACCGTCTCCAGAGTAAGAGAACCTGGGGATAATCCAACCACAGCATATAATATAATCCAAAAAGTGTCACCTGAAATCAAAATCAGAAGTACATGAGTCATATATCATATACAGGGTATAACAATGTCAGCAGCTGCTTTCCTTTGAGGTACAGAGTGTGTGTAAAGTTATTAATGAGTATAGAAAAGTATTTTTTATATTGGTGATTGAAATGATATGTGTTATACATGTTAGTAATAAATTTTATTGTAAGACCGCATGTACGAGAAAGAACAATAAACGAAATCTTACCTATGGACACCACACAACTCCTTAAATTTGTAGAATGTCAGTATCATAAACACTTGTATCCTAAAAAGAACATCCAATTAGTGAAAGTGGAATTATACATATCAAGACTCCAAACTTTTACCTGCACTTTGTAGTATATATTTGCAAAGTCCTCCATAATATACAAAGAGATGAATGTACCAATATTATATCTTCTAATACTAAAGAACCATATGGAGCAAATATTCCACACCACATCGACAAAGGATAAGTCACAGAGGCACTAACATTGTTAAATTAGTTGTATATAACAATCGCACTCAATAAAACTCTAACTTAGCTGCTGTAAACACAACCAAACGGATGGCGATCGGAACTCGAACTGTATATCCCATTATTGCACAAGCGGGAGCAAAATTATCTCGGTAGCACTTTACCATCTAGAAAGGAAAATTGCATGAGGAGAAGGCAAATTTACATATCAGACAGTAGTTTTAATGTATAGATATGTAATTTTATTCCGTTGAAGTAATTGTTATTATGAAATTTACAAACTTGTTAGCAAATTTACATACAGTTTGTACAATTAATAAATGTAACTGCATTTTCAATGATATTTAGTATTTTTGCTTAAAATTATGGTAAAATTGCCGACAAATGGGGTAGGTTTACTGAAAAAAATGTAAATTTCATTTGTAAATTCGCACTCATTTTTATCAGTGTACAGAGTCAATAGAATAGTTGAGCCAATACCATTATAAATAATTTTGTTAATTTGCTAAACAGTGAATAAGTTTATCTCAATAACTTCGCATGTAACGCCAACTATTAGGTATCCAAAATCAAAATATCTCAAATCATCCTAAAAGATTTATCTATAATATGTAGTTTTGAGCTTTCGCATTTTAAGTTACCGTTATATACCTGCATGTGACCCAGCGTCTCCAAAAAAACTTGTTTTTCAAACGTAATGCGAACTCATGGTCTTGACGTGTAGTGTTCATCGACTCTATCCACACAGATAGAAAATGTTTAATTCAACCAAATATGCATTGATTCAAAGAAATCTGGTGTGTCAATAGAGGCAATGAAATATTGAAATATATTGTGTTGAGTGAAAGAATTAGATTTTTCAAATTAACGAAATTGTTGGTTGGGTTAAAATGCGATATTTTAAGGCTGCAATAAATGGTTCTTTGATTAAAAAAATTATTAGTTTGTTGAAGGAATTAATTATTGTACACCTATTATTGTGTCACCGCCTTTTGGGATGTCGCACATCCTCGACCAGTGGTTGGTTTTCCGATACCTACATATAGTCAAGGTTAGGGTAGCAAAGTGTACGCTGGTTCGGAATCGGAACTTGAACTTGTGTGCACTGTGCTCTATTCCGCTGATCACACTGCCTTTTTAACAATTTAACCAGACGCATGACATCAACTGAGTGGTAGGCTTTCACCAGCTACTAATTTAGAGTTTTTATTGTTGAGTAATTTGCTTTACGAGCTTTTCCCTACTAAACCGGGCGTTTAGACATCTCGGCAAAAAAAACTTGTGAAAGTCAATATCTTCATTTTTCATAATCCTGCGTTCAAGCGGAATCTTTTCAAAATGTTATATGATGAGAAACAAAAAAGTATTTAGCAGTTACTAACGGCTGTCAAAGTTAAACCCCAAGTGGCGGTGATAGTAAGTGAATAAGTTAGCAAGTAGTTAAATGCCGGAAATTTAGGTGTAGTAAACTGACGGGAGAATATTATTAAGAGTTATCTATGGTATAAATCACGTGTATAATTAAATTGGTGTATGAGAATCATGAGCCCTTATTATATGGCACCCTTTAGGAGGGACGGACCCCTGCGCCAAAGGCCCAATTATATTAAACTGTGAATACAAATTGACTCTTTTCAAAAGTTAAACGGTTGGGTCTCAGTTATCATTGTGCTACTAAAAGGTACCGATCTCTTTTATTTATATCTGACCAATTCCCTCCCATTGTTGCCAACCTTAGTTCGAGCACCCGTTGCCCTTACCACTATTTATGTCAATTCAATATCACCTACGAGTACCGACCATTTCCACTTTTTTTTCTGCACATGTGATATAAGTTCCTGTTCATTTTTGTTATGTTTTTGTTTTCAATTCATCGTTAAAATTATTACACGAATCAGCAAATAGTTCATTAACTATTGGTGTATAAGAGAATTACATGCATGGAATTATATATTAATTTATTTCTGTATCTTATAGCTTATACGCATATCAAGTCGACATAGTGGTCTAATGTAACTGGACGTACAATTATTTATTACCTTACTCCACATAAACGTATAAACAATGCAATCGGTAAATATTTCCAAGAAGAGTGACGTAGGAGTGAACTTGAGCAATCTCGATGTCCTCAACTTTGTTTATACAAGTTGGCCAAAAAGTCATCACCCTATTTTCTTAAGAGCGGAATTTTATCTACCTGCAATCGTTCATTTGTAAGAGCGGTGTTGTCTGTTTCTAGTCAATGAATGATGCAAAGTACTTCACAGTTGAGGTGAATATAAAAGATTCTTTTTACAAACATAGCTACAAACAAAAACTAGTTATCACGAACAAAGAACATAAATGTAAATCATTGATTATATTATGTATAATAATATGCAATTTACTTTTTATAATCAAATAAAGTAGATTTCGTTTATAACTTGTGACCTTCAAACATCTCCTTATAAAGTTCTGTCTAAAGTTCTGGTTTTGATTAATAAATTCATCTATTGTCATCATTTTGTTTGTATTATTCATGCCAATATCTACATTTTTGTGGAAGAAATACAGTTTCCTTTGTAAGTGCACGTCACAGACATCCAAATTCCAGGAAGAGAACCATCAAAATTCGATCTTTATAATCCTTTTATTAAAATGTTGATTTATATAATAGATTAAATACAGCGAGCTGCGGTTGTTTACTATCGTAGTAAACATTAAACAACCTACAGATACATAACCTAATTAATTATAGTACGATTTCGCTATTCAATTCATCGTTAAAGTTATTATACGAATCAGCAAATAGTTCATTAACTATTGTTGTATATGAGAATTACATGCTTGGAGTTATATATTAATTATTTTCTGTATCTTACAGCTTATACGTATATCAAGTCTACATAGTCGTCTAATGTAACTCCATTAGCACACTGGACGTACAATTATTTATACCTTACTCCACATAAATGTATAAACAATCCAATCGATAAATATTTCGAAGAAGAGTGACGTAGGAGTGAATTTGAGCAATCTCGATGTCCTCAACTTTGTTTATGCAAGTTGGCCAAAAAGTCATCACCCTATTTTCTTACGAGCGGAATTTTATCTACCTGCAATCGTCCATTTGTAAGATCGGTGTTGTCTGTTACTAGTCAATGAATGATGCAAAGTACTTCACAGTTGAGGTGAATATAAAAGATTCTTTTTACAAACATAGCTACAAACAAAAACTAGTTATCACGAACAAAGAACATAAATGTAAATCATTGATTATATTATGTATAATAATATGCAATTTACTTTTTATAATCAAATAAAGTAGATTTCGTTTATAACTTGTGACATCTCCTTATAAAGTTCTGTCTAAAGTTCTGGTTTTGATTAATAAATTCATCTACTGTCATCATTTTGTTTGTGTTATTCATGCCAATATCTACATTTTTGTGGAAGAAATACAGTTTCCTTTGTAAGTAGACGTCACAGACATCCAAATTCCAGGAAGAGAACCATCAAAATTCGGTTCTTTATAATCCTGTTATTAAAATGTTGATTTATAATAGATTAAATACAGCGAGCTGAGGTTGTTTACTATCGTGGTAAACATTAAACATAACCCACAGATAGATAACCTAATTAATTATAGTACGATTTCGCTATTCAATTCATCGTTAAACTTATTATACGAATTAGCAAATAGTTCATTAACTATTGGTGTATATGAGAATTACATGCATGGAGTTATATATTAATTATTTTCTGTATCTTAGAGCTTATACGCATATCAAGTCGACATAGTGGTCTAATGTAACTCCATTAGCGCACTGGACGTACAATTATTTATTACCTTACTCCACATAAACGTATAAACAATCCAATCGATAAATATTTCGAAGAAAAGTGACGTAGCTCGTAGGAGTGAATTTGAGCAATCTCGATGTCTTCGACTTTGTTTATACAAGTTGGCGCTTTTAATTTTATTAGGTTATCAAGTTTCGCCACTAACTTCTCTTGTAAGAGTTTTAGAACCCCCGTTTCAAGGTTGGATATCCGCTATTGAGTGTGAATGTATACCATTTTTATTGAAATTAATACGATATTTTGAACGAAAACATCTGTCCGGGTGCCCAGCTACTGTAGAATGCGTCCCCTATTCTCATTTAAATTACTATTGGCTGAAACGGTTTACGATGTGTGAATTCAACAAAATACACGTACAAGGTGCTGTAATGGGGACGGAAAATAGATGCGCCGAATATAAAAGGCGGCGATGGAGATGAGGTCCCCCAATAAAAAAAAGTTACGTCGAAAAAAGCGCGATTTTATAGTATCCATAACGGATTTTGAATATTAATTTTATAACCTTTTAAAGTATGTCGTATACATTTTATGGTTTCATAAAATAATGATTGAATGTAGTAGTAGGCGAGCGTACTGTTTAATTTGCCTTTTAAATTCCATAAAATTTCAATGAAAATAAAACGTTTTATGGAAAAGTCCAGGGGGCAATACCCATCGCGTCCAGTTACACCTAGCCACAGATAAAAGTGTTTATTTTCAAACCCCTTCCTGCATATTTTATTACCGAATCACTTCTATTTGACAACCTTATGATAAATGCCACTATAACAACGTCGTCTTTAGATCTACGCAGATTTAAAAAAGAACAAAACCACGTGGTGTTGCCTTCTCTTCAGGAAATACCATTTTGACCAATGTCCAAATCT
The DNA here is from genome assembly GCA_963966075.1 of Aphodius sticticus. Lineage (NCBI taxonomy): Eukaryota > Metazoa > Arthropoda > Insecta > Coleoptera > Scarabaeidae > Aphodius > Aphodius sticticus. The sequence continues at coordinate 6,566,879 of OZ014515.1, read as the reverse complement.
TTTAGCATTGAGGCACGTCAAAACAATAGAATATACTTTTCATATAGTTTTTCATGAACTCATATATTTTTCTCATTATATATCATAAGCAGATTATGATTTTGCTGCAGGATTACTGTTTACAGGAAAACATTGTGGAATATTTGCTGAACATCAAATAAATAAAATTTGTCTTGGGTACAAAAATGAATCACTTATACAGAATGTTCTTTTATACATGCAATAAAAATAAAATTCAATTTATTTATAGAATAAAATATGTAAATTAAAAAAAAAATACAAAAAAAAGTTAGAAACAAAGTTGCGCATTTTTTGTGTTGCTCAATGATATAAAAAGTAATATACTTTTTTCACTTTCGAAGATATCATAAAATTGATGTACAGGGTGTTATAAGAGATAGATAATCATTCGTCCTACAACCAGAAAATATTTTCATGTTTACAGGATGTCCCACAACAACGTACAAAAAACTTATGTTTGTTTAAATTGATAGACTTTTAGCCTAATTGTTTTGACTTCAACTTGTATTAGGCTATTATCCACTGCTTCTGAGATATTGTGAAAGGATTGTCAAAAATGAGCATTTTCAAACATATTATTCTAATGTGACTAACAAGAATAAAGAAATAAAAGAACTCAGTTTAGATAGTAAAAATATCGCATTTTTTACAGTTATTATTCATTTGCTAAATAAATTAAATTCTAATATGACTTATCCGGCATAACTGGAGATTTGCTAAATGTCAAATAACAAGAATTTTAAATGGAACACCCTGTATATCTTGACATACTTCGAAAGATCGATAAATCAACTTCCCTAAAATGTCTAAGTCGATAGGTCTATCGTCAACAGCTAAAAAGTTATTAAGCATCTATTTAACATTTATACGCATACAAAAAATATGTCATAAATTAATATAACATATCTTCTGCAGCAACATTTAGTCATTGCAAACTGCTACTATGAGTTACTCAAGCGAGCAATTTATGATCATCCAAGAATTAGTTTTATTAGTACCAGTCGAAACTTATTTAAAATTTTTATTTATTTACATAATGTTCTAAACTATTTAAAGAATTTTAATGGATCCTTGGGTTGGTTGTAGTGGTCTAACGCCTTAGCCAGCTAAATCGCCAGTTTAATTTATTTATTTCGGGACATGTTAAGGAATAAGTTTATGTTCCAGTTACTACTGATAGCAAAAACAAGGAGTGCTTTGGTAGCAATGTGGTGTTCTTCAGAAATCCTAACATTTCTGTACTCTCATAAGAATAAATAATTATATAAATGGATAATTGTAAACTGAATAAATAATTATTATTTAAGTCCGATTGTCAAGAGTGCACATATCAACTCTGTCAGGTCAATGCGTTTCAGTCTTGCTTCACATTCTCGGTGGAAATATTACATTTTCCATGGTTTCCCCAAAAATATTTTGATGCCTCCTTCTTCATGTTCGCTATAGTAGTTGTAATATTCCCATAAATTTTTTGCTCAATATGTCTACAGAGTAACAAATCAAACTCGATTAAATCAGGTGATCTAGTTTTTCAAATCGTTGAACCGCCATGAACAATTTAATGTCATTGATACATATTATTTAAACAATTTTAGATTGATATATAAATTACTAATTCTTTGATGAAAATAAATATCACAAATTATACATTTGTATAAATCAAAATTGCAGAATGCTATTACTAAAAGCTGCTGCATGAAAAGAAGAATTATTCTCATTGAGAGATTGTTGAATTTTGTCGAACAATATGGATATTTAATATTAATTTATGAATATTGTGCATAAGTTACAAATGTCACATTAGATGCTTAATAACTTTGTAGCTGTTGACGATAGACCACCGAGTTAGACATTTTGGGAAAGCTGATTTATCGATCTTATAAAATATATATTGTATTTATTCGTGCTATTTCTTATTTTTAATATTCTATTTCATAACATTTTTGGGAGTTTTTCTTTGTAACTCTTTCATTTTTTTCTCCGCAATTTTTCTTCCGTATAGTAAATGAGATACTGAGTAAAACGTTATTATCGACTTATTATTTTTTTCAATCTATGACAAAGTTACAACCGTTTGAGTTATTAACAACAGTTATTAACCGTATTTTAACCGGCGCCAACTTCTTAAGCAATTGAGAAAACCAATAAGTCCATATGATACTTTTTACTCAAAATGATATTTGTTTTATAGAAAAAAGATTAATAAAAAGCTTCATATAAATTTTTTTGTTCATTTACTAATTCAATTTATGTTGATTCTGTTATAAATATTTTTATTTAAATTTTTTACTTTCTATAGTTGTAATGTGTAGTGGGTGTGTTCAAACGGCTGAATTTTTCAAGGAATTGAGAAAACAAATAAGTCCTTATAAAAAATTTAGTCAGAATGACATTTGCTTTCTAAGAATAATTTTCGGGGAAAAAAGTGGGACACCTGGCAGCATAAACAAAAAAATGGTGGGCCCCCCTTAGCTTCCTGGCAACCAATATTTTTGGACCCAGTCCGCCACTGACGTGGTGTCTACTGTCACTCAACAAAGTTAAAAAGGTCAATTGATTAATTAGACCAATACCTAGGGTTGTATTTCATGAAACTGCTAAAAAGAAAGTGTCGAGAACATAGAAGAAACATCCATGGGGAATTTTAGAACGAGGATTTAATAAGTTGTCGAAGTGTGTATTCATGGCTGAAAGTTGAGCTTTGTGTATCGAATATGGGATGGTTTAAAGTGTCGCCGGAGCAAAATGAATTGAGTCGGGGTGGAGGAAAAAAATTCGCGCAGATGGGGTAAAAATGGCTGTTCGAGGCGAGCCTCCGAGCCCCTTGTATGCACATGTAAATCCGCGTTTTTCTTGTAAGATATGCCCCTTGATTTATTTAACTTTATGGAATGGGTGCCGGTGCTCAGGCGCCAGCACGTTTCCTTGGATACGTCGCCATCGCCTACGTCGACCTCCCATCCCCCCTCCACCCCGCCACCGACCCCGACGTCGCCGTCGTTTTTCTCTATAACTTGCTCGTCACTACGTATAGACGCTCCACGCAAAATGTATTGTTTTCCGAAATAATGAAGTAATAAATTCGACACAGATCTTATGGCTTTAACACGACACGAAGCGTACCAACCTACACCATACCATCTTTATGACTCCCCTCGAACATATCAAATACATTCTCCTCAGACTAAATTTCTAGTTACCATTTCTTTGCAACATGGAATCATGGTTTTGTTATTCTCAGTGGTTGAGGAAATAAAAAAACAAATGATTGAGGAACTGAAGCAAGCCAGGAAACGAACTTGCCATCATTTTCACTTTCCTGAATTGGGAAGGCTATGACTATATTGTCCTTACGAAATTGTTTGTTTTGCTTCTCTATAACAGAACTATTGGCCTTTAACATCTTTCTCTAAGTTACAAGAACAGCCTTTGCTTCATTTCCTTAACCACTAGGCTTCATTCATACTTTCGAGAATAGAGAAGGATATGGCAAACCTATTATGCCTTTAGGAAACTGTTTGGTCTGCCTCTCTATGGCAGAACCATTGACCTTTAGCATCTTTCTCCAAGTTACAACCCTCATGGTGTCTCGTTTGCAAGTACCCTTGCAACAAGGTGGCGATCAAGTCATTGTGGATGAGGGAATTAAGCCAAATGTTTAAGAAAATGAAGCCAAGAACCAGGATTGCTTGATTTTCTTAACCACAAGGCCTCATCCATACTTTCGAGAATAGAGAAGGATATGGCAAACCCATATTGCCTTTAGAGAACTGTTTGTCCTGCCTCTCTATGATAGAACCATTGACCTTTAGCATCTTTCTCCAAGTTAAAACCCTCATGGTGTCTCGTTTGCAAGTACCCTTGCAACAAGGCGGCGATCAAGTCATTGTGGATGAGGGAATTAAGCCAAATGTTTGAGGAAATGAAGCCAAGAACCAGGATTGGCTTAATTTCCTTAACCATGAGGCTTCGTCCATAATTTCGTGAATGGGGAAGGATATGACAACTATGTTGCCTTCTTTGAGGTTACCTTACCTTAATTCTATAAATTTGTTGACACAAAAATAAAACTATCTCGTAAAATCACCAGAACATATTTATTTTTTTTTAATATTACAAATACAATGGCTTTCCTTAATCGTTAAATATAATACAGCTGCGGTTTGGCGACTATAATAAATAGATTGCACGATTGTTTAGGATCCTAAAGGTATGCAGCTCTTACCTATAATCAGCAAAGGAATGTTACCTCTTTATCGGCAGAATACTGTTTCAGTTATTATAAACATCCGCTGTTGAGGTTTAAGAAACACGATACTAAAAGTGATGAATATATCTCAATACATTCAAGACTTTGAAATTAAACATCCATATGTACACTACGTGTTCGATAATCTCCAACAGATACTGAATAAGTATTACAGCCAGAATAATTAACAGAACATAATAAGCAACAATTACAAGGTCAGTACAGTGGAACCCACAGAAATCAGGTCATCTACCTTTGGTTGCCGTACGAAAGAAAATACTCTATCTCAACTGACCCTACAATCATCTTAACTATTATGAGTGTTTTTTTTTTTGAATCAGTACTAGCGTAATCATACGTATACATATATTCATATAGATATCATATATAACATTTTTTATACAAGAACAAGTCGTCATTTAATAGATCGTCCGACAGGTATTCACATACACTAAAATCACTAAACTGGTTTTGTCTTATGTACACGTAGTAGTTCTTATTGTTATTTACAAGTGTTCAGTTCACTGCAGGTTCTGCCTCTTTGCCATGTGCTCCTCTTCCGTATCAGAGATCACATCACTGTTGTCATCGGTTTGATTATCAAGGACCTCCTGTTTCCTTTTTGCTGTCGCCATTTCTGCCGCGTGCTTTTTCCTCCATTTTGTACGCCTATTTTGAAACCAAACCTGAAACAAATAAACAATTATTAACTTTTGCCAGAACCAAAATGCGACATGACATCAGTTCGTCAGGAAAAGCGTCCCCAGAAAACAAACTCCTTGCTAAAGGAACACTGGTTGGCCATCAGCATCAGTCGAGACTAGAGGAATCTGACAAACTGACAAAGCATCTGGTCAAACCTAATTCACCCAGAACGTCGCTTCAATAATATCAGCATTACAGAGAATGTGCATATAACGCAATGCTTCCTCCATGAGTTGAAGGAAGTTGTATGTCTAAATTTGCTGTCCGAAGGGAAGATATGACAAGTTCTGTGGACCGCTGCATACCTTCTTTCATGAATGCTTGTTTACAAATTGTTGTGTTGTTGGACACGTCTGTAAACATGATGGAGACGGTAATTAGTGGCTGTAGATAGGAGACAGTGAGAGGAAGTTGTGGTGGCCATGTTTCGTTATCGCTAATTAATAACAGTTTTATCCGAGTGTCCTGAAGTACAGGCCCGATTGCAAACATTGGCTAAGGACGGATGCTAAGGCGTGGCGTGGGGGTGCGAATGCCAGCCAGGGTTATCTGCAAAACTGCTAAGCGCCACCGCCGTCGGGGGCTGTATGTTTTCAGCGATTTCTGTAGAACAGGCCCCATTATATATTAAATTTGCGAATTACACGGTATTTAGAGCTATAGTACGACGATAAATCATGCAGAATAGGGTCTCGCGGGTTGCGAGAGTTAATACAGGAGGCTGCGGCTCGATACGCTCGCCGACCGCCTCAGCTCATCAATCAAGACGTTCTTTAGAACGGTCTCTCGCCCCTGGAGCGGAGATAGGGCTGTGTTTCTAGTAATGGAGGATCCTCAAGAGGCGATGACGTTGCTCGATTGAAAATAAATTGCAATACCCTTAATTTTGCGCCCTCTCTCCCATACCGACCCACACGTCGAGATATAAATCGAGCAATTTTACATCCGCCCAAAGCCGATATGGTTTATGCGTTCCTCTATGTCTTCTCACCTCCTCTCTTCACTGTTTGCTTTCGTCAAGCCACCAAAATAACTCACCCAAATGTCGCCTATAAAAACGTGACACCCATATGTGATTGACGAAAGCAAATCGTGACAAGTTAACCTTCGATGGAAGGAAGGAAGGAAGGAACGTAGCCTCTCATCTACTGAGGATCGTTGATACTGGAGTGAGATGTTTGATGTTGTTAAGAAACAATGTCCAGCGATCACATCAGAAAGATTGGATAATCCGAAGCTAGGGGTGATGCCCATTTTTGATTGACGAAAACAAAGCGTGTCAAGTAAACCTTGGATACTGACGATCGTTGATACTGGAGTTTGATGTTGGAAAGAAACAATGTCCAGAGATCACATCAGAAAGATTAGATAATTCGAAGCTAGGGGTGACACCCATTTTTGATTGACGAAAAGAAATCGTCTCAAGTAAACCTTCGATGGAAGGAAGGAAGGAACGTAGCCTCTCATCTACTGAGGATCGTTGATATTGGAGTCAGATGTTTGATGTTGGTAAGAAAGAATGTGCAGTGATCGCACCAGAAAGATTGGATAATCCAAAGCCAAGGGTGACACCTATATTTGATTGACGAAAGCAAATCGTGACAAGTAAACCTTCGATGGAAGGAAGGACGGAACGTAGCCTCTCATCTACTGAGGATCGTTGATACTGGAGTGAGATGTTTGATGTTGTTAAGAAACAATGTCCAGAGATCACATCAGAAAGATTGGATAATCCGAAGCTAGGGGTGAGAACCCATTTTTTATTGACGGAAACAAAGCGTGTCAAGTAAGCCTTGGATACTGACGATCGTTGATACTGGAGTTTGATGTTGGAAAGAAACAATGTCCAGAGATCACATCAGAAAGATTAGATAATCCGAAGCTAGGGGTGACACCCATTTTTGATTGACGAAAAGAAATCGTGTCAAGTAAACCTTCGATGGAAGGAAGGAAGGAACGTAGCCTCTCATCTACTGAGGATCGTTGATATTGGAGTCGGATGTTTGATGTTGGTAAGAAAGAATGTGCAGTGATCGCACCAGAAAGATTGGATAATCCAAAGCCAAAGGTGACACCTATATTTGATTGACGAAAGCAAATCGTGACAAGTAAACCTTCGATGGAAGGAAGGACGGAACGTGGCCTCTGATCTACTGAGGATCGTTGATACTGGAGTGAGATGTTTGATGTTGTTAAGAAACAATGTTCAGAGATCACATCAGAAAGATTGGATAATCCGAAGCTAGGGGTGATAACCCATTTTTGATTGACGAAAACAAAGCGTGTCAAGTAAACCTTGGATACTGACGATCGTTGATACTGGAGTTTGATGTTGGAAAGAAACAATGTCCAGAGATCACATCAGAAAGATTAGATAATCCGAAGCTAGGGGTGACACCCATTTTTGATTGACGAAAAGAAATCGTGTCAAGTAAACCTTCGATGGAAGGAAGGACGGAACGTAGCCTCTCATCTACTGAGGATCGTTGATACTGGAGTGAGATGTTTGATATTGTTAAGAAACAATGTTCAGAGATCACATCAGAAAGATTGGATAATCCGAAGCTAGGGGTGATACCCATTTTTGATTGACGAAAACAAGGCGTGTCAAGTAAACCTTGGATACTGACGATCGTTGATACTGGAATTTGATGTTGGAAAGAAACAATGTCCAGAGATCACATCAGAAAGATTAGATAATCCGAAGCTAGGGGTGATACCCATTTTTGATTGACGAAAACAATGCGTGTCAAGTAAACCTTGGATACTGACGATCGTTGATACTGGAATTTGATGTTGGAAAGAAACAATGTCCAGAGATCACATCAGAAAGATTAGATAATCCGAAGCTAGGGGTGATACCCATTTTTAATTGACGAAAACAAAGCGTGTCAAGTAAACTTTTTGGATACTGACGATCGTTGATACTGGAATTTGATATTGGAAAAAAACAATGTCCAGAAAAGGCGATTATTGGAGATCAGATCAGGAAGATTGGTGGATGATTTGGTAAATGAGGCTTCTTGTGTATGTCCCCAAGGAGGATAATCCAAAGCAGGGGTGGAATAGAAACTTGGGGAAAAGCATTAATTAGTTTGGAGGATCTTTTGGTGTGGGGTTATCGATTTTAATTAAGAATGGTGTGGTGGGTTGGCTGAGGATTTTTGTGGTAATTTGGCAATGATAATGTGGCGTAGGTGGTGACGTCGGCTGATAGAAAATAAATTAGTGGGGGAAGGGAGGGAGGGCTTAATTTTGAAGGAGGACGATAAGCAAGGAAGGAAGCAAGGGCGGAAGGAAGGAAGGAAGGAAGAAGGACTATGGTCTGGGACCACAGCCCGGGCAGCGGGAGCATATACAGCTAATTACGCAGTCACTTAGCGTTAATCGATTCGGTCGCCTTACGTTAACGTTTAACGACACACTAATGACCCGGCATTTCCATAGCGGCCGTGGGGGTATTAGGGAGACCTGTGTGGGGAATGGGATGATTACCCAGGGCCGACCCCCGGCCTAGGGTCCGGCCGCCCTCGGCGGCGTTGTGTAACTCATACCGATTTTATCTGGAAATTATAAAACAGGACATTTGGCTCTCACAAACAATAAAAACATATATACGTCACGTAGATTAGTGACGTCAACGATAAATCAAACCGTCATTTTGCGAAAGAGCCTATCCCCTTTCGCATGTTCACACTACGGCCCATTCGGCGGGCAATGCATCGATACCGCAAAATAAAATTCCATATATATGTCATACGCCGTGATGGATTGGGAAACCGACAGACAACAATGGCGGCACCGGTCTGGCACGGCTCGGGGAGTTTGGGGATACAGCACCGGATGTCACAGTTATAAGGGAAAATTTATATACGATATATCAGTTAATTGAATTCACTAAATATTATGGTTTGATGCCCAGCGCGGCTATTTCATTTTGGTTTTAATATTTATCGTGCATTTTCTGTATCGGCCGCGCGGACCATAACTGTGATAGATTGCACACTTCATAAACAATGTAAAATACTCTCCATCCCGGTTCCACAACCAACATCCATATGCTAATTTCCAAAATAACCCCAAACTACGCATCCATCCTTCCTTTTTCCACACTGCCAGCCAATTCCGGTTTCCCATTAAACCCCAAACATTATTCATAACTATTTTACCTAATTATTCTATCTCCATTGCCTAAACGACACCTATTCATTTCCCATACTGACAGCAACAATTTTTGACCTATGCGGCACTGGCCTGCCACTTAGCTTAGCTAATAATCGGTCCTGAACGCTCCTCAGTGCAATGCTAGAAGCCAAACAACTTGATGATTGGAAGACTCCAAATAAAACCATAAGGAACGTTATGCTTATACGTAGTAATCAAACTTGAGAATATTTACTAACCGAAGTATTATGGGAGGTAGTTTCAGAGTAAATAAGAATAATAGAGATAGTTAACCACAGTAAAGTTAGATTTTAATCAAATGGAAGAGGTTTAGTGAAGTTGGGCTGTACATTTTGGCGAGGTGTTGTTAAAATTTTCTCCATAACAGTTGAGCGAAAAACAGTGGGCCTTCGAGTGAGCTGGGTGTATGGAGCGTGGCGTGTGGAAGAGAAGTGGATAGTGGTGTGGTGTGTTAGAGAAGAGGGGGTGGGGAGGGGGCCGGCGTGGTTGCCGAGATTCGGGCAACTTATTAAACCCCACGGGAGCCTTTTATTTAACATTTTTATTTAACCTGAGCGCACTTTTATTATCATAAAACACTCCGCATTTTTGTAAATTAAATCCTTCGCTGTTCAGCGGCGGCCGTGATGTGCGTAGATAATAATAAGATGCCGCTTTGAATCGTTAAACCACAGCCACGGTTTGCTTCATTAACTTAAAGACTCCTCCGGGATGGGCGAAGTCGCGAAGGAAGAGCCGAGAGGAGAAAAAAGGAAAATAATTTGGACAGGACGGTGCAAAGTCTCCGGGTTGCAGTTAGGGTTTAAAGGAACGCCATACCACCATGACATCCGAGCCTTAATGAGCTGAGCAGTAAAAACCTGACTTGACTGCATTAGCGCGAAGCAAAATTAAAAATTAATTTTATCTTGGTAACACGATTTAATTAAATTAGAATACGAATGGGGGTGTCGATCCCGCCATCAATAGGAGACTCCCCTAGGCCCTCCTATGATGTATCGCTTACCGAGGGGCTGGCTAAAAGATCTCGGGGTGGCTGCGACCGAATAATCTCCTGACAAATTGAATTAGGGCTATGGGCAACGGCCACGAGGGCGCCACTTGTTTATAACAAATATATCCTCCAGCATCAGTCATCGAACTTGTCGATCAGATAAAAGCCCCATGTTTTTCCCGAAAATGATAACGCACTACGCTCTCCCCCTTCTCCCCCACAACGTGAATTATGACTCCCACAAACACTTCCGACACTATCTTCGGCAATTCTTTCTTTGTTAAGCCCCTCTTTATGGATCCCACCAAAAACAAATGCACACAACCACATTGGAATTTACTACAAAAGTTCATATCGCAAGAACTCAAATAAATCAAACCACACCATTTCTTACAGGGATCAATACAAGCGTAAATATAGGAAACCTGGTCCAACCAGGAGACAATTTCCTGGTCAAAACATGGACCAGACCTCACTCAGTCTTCAAAATCTCACATCCCAGGTAACCAATGATTCCTCCATTACCCCTAACCACACCAAAATCCACCCTAAGCGATTACTTAAACTCACTTTAATCCCTATTAGGTCGCCATTTGGTTTGTAGTAAAAAAGTCAACTAGTTAGCCGTCAATCAAAATCAAGCGGCCATTGTGGCGAGCTGTCAACTTTGACAAATTTGATCAGACAACCAGTTTAGGACTCATTAGAACCCCTTTTTAAGGCACACCACATATAGACTGAGGAGCCATATGCTTCAGCCTTTGTTATGTAAATTAGCACATAGCTAATGACGTCACCATGACTGGATGGCTGAGGGTTGGAAGAAACGGCGCCCGAAGGTGATATACAAGAGCAAGCTGTGATCCAATGATGATGGTTATTGATCATTGAAGACTATCTCTGGAGAGAGCTATTGAAAATTGCTAGAAGTGACGGCATAATTCGGAATTATCTAGATTTTTTTGGTTGTGGGAGAGAATGACGTGTCCAGAATTGATCAATTACCAAAATTTGCTGCTCACGTATTCTGAGGCGTTTCCGGCCAGCGCGGCGGCGGCCTGGATATTAGGGGTATTATTTTTTTGTCAACATCGTGGCTTATATTCAAATCTCGGCGGCTAGAGATTCAATAAAAATGCAAATTTAGAGAGTAACAAAAGGGGGGCATTTACGCCTGTCGAAAAGCGGACGGCTCGACGAACCGGAGGCCCTCATGGCGCGGGGACTGCCGGGGGCAGGGGACTCTCAGTGTTTTTCATTAATTCGGGACATACTGGGCAACGCTTTCGACCGCCGAATTACTCACTGGGGATTCGGTTCGGCCCATTTTTAACCCCACAATGTACTTAAGTTAATCGGATTAATTTCTAGGCCTATGCCCGCCTGAACAAGCTCTAATCACATTGTTACAGAAAGCGACACCAACCATACTTAATTGAAAAATTAACATACATACAGTAGTCCTATCATCCATCTTTGGCCGCCGCTCCTTCTTGGTCTATTAATAATACTATTGTTACTACAAACCTAGTAGATCAAGGAGGAATCAAGCAAAGGAAATTTCGGTGGAAGAAGACACACCAAAGTAAACAAAACGCAATGCTAAAGATAATATCACATCAAATGATGAAGACAACGAAGAACTGACAGAAATACTGAAGATCATGTCGATGGTTCACCTCTGCCAGCAACTAAAACAAAAAGGGCAAGAGGAAATGCCAAAAAGGTGGACAAAGTGGCAAATGATGTAACTTGAATCAGCAGAAGAGGCATCGGTTGCAGAGAAACCAAACAGGGGCAAAAAAAAGTGCCAAAAAAGTGGACAAACTTGAAGAAGAAGAACATATTCTATTACCAAAAGATCAATCTCTACAAAAGTCTCCAGTTGTTGCTGCAAAGGCAACCAGGGGTAGACGAACAAGAATTTGGATAAAGAAGCACAAGAAACTCTGGTCTCAAAAGATAAGCCCATCCGAAAAGATGAACAGTCTCCAGCAGTTGCGGCTAAACGAATCAGAGGCAGAAAAACACAAAGAAGAATTTGGATAAAGATGCACAAGAAACTCCAACATTAAAAGATAAGCCTGCCCAAGATGGGCAGCTCCTATCAACCTAAACATTGGGTGTGGCCTTATGGTATAGTTAGCAACGATATAAGGCTTCTTCTTTACGGCTTCGATGCCTTATTTGGCATAATCAAAGGCCATGTCAAGCAAAGGATTGGGATATGGGAAGAAAGAGTCAATAACTCTAGCTGGGTATATTCGTCTTGTTGCATGAGGCTAACGATTGCAGGTCTCCTCACAGTACTACCTGGGTGTAGGCACACTTGAGCATACAGAATTGGTACAACTGCCTCCTCGAAGCATCATAGACTTCATAAAAAAGAATCAAACCTGGTTGACCTGGTTGGGCCATAGGACAGAAGGTGCAAAATGGTTTGCTTGTCTACTGTATTTAAGTAGAGCATCAAAGCAAATGCTTGAAATGATAAAATGTACTAACTAACCTTTACTTGAGATTCTGTCATTCCTAACGCATATGCTAATTTCGCTCTCTCAGGTCCCGCCAAGTATTTAGTTTGCTCGAAGGTCTTCTCAAGTGCGAAGATCTGTTGGCCGGAGAAGGTGGGCCTCGTGTGTTTCTTTTTCGCATCTTTATCTGGTCCCATGCCTCCGAGGCTGCTTTGATTCACTAGAAAGAGAACAGAATTACTCGATCGATAGCATATAAAAGGGTGGAAGGGGTAGTGGGACGGGTTGGGTGGATATAATCCAAAAACGAAACGTAAACATAAAAGCCGTTTCCATAACTGTAACGCTCGCGAGAGGGAAAGAGATAAAATTTGATAACATTAAGTGAAGTCATTAATATCATTGTAAAATTGCGGAAGAGGGGTCGCGCAGAGTTTTAGCGCAGCAATTGGTTTTTTATTGTTCGGATTACGGTCAGAATCCCCGATGACACCGAATGTTTTATCATGCTTATGTTGAGGGAAAATATATTCGCGAACATGATATTATGTTGAGCATGGATTCGCCGTGAATGGTGTCGTTGCCTTTTTTTGCCACTTCCCCACAGCGCACGGGGAGGGAATAAAACCGAAATATCCCCCGCTCAACGAGTTGAAGCCGGTACGCTCGGGAAATAATAATATCCTCTTGTTTTTTAAGTAATCTTTATGTTTGAGGGAAATTTCCCAGCCTATAAATATACCCTCCCATCCGAGAGATACTCCGCTTGAATATGTATCAGGCATTTTACAAACGTCTCGATTCTTGTATATCGAACACATAACTTCATCGCAAATCTTTGTCAGAACTAGATGGTTGTTGTCTTTACATAACTTCATTTGTTGAAGGTAATAAATTTCAATTTGTTCTTAACCAACCCCACCAAAATAACCTAAAGGCCAAACGCTGAAGACAATAACGCAAAGCAAAAACTGCACAGTCATTTATCTTGTGAATGAAATAAATGAGTTGAAAGAGCTTGAACAGCTTCCATGATTGCTAAAAGGGTGGTACTGCTCTAGTGAAGATCGTGCACATTTCATTGTGTAGACAAGGCTCTCATGATTCTCTCGAACGCAAGTACTGGAAACCATGGAAAATGGCGTAATGCCCCGCTGCTTACTTCTCCCTTAACTGCCGCTAACCCAACCCCTATTTAGCACAACAGTACCCGCCCCATCTAATTCAAATCCTACGGTGAGCAAAATAATCCAACCCTTTTGTACTGCGAAGAAGGACGTGGCGCAAAAATGATTAGGGGACCCTCAGAGACCATATGTTGCATACTCCATACGAGTGTATGCGCAATAAATATTCCTTATAATAACCTAACCTCATTTTAAATCAGTAATTGTTTTAATCCACAAGAATTGTCTTAATGGTTACGTTTTTAATAAAGTCTTTATATTGGGTGTGCGTCCTTAAACGTTATCATTTCGCGAATGCTCCAGCCGAGGGATAAAGAAGGGCAGATAAAAAATAAAGGTTTTAAGGGCAATTAAGGACAGATGGCGCATGTGGGAAGACCGAAATGCGGAAGAGGAGCGAGCACACATACAAGCTAAACACACACACATGTACGCAAGTTATCGGAAAACGAACCGCATTTTTAAATGGTGACTTCCTTCTGTAGCTATTTTCCCAAAATCTCAGTTTTTGTGACCCAAACGGGATCTTCCTTAATAGAAGTCATCAATGCCCGGAGTACACTGATGATTCCTCTTGTTGATACCATCAAAACTGATGGAATTGACGACATGGAATTGAAGACGAAGACGAGAGTTTCTATCAAAGAACGGTTCTGCAATGGCTGGGACATCTCGAAAGGATGAAGATCTTTATGACGGTGAACAAGACTGGGGGAAAGGTGTTGGAGGAAAACTGAAGAAGATGTAGATTGAGAAGAAGGAGGATGTGAAGGTGGATCTGGACAAGAAGAGATAGATACAGTGGAGGATGGATGTATGAGAACGAAGGAAGTGGATAAGTTAGGAAGGTGTTATAGGAGTTAGTTTGATTTTTGATGCGTTGGGTTTTGTGGTTGTATATGAGATGGTGGCGATATGAAGAAGAGGGAATGGTATGATATAGGTTTGGTGTGGAAGGTGAAAGGTGTTGGAGGAAAACTGAAGAAGAGGTAGATTGAGAAGGAGGAGGATGTGAAGGTGGATCTGGAGAAGAAGAGATAGATAAACTGGAGGATGGATGTATGAGAACGAAAGAAGTGGATAAGTTAGGAAGGTGTTATAGGAGTTAGTTTGATTTTTGATGCGTTGGGTTTTGTGGTTGTATATGAGATGGTGGTGATGTGAAGAAGAGGGAATGGTATGATATAGGTTTGGTGTGGAAGGTGAAAGGTGTTGGAGGAAAACTGAAGAAGAGGTAGATTGAGAAGAAGGAGGATGTGAAGGTGGATCTGGACAAGAAGAGATAGATACACTGGAGGATGGATGTATGAGAACGAAGGAAGTGGATAAGTTAGGAAGGTGTTATAGGAGTTAGTTTGATTTTTGATGCGTTGGGTTTTGTGGTTGTATATGAGATGGTGGTGATATGAAGAAGAGGGAATGGTATGATATAGGTTTGGTGTGGAAGGTGAAAGGTGTTGGAGGAAAACTGAAGAAGAGGTAGATTGAGAAGGAGGAGGATGTGAAGGTGGATCTGGAGAAGAAGAGATAGATAAACTGGAGGATGGATGTATGAGAACGAAAGAAGTGGATAAGTTAGGAAGGTGTTATAGGAGTTAGTTTGATTTTTGATGCGTTGGGTTTTGTGGTTGTATATGAGATGGTGGTGATATGAAGAAGAGGGAATGGTATGATATAGGTTTGGTGTGGAAGGTGAAAGGTGTTGGAGGAAAACTGAAGAAGAGGTAGATTGAGAAGAAGAACGATGTGAAGGTGGATCTGGACAAGAAGAGATAGATACACTGGAGGATGGATGTATGAGAACGAAGGAAGTGGATAAGTTAGGAAGGTGTTATAGGAGTTAGTTTGATTTTTGAAGCGTTGGGTTTTGTGGTTGTATATGAGATGGTGGTGATATGAAGAAGAGGGAATGGTATGATATAGGTTTGGTGTGGAAGGTGAAAGGTGTTGGAGGAAAACTGAAGAAGAGGTAGATTGAGAAGGAGGAGGATGTGAAGGTGGATCTGGAGAAGAAGAGATAGATAAACTGGAGGATGGATGTATGAGAACGAAAGAAGTGGATAAGTTAGGAAGGTGTTATAGGAGTTAGTTTGATGTTTGATGCGTTGCGGTTTGTGGTTGTATATGAGATGGTGGAGATATGAAGAAGAGGGAATGGTATGATATTGGTTTGGGGTGGAGTGGTTAGGTCGTTTGTAAGGTGTATTATTTATGAAAGCGGGACAATAAAGGATGAAATACGGGTGATAAAATGCGCGGGTGCACGGAAAGAAAACCCATGCAAAACAGGTTATATTATAGTTGAACAGCAGTCGATACTTTTATATTTGAAAGATTCTAACAGTGAAGCGGCCAGATGTCTATATAATAATCTATATATGCTGACAATGCAGGATGTAGCTCGGGATGGGCCCCGCGGGGCATATAAGCCGGGAACAAATTCAATAATGTATCTATAGCGGAGAACATCTTACGATATGGCACACGTAGCGAGAGAGATGAAGCGACATCTTCCGGGGCATTTCCGGAGAAATTCACCACCGTCTACTTAAATCATTGCGATCGATGAATAGTTGGGTCCATATTCCGCATCCGGCTAATTGAATTGTTACACTGGCCCCGGCGGTAATCTAGAAATTATTCATTGGAACAAGGAAATGACGAGGAGCAATATACCTTGCCCGGCCCGGCGCCGGAGGTATCCCGGCTACCCCGTGCCGAAACACAGAGATAACAAGCCCTGTAAGTGAGTGTAAGCATTCAAATAAGAGAGATAGCGTCATACTAAACTGGATAATCTCTTGATCCTGTTATCTAGAGATATAATTATTCTAACAGGGTGTCTTGCTCAAAACAGCTTGCTCGATCCTGGCAGCGACTGCGCCCGCTACCGCTCCCTCAGCCCCGTTGCTAGGTAACCGCCTCCAGTAACCGCAGAAATACTGCTACAACGTAGATGCTTGTATTACACGACACGCACAGCACTTCGCGCGATACACAAGATGGATTGGCTCGATAACAATCGCCCTACCCGCTACAGACGTCTCTCATTTACATTTTACAACTCTTTTCATAATATTCAAACGCCTTCATACAACACTCTCAACAACAATAACAATCATCCTCATATTCTATACCTACTAAATGTCAGGAATGCTGCAAATTACTCATCGCTTACAAGTGTACGGACCAAGATTTGGACGTAACGCATAGATTGTTCAATGGATAGGCAACGGATCATACATCACAGTATGTTCCTTTGCCTATCCACTAGAACAACCAAAAATATGCTTTAAATATCAGAGAATTTGCTAAACGAAACGAAGAATGCGATCTAGAACCTTAGAAACGGTCTAATATTGGTAGCAGGTCTGGTAATAGTTGTTAGTAAGCTGGGTTATAAAGTGAATAATGGATAAGTTGTAATAAAATAATTCCTGGCTGGTAGGAGGAATGTGTACGAACCAAGATTTGGACGTAACGCGTTGTTGATTTAGTGGATATGCAACGGAACATACATCGCAGTATGTCCCGTTGCCTATCCACTAGGACAACCAAAAAATCTGCTTTAAGGATCTGAGAATATGATAGAAGAAACGACAAATGTGATCTAAAACCTTGTGAAATGGTTTAATATTGGTAGCAGGTCTGGTAATAGTTGTTAGTAAGCTGGGTTATAAAGTGAATAATGGATAAGTTGTAATAGAATAATTCCTGGTTGGGGGTGAGGATTGTGTACGAACCAAGATTTGGACGTAACGCGTTGTTTGTTCAGTGGATATGCAACGGAACATACATCACAGGATATTTCGTTGCCTATCCAGTAGGATAACCAAAAAATCTGCTTTAAAGATCTGAGAATATGATAGAAGAAACGACAAATGTGATCTAAAACCTTGTGAAATGGTTTAATATTGGTAGCAGGTCTGGTAATAGTTGTTAGTAAGCAGGGTTATAAAGTTAATAAAGGATGAGTTGTAATAAAATAATTACTTGCTGGTAAGAGGAATGTGTACGAACCAAGATTTGGACGTAACGCGTTGTTGATTCAGTGGATATGCAACGGAACATACATCGCAGTATGTCCTGTTGCCTATCCACTAGGACAACCAAAAAATCTGCTTTAAAGATCTGAGAATATGATAGAGGAAAGGACAAATGTGATCTAAACCCTTGTGAAATGGTTTAATATTGGTAGCAGGTCTGGTAATAGTTGTTAGTAAGCTGGGTTATAAAGTGAATAATGGATAAGTTGTAATAGAATAATTCCTGGTTGGGGGTGAGGATTGTCTACGAACCAAGATTTGGATGTAACGCGTTGTTTGTTTAGTGGATAGACAACGGAACGTACATCGCAGTATGTTCCGTTGCCTATCCACTAGGACAACCAAAAAATCTGCTTTAGAGATCTGAGAATATGCTAAAAGAAACGGCAAATGTGATCTAAAACCTTGTGAAACGTGTAGCAGGACTGGTAATAGTTGTTAGTAAGCAGGGTTATAAAGTAAATAATGGATAAGTTGTAATAAAATATTTCCTGGCTGGGAGGAGGAATGTGTACGAACCAAGATTTGGACGTAACGCGTTGTTGATTCAGTGGATATGCAACGGAACATACATCGCAGTATGTTCCGTTGCCTATCCACTAGGACAACCAAAAAAACTGCTTTAAAGATCTAGAATATGATAGAGGAAACGACAAATGTGATCTAAAACCTTGTGAAATGGTTTAATATTGGTAGCAGGTCTGGTAATAGTTGTTAGTAAGCAGGGTTATAAAGTTAATAAAGGATGAGTTGTAATAAAATAATTCCTGGCTGGTAAGAGGAATGTGTACGAACCAAGATTTGGACGTAACGCGTTGTTGATTCAGTGGATATGCAACGGAACATACATCGCAGTATGTCCCGTTGCCTATCCACTAGGACAACCAAAAAATCTGCTTTAAAGATCTGAGAATATGATAGAGGAAACGACAAATGTGATCTAAACCCTTGTGAAATGGTTTAATATTGGTAGCAGGTCTGGTAATAGTTGTTAGTAAGCTGGGTTATAAAGTGAATAATGGATAAGTTGTAATAGAATAATTCCTGGTTGGGGGTGAGGATTTTGTACGAACCAAGATTTGGATGTAACGCGTTGTTTGTTTAGTGGATAGACAACGGAACGTACATCGCAGTATGTTCCGTTGCCTATCCACTAGGACAACCAACAAATCTGCTTTAAAGATCTGAGAATATGATAGAGGAAAGGACAAATGTGATCTAAACCCTTGTGAAATGGTTTAATATTGGTAGCAGGTCTGGTAATAGTTGTTAGTAAGCTGGGTTATAAAGTGAATAATGGATAAGTTGTAATAGAATAATTCCTGGTTGGAGGAGGATTGTGTACGAACGAAGATTTGGATGTAACGCGTTGTTTGTTTAGTGGATAGACAACGGAACGTACATCGAAGTATGTTCCGTTGCCTATCCACTAGGACAACCAAAAAATCTGCTTTAAAGATCTGAGATATGATAGAAGAAACGACAAATGTGATCTAAAACCTTGTGGAATGGTTTAATATTGGTAGCAGGTCTGGTAATAGTTGTTAGTAAGCTGGGTTATAAAGTGAATAATGGATAAGTTGTAATAGAATAATTCCTGGTTGGGGGTGAGGATTGTGTACGAACCAAGATTTGGACGTAACGCGTTGTTTGTTCAGTGGATAGGCAACGGAACATACATCGCAGTATGTTCCGTTGCCTATCCACTAGGACAACCAAAAAATCTGCTTTAAAGATCTGAGAATATGTTAAAAGAAACGGCAAATGTGATCTAAAACCTTGTGAAATGGTTTAATATTGGTAGCAGGTCTGGTAATAGTTGTTAGTAAGCTGGGTTATAAAGGGAATAATGGATAAGTTGTAATAGAATAATTCCTGGTTGGGGGTGAGGATTGTGTACGAACCAAGATTTGGAGGTAACGCGTTGTTTGTTTAGTGGATAGACAACGGAACGTACATCGCAGTATGTTCCGTTGCCTATCCACTAGGACACCCAAAAAAATTGTTTTAAAGATCTGAGAATATGCTAAAAGAAACGGCAAATGTGATCTAAAACCTTGTGAAACGTGTAGCAGGACTGGTAATAGTTGTTAGTAAGCAGGGTTATAAAGTAAATAATGGATAAGTTGTAATAAAATATTTCCTGGCTGGGAGGGGGAATGTGTACGAACCAAGATTTGGACGTAACGCGTTGTTGATTCAGTGGATATGCAACGGAACATACATCGCAGTATGCTCCGTTGCCTATCCACTAGGACAACCAAAAAATCTGCTTTAAAGATCTAGAATATCATAGAGGAAACGACAAATGTGATCTGAAACCTTGTGAAATGGTTTAATATTGGTAACAGGTCTGGTAATAGTTGTTAGTAAGCAGGGTTATAAAGTGAATAATGGATAAGTTGTAATAAAATAATTCCTGGTTGGGGGTGAGGATTGTGTTTGCTCATATGTTCATGTATGGAGGTCAGGGCACGTACTAGTCGGGAAAGTAAGCTACTAAAACATCACCGGGTGCGAAGAGCCATAAAAGAAGTGGATAGTAGCTGGACAGATCGTTAAGTTCGGTAACGACGATCAAGTAATTTACTACTATAGTCCTCAATTAGCGAACTTCGTTGTTATTATACTGTATCCCTTCGAGCCATCATTTCGGCAACACACTGCACGGCATGTATCTCCTCTCCACCAAACTGTTTATTGCCTCCTAGACATTGTTCTCTTCATTACTTCCGCTACCCCGCGCTTTACAACCCTTCACCCAATTCCATTACTCCGTTATTACCTTGCTTTTATGCGCCAATAATACAAATTGGTTACAATTTTGCAAACAAACCTCGGCGTAGCACTACTACACCCACCAATACTTCTTTTAGACATTCAGGAACAGAAGATAAATAACATGTGTGGGTTCAGTTAAAATAAATATATAAATGGCCAAACGCCAACAGTTAAGAGTTGAATTTAAAATCAGAGCATGGATGGTAGAGTTGTTTCCAAGGTTGACATTTCTAATTTGTTGAGATTTGGGTATTCAAACTTTACTGACTGATTTAATTAAACTTTGCTAATGAATAATTTGTACCTCCTTCGGGGTTTCGCTATATACATCATACATAATCATTTCTCTAATTCTACTCATTATTAAAACTAATAACAGATGGTGATTTTTTGGCCATTATTAATAATAAATATAGGTTGTGTGCGATTCTGTAAACATTACACTAAGTGAAACGGCCTGGCAAATTGGGGGATTTTCTCGGTTATTTAGGGGAGGATTTTCATTTAGTCACATATTTGGCCATGGGGTGGGTGCAAAATTTGACGACGCCGCATACAAATCATGCGGATTTTTGCACCCCGACCCTCAAAAAAAAAAGAATCGCGTTAACCTTATTTTCCGCTAAAGCTTGTTACTATTTATTTAATATATTAATCGCAAAATACGTTAAAACAAAGGATAAATATATAAAATATGCGTTTGTTTGTTATTGCGAAAGAAGCTTTTGTCCAAATTCAATAAATATTATAAGTATTAAAGTATTATAAAACGGCTGTATTCGAAATTATAACATATAAATCGCAATAAATTGAAAAGATCCGTATGGTTTTCAATTCGTGTATCTGTAATACGATCATAATAAATAAACATTACCGGCACACAGCGTTAAGCGCGCTACAAGCGAAAAAGAAATTAATAACAATGTAATTAATGAAATTGTTGTGTATACATCCACTTTATAGTGTTATCAAAGCTCTGTACAATAAACGCATGATAATAATATTATCAGAGCGTGGCATAACATGTCATATGTTCAGATTACCCAACACGTTAGTATTTCATTACTATTAAAAATTTCATATAATTATTTACCATTGGTCGGTATCATTATTAGCGTTATCTTGTGTGCCGACCTTTACAAATCATGTTATTAAAACTCATAATCATGATCCCATATCTCTACTCTCTGAATGCAGCGGATTAGCAGAACACCCCAAAAACTTTTAATATTAAATTGGTTGCCTTTGATATTTGTGGGACATCGACATGCGTCCAGACAAGCGGAAGTAATACGACAACAGTGGTACATACGTATATATAGTAACGCTTTTCGAGGGTCCAAACTTTTCTTAATTTCATTATAGCCCCATGATTCGAGCTCATTTCTTAGATTGCAGTTAATCTTAAACCGTCAAACAGAACAGGTTAATTAAGTTAAGCTTTGGTTCTTCTTCCTATGATTGTATCCCCTATAAATCCAAAGCTACATGATCAGAAAATCACTTATAAGACGTAGGATGTCAACATTGTTACCTGGATACAGAGGTATCCGCGGTTACCATGATAAAGAACAAATTCAGTTTCTAAAAATCAACAATAGACAGTAGCCATATTGCTTGACTCTGCTGAACATGTCATCTGCGCAGAAAATGCAAGTAGATAATAGTGCTAATAATGAAGAGAATGCTGCTGCAAGTTGTTCAAGCGGACATCCCCCGCCTCGTCTGGATTCATATGTAGTATACCAAACGATACAAGAAGAACCGTTAAAATATTCCAGGCGTGTTGTTTATTACGACAAAGACAACGACCCTGCTTTAAATGATCCATTATTGAAGGTGGCTTTTGAGGTTGATATGAAGCTGGATAAAATCATACATCCTACTCCGGAGCACGTCCCAAAGGGTGGGATCAAGAGGAAGAAACACTCATCATAGTTTATTTCTTTCTTTCGTACTTCGTTATTAATTTTGCTCATGCCTATTTGTGTTTTTGTTGTTGTCAAGTTGACATATGACCTTGTTATGTATCTAACTAATAAATTGTAAAAACAGAATACAACGTTTATTCATTTTTGTACAATATTAGTATTTTTTGTGGAAATCTCCAAATGTTGACATTTAATTTCATGAATGACAGTTCGCGGTACGTTTGTATTGTCGTTGCTATTGCCAACGCAAGGCTTTGTTGATCCACAGAGAAATCAATTAGTTTAGATCAAAGAAAACATTTATTAGAAATGTATAGGTGGCACTGGTGTTACCGGTTACTATAGTAATAAACAAATACAGTTTCTTAAAATCAACAATAGTCAGTAGCCATATTGTGTGACTCTGTTGAACATGTCATCTGCGGAGAAGGTGCAAATAGTTAATAGTGCTAACGATGAAGAGAATGCTGCTGCAAGTTGTTCAAACGGACATCCCCCGCCTCGTCTGGATTCATATGTAGTATACAAAACGATACAAGAAGAACCGTTAAAATATTCCAGGCGTGTTGTTTATTACGACAAAGACAGCGACCCTGCTTTAAATGACCCATTATTGAAGGTGGCTTTTGAAGTTGATATGAAGCTGGATAAAATCATACATCCTACTCCGGAGCACGTCCCAAAGCGTGGGCTCAAGAGGAAGAAACACTCATCATAGTTTATTTGTTTCTTTCGTACTTCCTTATTAATTTTGCTTATGTTTGTTTGTGTTTTTGTTGTTGTCAAGTTGGCATATGAAATTGTCATGAATTTAACTAATAAATTGTAAAGACAGAATACAATGTTTGTTCATTTTTGTACAAATTAGTTTTTTTTTTGTGGAATCTCCAAATGTTGACATTTAATTGCATGAATGACAGCTCGCGGTACGTTTGTATTATCGTTGCTATTGTCAACGCAAGGCTTTGTTGATCTACAGAGAAAGCCAATTAGTTTAGATAAAAGAAAACACTTATTAGAAATGTATAGGTGGCACTGGTGTTACCGGTTACCATAGTAATGAACAAATACAGTTTTTAAAAATCAACAATACACAGTAGCCATACTGTTTGACTCTGTTGAACATGTCATCTGCGCAGAAGGAGCAAGTAGCTAATAGTGCTAACAATGAAGAGAATGCTGCTGCAAGTTGTTCAAACGGACATCCCCCGCCTCGTCTGGATTCATATGTAGTATACCAAACGATACAAGAAGAACCGTTAAAATATTCCAGGCGTGTTGTTTATTACGACAAAGACAACGACCCTGCTTTAAATGATCCATTATTGAAAGTGGCTTTTGAAGTTGATATGAAGCTGGATAAAATCATACATCCTACTCCGGAGCACGTCCCAAAGGGTGGGATCAAGAGGAAGAAACACTCATCATAGTTTATTTGTTTCTTTCGTAATTCGTTATAAATTTTGCTCATGCCTGTTTGTGTTTTTGTTGTTGTCAAATTGACATATGAACTTGTTATGTATCTAACTAATAAATCGTAAAAGCAGAATACAACGTTTGTTTATTTGTGTACAATATTAGTATTTTTTGTGGAAATCTTCAAATGTTGACATTTAATTTCATGAATGACAGTTCGCGGTATGTTTGTATTATCGATGCTATTGTCAACGCAAGGCTTTGTTGATCCGCACAGAAAACCTACTAATTTAGATCAAAGAAAACACTTATTAGAAATGTATAGGTGGCACTGGTGTTACCGGTTACCATAGTTATGAACAAATACAGTTTCTAAAAATCAACAATACACAGTAGCCATATTGTTTGACTCTGTTGAACATGTCATCTGCGCAGAAGGAGCAAGTAGCTAATAGTGCTAATAATGAAGAGAATGCTGCTGCAAGTTGTTCAAACGGACATCCCCCGCCTCGTCTGGATTCATATGTAGTATACAAAACGATACAAGAAGAACCGTTAAAATATTCCAGGCGCGTTGTTTATTACGACAAAGACAACGACCCTGCTTTAAATGACCCATTATTGAAGGTGGCTTTTGAAGTTGATTTGAAGCTGGATAAAATCATACATCCTACTCCGGAGCACGTCCCAAAGGGTGGGATCAAGAGGAAGAAACACTCATCATAGTTTATTTGTTTCTTTCGTAATTCGTTATTAATTTTGCTCATGCCTATTTGTGTTTTGTTGTTGTTAAGTTGACATATGACTTTGTTATGTATCTAACTAATAAATCGTAAAAACAGAATACAAC
Source organism: Aphodius sticticus (assembly GCA_963966075.1). NCBI lineage: Eukaryota > Metazoa > Arthropoda > Insecta > Coleoptera > Scarabaeidae > Aphodius > Aphodius sticticus. Next base: position 6,542,040 of record OZ014515.1, on the reverse strand, counting down.
GTTTGTTAATTTTCGTACAATATTGACAGTTCGCGGTAAGTAGTGACGCTGTTTAGGTTGCATAAGTAACAGCCGGTAACTGTGGCGAGTTGGTTGCATACTCAACTGGTACAGACTTTTATGAACACCCGGTGATTATGGAAATAGTTATAGAAATGAATGGTTGCTTATTAGGAACGTATGTATATTAGCACCAAATAATTATTTTATATCCTATTTCAATTTCATTTCTTTTCAAAATATCGTTCGGACTTTTCGTTATATCCGGTTCAATTCTTGGGTGAGCTACCGAATGAAGAATTGTTTCAAAAATTGAATTCATATCGCGAGGTCAATATTAAATTGTGTGTTATGTAAATACACGTGAATAATAAAAATATTATTCAATATTTTCGGCTGTTAACGGTGTATGGGTCCGTGTGCGTTCGATTCTTGGGGTCATAGTTCAATAATTTGAGTGGTCTCCTGAGGGCCATCAGGCGTCGGCTCAGTCCGGCCCTGTGCCATGCTGAAGGGTGCCCGTAATGGACGTAATTTATTGGACATCGACAAAAACTGTAAGAACGTTTTATACGATTTCGTGGACGCTGAGCTGAGCTGAAACAAAAGCGTCTCGCAAACAATTTAAAAGTATAAAATATTATTATTTGTTCGTCGCGGTACGTAGAATGCATCGCGCTACTCTTGGTGTTGATCCGCCGGCCATTGTAATTAATGTCGGGCTTTGTTTGATTTGTCAAGTTAATAACGCTACTGCCAGATGGCGCCAAACAAATAACATATACGTCACCGGTCATTACGTAAACCCATGGCATGAACGATCATTTGTACCCGAGCTCGCTCAGAACTATATTCTGAACTGTCCGCAATCACCTATACTTGTATATCGTGATATATGATGTAATAATGCTGCAAACATATGTGCCGATAACGAAATTAGTATTGATATCTAGTAATCAACTCATGTTAGAACTTTCTAATAAAGAAACGCACATGTGCCGCATGTTGACGCCAACATTACCCCAACATTATTAATAACAATCTCAACAACATACCTTACATATACAATCACTTCATTTTGAATTATTAGCCATTACACTGACTCTTAATAAGGAAATTATAATTAAATTGTTAATCCCCCAGCCTTGTGTTGATAACATCAACCAGAATACAAACATACCGCGAACTGTCATTCATTCAATTAATTGTCAACATTTGGAGATTTCCACAAGAAATACTAATATTATACAAAAATGAAGAAACGTTGTATTCTCTTTATACAATTTATTAGTTAGATACATAACATGTCAATTATCAACTTGACAACAACAAATACATAAACATCAGCAAAATAAATAACGAAGTATACGAAAGAAACAAATAAACTATGATGAGTGTTTCTTCCTCTTGGCCCCACGCTTTGGGACGTGCTCCGGAGTAGGATGTATGATTTTATCCAGCTTCATATCAACTTCAAAAGCCACCTTCAATAATGGATCATTTAAAGCAGGGTCGTTGTCTTTGTCGTAATAAACAACACGCTTGGAATATTGTAACGGTTCCTCTTGTATCGTTTGGTATACTACATATGAATCCAGACGAGGCGGGGGATGTCCGCTTGAACAACTTGCAGCAGCATTCTCTTCATTATTAGCACTATTAACTACTTGCACCTTCTGCGCAGATGACATGTTCGACAGAGTCAAACAATGTGGCTACTCAGTATTGTTGATTTTTAGAAACTGTATTTGTTCAGTACTATGGTAACCGGTAACACCAGTGCCACCTATACATTTCTGATAAATGTTTTCTTTGATCTAAACTAATTGGTTTCTCTGTGGATCAAGAAAGCCTTGCGTTGATAATAGCAACGATAATACAAACATACCGCGAACTGTCATTCATGCAATTAAATGTCAACATTTGGAGATTTCCACAGAAAATACTAATATTGTACAAAAATGAAGAAACGTTGTATTCTGTTTATACAATTTATTAGTTAGATACATAACATGTCAATTATCAACTTGACAACAACAAATACATAAACATCAGCAAAATAAATAACGAAGTATACGAAAGAAACAAATAAACTATGATGAATGTTTCTTCCTCTTGATCCCACCCTTTGGGACGTGCTCCGGAGTAGGATGTATGATTTTATCCAGCTTCATATCAACTTCAAAAGCCACCTTCAATAATGGATCATTTAAAGCAGGGTCGTTGTCTTTGTCGTAATAAACAACACGCTTGGAATATTGTAACGGTTCCTCTTGTATCGTTTGGTATACTACATATGAATCCAGACGAGGCGGGGGATGTCCGCTTGAACAACTTGCAGCAGCATTCTCTTCATTATTAGCACTATTAACTACTTGCTCCTTCTGCTCAGATGACATGTTCAACAGAGTCAAACAATATGGCTACTGTGTATTGTTGATTTTTAGAAACTGTATTTGTTCATTACTATGGTAACCGGCAACACCAGAGCCACCTATAGATTTCTAATAAGTGTTTTCTTTGATCTAAACTAATTGGTTTTCTCTGTGGATCAACAAAGCCTTGCGTTGACAATAGCAACGATAATACAAACATACCGCGAACTGTCATTCATGCAATTAAATGACAACATTTGGAGATTCCACAAAGAATACTAATATTGTACAAAAATGAACAAGCGTTGTATTCTGTTTTTACGATTTATTACTTAGATACATAACAATGTCATATGACAACTTGACAACATTTAAAGCAGGGTCGTTGTGTTTGTCGTAATAAACAACACGTCTGGAATATTTTAACGGTTCCGCCTGTATCATTTGGTATACTATACATGAATCCAGACGAGGCGGGGGATGTCCGCTTGAACAACTTGCAGCACCATTCTCTTCAGTGTTAGCACTATTAACTATTTGGACCTTCTCAGCAGATGACATGTTCAACAAAGTCAAACAATATAGCTACTGTCTACAACTAATTTTTAAAAACTTTTTGTCAAAAAGGCTTGAATATCACAACAGCATATTATAGCATATTATAGCCACCATGGCAATCTAAATACTAGCAAATTCCTAACCTCAACTAAACAACCACCCGTGTTTGTTTCACGGTTGACCGAATTGTCTGAACACACAATCTTTCGGTTTCCCTCACCTATTCAATTGTTTTGAATCTAATCGACCAGAGCAAATATCTCAAATAAACAGTCGGCCTCCCTACGTGTAGCCGTAGGCACAACCAGTGCTGCCCAACTTGTTTTCATCAATAGCTTAGCGCTAAACGCTAGCAACTTTCTTCAGTTATTACTTCTGCTAGAAGACGCTGGTACTGAAGCTTCAAGTTGCCTTTAATTCTTGACATGTTTTATCTTCAGTAGGTACTCTGGATTTTTAGTTATGCTTTGATCATGAATGTGGTTCTTATGTCTGTGGATTTCTTATTCTTCTAAACAATCTAAACTATTGAACATTTTGAGTTTACGATGATAACTGTAGTTTTAAGTTGTCTTTGAACTCTGGTTCGTGAAACCCAGGGGTCGATAGATAGTGTATCGGTGAAGTATGGCTGAATTCAATCACTAAAATCAACAAAGATCCCTTTATTTTCGCGTGTTGACATACGCTGCTCTGCCATTCCATCCAGAGTTGGATATAAATTAAACATAGTTGCTGAGAGCAGAAAACAAGCAGCGTACATAATCCTGGACGTTCGGTCGATACGTATAAGGCCGTGTACCGTGAATCTGTCAGATATAAATGGGGCGAATCGAACGGAACGGCACCTATGATAATATTAATGATTCGCTTATTTGAACCCCTAAACTCATGAAATTGAGTGAAGCCAGGCGTAAACCGACATGGGGAGACGAGGAAGTCAAAAATTCCGCACCGATTTCAGTAATTAAATATTTCTAGACGTTGGTTGGTATGTAAATGAAGTTACCCATTCAGGTTGTAAAAAAAAGGGGTTAAGGAAAAAAATTGAGCGGCGTAACCATTGCAGTGCCCCACCACCATTTTCGCGGTGGAGTTCTACTATGAAAACATTAATTAAAATGATTTAGTTTATGATCCCCATTCCTATTTTCTTAATTGTTTGAACATTTTAATTTTTACCTTACCCCTTGAGAAGCTCATTACCTTTTTATCTCTCAAGTTTGTAGCAATATAATTAAAAGTATTTATCCCACCTTCTACGCATAACCAGAAAACTACCACGAATTTAGATTCTATCAATAGGGTATTTGACTGTATTACAAATATAGCTTGTATTATAGTCATCCTAATAGATTACAGTTTAAGAAAACTATTTGTTATTACTTTTTTTTTTAAATATGCTTTATTTCTATTAAAAACCAAAATTAAAATTGAATTTTTATTGAAAACGCTCTGTAATAAGTCTCTAGTGACGTCATTCGTTAGTACGCTTAGAGCGCGTTCGGTTTGTCAGGGTAGGGTATGACGTTAGTCCGAACGCGCTCTTATGCTTCTCCCGTTTGAATTTAATAGCACTAAAGTGCCATGTAAACATAACTTTGTAGGTTAGGATAGCCCTAACCTTAAGCTGTCAGGTCAGATAATACCTGGTTCGAAAATACGATAGATAACTTATTCTAGTCAGTTTTACTTATGTCGAAGTAATCTTCACAACAAAAAACACTTGTATTGGCCGCTAATTATTTCATTTGGATTTCTACGAGCCAACCACTTTCTTCGCAGTTTCAAATCTTGCGGAACAGCTACAAATTTTTTATCCGGAGTTTTTATTGACGTGCATTGTGGATTTATACACCATTTATAACCCATTTTTAAGTGGAATATGTGAAGACAACACATCATATAACACAATTGCCAAACGGCTACGATGCCGATGCTGACAGACCATATGGGCCGATTTGACATCTACCATCGTGTGACGTCACACAACAGAAAGTATCGCTTTGGCGGGACTTTTTGTGATTAAATTTTTAACGCTGATTTTTATGAAATATTGAGGAAATAATTACGAAAAATAATGCATTTACAATGTAGACTGAATGAATAAATACACTAAGATGGATTTCCAATAATAGTCAAATATGTACCCTGTTGAAGCAATTTTGTACTTGTAACTTTTGCTATTGACCGCTAGATGGCATTCATACGGTGCTACTACATAACCCCAAAAAAAAAATTAGCGTTATTTAAACAAACGAGATATTATACCAAATTTTTATGTCCTTGTTTGCCATACAATTAAGAATAATACAATAACGCCTTGTGTAACACAAATATAAATATTTAATAATCATAGCGACACTAATTAATAGAATAGAGTTTTTTAACACTTACGTAACACATAGATAGTTCCGAATAGTTCATTAATGATTACAATAGTAAAGCCAGCATGTTTACCTAATAAATTATTAAATATCAAAGCTATCCGATAAATTTAGTATGCCGTCGGATTCCCATAAATGTAAAAAATTCTCATAAGATCAAGGTGCAGGAACATGGACATTATTATTCAATGCACTTCATCATCCAGAAACTTTTCTAATAAGACAATAGAATCTAATAAATTGCGCACGCCTTATTGGTTTTAGCCACTGCGTGTTTTTGCCGCCGGTTTGTTGTTCACTTAAAACTTTCTATTGAACTTGGATGCCACTTTGAAATATTGATTACAGTGGTGCTAAGTAAATGATAAATCAGTTCTGGTACAAGTTGACGTATAATAATAAATAAATTTACTCGAAGTTTTGCCCTTGCATTTTGCTCCAAGAAGTTTTGAAGAGTTTACAAGCGTATGGTGACGACAAAGCTTCCGTCGGAATACGTTAATATAAATATTGGACAAGTGGACAAGATCTGATTGAATTATGGGTTGGTGGCTTTGATTGGTGTCTTTGATGGATTGGTAAAGCTTGCACAAGAGGAATTAAAATGAACTTACTTGAATTAAGTCTATCTCTCCATGCGATTGGGTTGGACACGAGTCCTTGGAAGCCTGGCCAATATAATCCACTGCTTCCTCTTCCTAGCTCCATGGGAGGTTTATTGACGGAGTTGGCGGCGTGATGGTGGAAGAACGCTGCGGCGGCGATGTTGAAGCCTCTTAGACCAGAGTTGGTGGCAGCTTGCGAGGTATTTGTGGCCATGCCCAAGGAGTTTTGCGAGAAGCCAAGACTATGGGGGAAGTGTAAAGGCCCGGTTGTGATTTGCGACGGCCGGGAGAGTATATGGTCGATGCCATGCGGATTGGCACCTTGCGAACTGTTACTGTTTGACGTGGCACCAAGAGGACTCCTCGATGTCAAGCCGGATCGTTCTACGTGTAAACTTGTACGTTCCAGCAAGACGTCGGTGTCGTTCTTAATATCTTGCTGATGCATATGCTCGGGATGTTGGTGTACCTTCATCTCCGTCATGGAGTGCAGAGCTGCCAATGGGGCGGCCAGCATGTTGCGGTGCTCGAGGTTGAGGAAGCTGAGGTTCTGCTGGCTGGCGAATTCGAGCATTTTGGAGACCGGTGGCGGCGGAGTGACGGAAACTTCTGAGCGGTCGCTGGAAGCGTCGCTATGCTGCGTCATGGTTCCTGGAGACGCCGTGGTGGAGACGATGGAGACGCGATCGAGCCGCGTCTTGGTGCGTCTTGCTGCAACCGTCGCGATATCACAACAGCACGTGGTAGCACATCACACTTCACAGTTCGGTTGCGCGGTTCGGTCCTCGGTTTGGAGATCTTAGTTTGAATGGAACTGGTTGACGGTGTAACGAGGTGGACAGTGAGGTAGTGGGCGGTACGCCGACTAGGTGCCAAACGACGCAGTGGGGATGGCGGGGGACCTCTATGAACTCAAGTGCATGTTAAAATATGTGCTTCTGTTCGAGATCATTACTGGTGGCCTTTATGGCAGGGGGACATTGAGTGGTACCGCGGATTGCAGCACGGTGCTCTATTTTTAAAATAGATTAATGCTTTTTTCATTGGTCCGAAGGAGGACCGGGGTATGCTGAGTGTATCCGTGATTGGCGAGGGCGCTATAGCCGGAGCCCGCCCGCCATTGGTCCGGAGTCCGCCCTACCCCCTCCGGACTCGTATTATCGGAGTATACATGGAACTCAATCTGTAAGGAGGTATTTTACTAGCATAAACATGTTAGCGGTGAAAACAAGGTTTCGAGCCCCTCTTCCAGAGGACGTCGTCGGCGCTCCTCTTCTCTACCGACGCCGCCGATTCCCGCCATTCCGACAATTCCGGCTCCGGGAAACAACGTCGCCCCTGCTCCGCACCATTCCGGTACGCGATTCTCCACGAGAACGCTCTCGCCGCGCCACCTACACCGACAACTAAACGAAATAATACACACCGCGCGCACACGCTCCTCTCTCTATTATTATTTCCTGTCTCTTTATTTAACAATGACACCTTCCTCCTTTTAAATAATACCTCCACCAATCTATTGACCACTTCTATCTCCAAAATACAACTTCATGCTATCTTTGACCATTGATCTTTCTACCAAACAAATCTTACAACAAAAACGATTTTTATCATTTATTTAGCATACTTTGAATAAAAATGACCACAATGCTAAAAAAATACTCGGCAAACTAGGGAAAATGCATTTTATCGGTGAAACGTCAGCACGGACGTTTAGGAACCATAAAAAAGTCTTGTGGCGTGCGAATCCAATTATAATTCAATATTCACATATGTGGCCAAAGCGCCCCTCCCATATTGCTGTTTGACCGGCATACAAAAGAAGTGTAACGTATATATGTATTTTTGACGAATTTCGATGCCTTCGTATAGGATGACGTTACAAACGTTACAAACGTTACAAAATTTACAAACGTTACATTACGTTACACTATACCTACACAGAGGAAAAAATTTCTTTGACAGTAAGAAACTTTATTTAAGTCAAATATACATGACTGTTGAATATCAGCAACGAAACTTTAGTTTGAAGTACTTAAACATTTTTGGTTAGTTATATCAAAGCAGGAATTTGCTTGATACAGCAAAATATTTATTTGTTATTAACTTATATTGTTTTAGGATAAAGAAATATTATATTGTATGTAAAAGTAGTTGTATCAAAGTTCCAATTCGTTTAATACAGCAAACTATTCATTTGTTACTAACATATATTGTTCTACTCTAAAGAAATATTCCACTGTAAGTGAAATTAGAAATTATTAAATTAATTGTTTATATACTTAATGTTTTCATACAAATTTAAGTTTGTTACACCTAACAAATATATGGTGAAATATATCTTCTTTCCATTCAAATGCTAAAATTTCCTTCGATTTTATATTCACAAATTTAAACATTTCTTTGATATAAACCATTACATGCATAGAAAGAATTAGTCATGTTGTTGACTTTATTAAATATGATACTCAATTTAAATAAATATACGCTATAGTTTAAACAAGCGTTCTAAAAAATTTCTTTCCATCAATATTAGAGCTGTTGGACATTTCTACGTCAGGTACATTGATGATATAATGGCACAAACACTGATGCTGCATAGACATGTATGCGCTTATATACCCTCTAGGGACCTCTCTTACGACGAGAAACTAAAACGCCATCTATCGGCATCCTTCACATTATTTTCAAAACAACTTCTTTCTTAAATCAAAACAATCCTTTGATTAAAGCAAATATTTAGGTTGTTTTATATTAAAGAAATGTTGTTGTTAGCAAATCATCAAAAAAATTTGTTTATTTGACTCAAAACATGAAAGAAACTGAATTCTTTCTTATAAATAAGAATCTATTCACGTCAATAAAATATCTCTTCAGGGCCAATATATTTGTTTAAGAAATGGATTATTTGATTCAACACTGTTTTTTCTCTCTGAGTACAAACGAAAATTAACTATTAATGAATTTTTTAAACAATTATTCATCACGTACACTGGCGGAAATTAATATGTATCCATGCGTAGGTCTTGGACAATCTCAGACATACGTCTCCTGCAAACGAGTTACCCAAATGGGTACAGTTTTCTTTCCGCCCGTGTTCACAAAATCCTAGGTTATGTATCTACTTAATTTATTCTGGATAATAGAGGATAATCATTATCTCTATGACAAACTTCAGCAAATCAAAAGCGACGCAATATCTAAAAAAATCCATTAATCATTAAACGAGTTTTATTAAATCCTACAATTCTTATTGATTTTTTTCAGAGGAGACACTTTCTCTGATAACGTCACAGACGTTTGGCTATAATTGAATTATCGCGTCACACAGTGGTCGATTTTGCACCTTTAGGTGATCAAAATTATTTTTCTTTGTTTTAAAATAGTCGTTAGATAAACGGATAATTATTCTGATAATTATTCTGAGTTTCATTAAAACAATTTTCATATCCGGAATGTGCCGGAAGTAGTCATAACTGCACTAAGTTTAAGAATTTTCAAATTAATACCTAGGTCGTCTGTGGTATCATTGGATAGATATTTTAAAATATTTTAAAATATTATTTTAATCACCTCATAGGTACTTGTGTATAACACCTAGTCTGATGACTATCTAGCTATATTAGTCTAACCTAAATTGCTACGTACAAAAAGTGTTCGATATTAAGTGTTCCCCATTGGTGTAACTTAAATTTAGTTTGGATGCTGACGCTTTAAACTTCACACACTGCACGTTGCTCTGCTTTGTTCACCTATCACTCACATAACACTGTGCTCTGCTGTTTTAACATCACTTCACCAACTCAAAAAGTTTAGTTCTTTTGAGTCTTCGCACACTGTCACAATTGTCAAGAAGCTGGATTGCCTCAACATTCGTGTGCTGGAGAAGTCTGTTCTGATGATTCTCTGCAAACTTTCCAATTTCGTTGGTTACTAATTCCATCTCAAGATCCCTGTGGAGATTTCTGTTTCTTATATACCAAGGTGCACCCACGTTGTTTCTTAGCATCTTATTTTGGAATCGTTGAATGATGGCGATATTGCTTGGCTTAGTGCAGCCCCACAGTTGGATACCATAGGTCCACACAGGTTTAAGTATCTGCTTGTAAAGTAGGAGTTTATTATATGTCGACGAAACCATATGATATCGAATTATGGGAAAAAGCTTATTTTTTGGACAGTTGAGTGTCCAAAAGTCTCTACTAACTAAATATAGAACTATTACCTGTTGTTCCTTATTAAATAATCTATCCGATGATTCCACACACGACCTGGGTTCTGGATATAAATCCCACCCCATGTAGTTATCACTATACTTACTATTATATTTTATTTTCATGACGTCTTTATGACATCATATAACCAAGAAAAAATACCTATATATGTAGGTATATATGTGGACGAATTTAGTAACCTCCAATATTTATTAGTTATTATCTGGACAAAGAACATCCAAAGCCCTGGCAATGTAATGAAGACTTTCTTCCATCAATGTCTTCTAATCATTGATTGCAAATGGACCTGTTCAATATGGATCAACTAAATTTGATGAAACCTCTTCTGTGCGAAGACCAGTATATGAAAAACATGCGAGGGACTTTTTAAAAGTTCTAAAATTGGTATTTCCTGAAAGCGTTGTAACTGCTAACCAGTCAACGGGGGTAGAATGGACCACATTTTATTTCAGCTTTTGGGGGTAGCAATAGAGGGCAATTTATATGGGGATAAAGGAGTGACGATGTAGATTCATCGCGCGAAAGTTTAAAATGGACGATTCCCCCAATGTCGCATAAAATGTTAATAAATACAGCCGCGATGGTGAGCGGGGCGGGGGAGCTAGCGAGGGGGACGTAGCGGGGGAATTTTCCAGCGGATATCCTTATAATGGGATTGGTAAAAACTTGATCTTTTTTAGCTTTATCCTGCTATCATTCCAATCGTCCGTTTGTAAGAGCGCATAGACGTTGGTAGCAATGTGGAGTGTGGAGCCATCAGTGCGACTGGTGGGAGGGATTGAAGAGCCGAGGGGTGGGGGAAGGGGAGCCGGAGCCGGTATTCCGGAGGTCGGTCTCTCTAAACTGAAGATAGAGCTACTCTGCATATCATTTATCTTAATTAAAGTTGGATTTAGATATCTCGTATGAATGTCGGTGTCTATTCGTTTGGTATTTCATCAAAAGATACATTACCCACTGCCTGAACGGCCTAATTGTTAACATACTACATCGCAATTAACAACACCTTATTTAAACGTACATCCATTGTCATACGCTAGCGCTCATACGCCGCGTATTCCAACAGCGTGTTGCAAATTCATGTACATATCTACTAATGTTGCTTTCTCATTGACGCTTGTTGCTGTTCCACCAAAATGAAAGTGAACGTGTTTGTCAAAAAGCATCCTTAGCAGTTCGTACATAATACATTCACATAAATATACAATAAATAATAATGTAGTAATCAGAAGTAACCTCCACTTCTTCTTTTCTTAAGTTCTAATTATTTTCTTTATTAATAAGCATAAGTTGCTCAACATATTGAAACTAATCTAAAAGATGAACCATCAATTTAAATCTGAATTCTTAAAACTAGGTACTTGTCTCTAATAAGCTATCCACTGATGTCCTATATATACTTTGTCCTAAACAAGAAGCAGTAACACTTCACTCACTGTGCTCTGCTTTTTTCACTGATTCACTAGTTCGAAAGGTTTAGTTCTTTTTAGTCTTCTCACTAGATTCTGGTTGTCCAGTAGCTGCAGGGCCTCTACGTTGACGTGATGGCTTAGGCGAGATTCATGCTTAGTGGCGAATCTTTTTATCTCTTGGATGACTTGTGGGGCACCAAGATCACGGTGCAGGTCACTATTCGGTATGTACCAAGGAGCGTTAACCATATTCCTTAGGACTTAATTTTGGAAAATCTGTATTCCTTGTATATTGGAGTGGAGTGGAACTTGTAGTTTGTTCTGTAAGTAGTGACAACTGAGAGTTTCTTCCCAGAAGCCAGTATAGTTCTCTGTATTTGAGGCCAAACTCTACTCTTTTCTTCTTAACATGTTCTTTCCACCTTAGTTCTGTATCCAGAGTCATACCCAAATACTTTGCAGTGTTCGCATATGGAACTATGGCGTCGTTAATCTTGACATGAGGTATGTCCTCGATTCTTTTGTTTATAAAGTTAATGTGGACAGATTTCAGTTTGTTGAGCTTGGTCTTCAATTTTTTGGTCCATTTATATATTTTATTACCTACTAGCTTGTTGAAGATTCCTAGTAGATTCTCCAATAGTTGATCCCACTGCCACAGCTGTGGTATAGGTCACTTGTATATATACAAGAAATAAACATGAATAATATTTTGCGTAGTTCGGCTTTCCTTGCTTGTGGGTTTTGGTGCGAGGCAGTCGAACGAGATGCGAAGTTTCGACGCGATCAGTGAATCCGTTTGATTCCGTGTTTGTAAAATATTGTTGGGTATAATTAATTGTACATCTAAATCCATTATTTATATTTAACTCGCACTACTATGCAAAATTCCGAAATTAAATTGTTTTGATCGTATCGTATACTAATACCGAGTAAATAATCTTCCACTGTCCCAGCTACGTTTCCATTTACCGTTATGATTGACGTAGTGCGCGCTGCACGAAATTCATATCATACATATTAAATCGCTTTAAAAATTACTTAAAAATTATTATGTAATTCTTTTTCTACAGCGCATTAAATAAAATATGACGATTGATAACGTGCATATCCCGATATCGTGCTAATATTCGTTACTGAGATATCCGCTTCCATGAAAATCTTGTTTGCAACCTTTATTACACAGAAACTGAAGAAAACAAAAACGCCAATCTATAGAAGAGGCTCTAAATGCACCCTAAACAAAAATTGAACATTTTGTGGCAAGCGATTTGCGAGGGAAAAAAATGGAAAGACGAACGTTAATTCAAGTGTAAAAGTCGGGGACATTTTCTCATTTCTGTTGCGCTGGTGTTTACATCGAGAGGCAAAAAATGTTGACAGTCATTCAACTTATGTAGAAATAATTCAGGAGTATGATACACTTTATTTCAATTTTTTCTGTTCAGTAGTTTTAGAGCTATGCGCCTTCAAACGCAGGGTAAACATTCAAAAATAAGTTTGTATGACTCTTGAGCAACTGGGGAATCTATAAACATCAATAAAAAGTGTTTAAAAATGTTTAAAGGAATGCTATATTTTGGGCCATATTAAATAATATACATTTTGTATTAAAAACATAATTTATTATTGATTATTATATTTTATATTCCAGTCACACATATGTAGTTTAAAACTTGCCACGATACCTCGTTGGCAGTACGGCGCGGCGTAGTGTTCGAAAACAATTTTTTTGTGGGCAAAAGAATGTATTTTTCTGTGCAACCTTTACAACGTTATTCGACGTTATTTATCTCACATGTTTTAAATAATTCGTTGCCGAAGAAATTCTCCAGGTATGAAACGAATGCTTTTTTCTGCGTTTCGCAAACTTGAAACGTTTTTCTTCAATATAATGTTTTCAACTCCATAGCTAGAAACGTGTCCGACGTTTAAAAATATTTTATTATGTCAATTTCTTATTGATATTGTGCAGTCGATAAATTGTTCATTCGTATTTTATTTTAATAAAGGAAAACGAAAATACAACTTAGTTTTGTTCAACGCTAAATAACTTTACCAAATATTGTATGATTGATCTCGGATTAATTGCATGTTAAAGAATAATATTTCCAGCATTCCGAAACTGCGAAAACCCCAAAATTGATAAAATCCTCGGACCCGGTCACACATCAACAATTTCTAGGCTATAGTCAACTGATTTTCGGGAAAAAAACACTCTTTTATGTTTAGTGTGTAATGTTGGTTGGAAAAATAGATGACCATCACTGATAAAACTGATAGGGTAATTTTACCGTGTGGATCGGCGGTCATTTTTAACCTCCGTGTATCGAAGGGATTTTCCCTTCCATGTGTTTTGTAATTTTACTTTGAGCTAATAAATTTACTTCTCATATGAAATGAGGTTTCCGATGTGTACGGTTTTATATATACTTTTGTAAGTAAAATTACTGACGTTCAGTAAATTTACCGTAAACACGGAATTGCAATTAATTGTTGTACAGTAAACTTTCTGCAACTTTAATATTAGATTAGTCCAAGCAACTGCAAAACCAGTTAGCAATCAGTACTTTTGTGATGGCCCACATATGTTGCTATGATAACTCCATTATAAATACCAATGAAACATTATCTGGTTTCTCACAAAAGAACTGTTTGTAAACTGGTTTTTTGACTGCTCTGACAAGCCTCTATTGTCAACTGTAAAATCACTAGTAAAATCCTATTGATGTGGAGATCATAAATAAGAAAAAAAATAATAGTATGAAGTTTTATTATAATTTTAACAATAAATAACATGTGAAAGATATTTATAATATATATATATATATATATATATATATATATATATATATATATATATATATATATATATATATATATATATATATATACATATGTTTTATAAATAATTCATATTTTTAACATTAAATAAATAGAAGTTTTTGACAAAAATGTAATCATAAGTAAATGAAATAAAATAGGATCCCATGGACTTTACTTATCTGCATATCGTATAATAAAATAAATCGATCTGCTTCACAGAGAGAAATATATCTTTTAAATATAAATTAAATATTATTTCAACAATATTAAGTTGAAATACCTATGGTAAACTTACGTCACACACTTACTTAGACTGCATACAAACATTTACTTATTTATTTTCATAATAAGTTTGATCACCTTTCAGTGGATTTGGTTTTATCCTTATTCGTTTTTGAACCCTGACTTGGAATAATTTTTAAAAAGCTAAACCGTCTCCAGGGTAAGAGAACCTGGGGATAATCCAACCACAGCATATAATATAGTCCAAAATGTGTCACCTCAAATCAAAATAAGAAGTCCGACAATGTCCTAAAATGTCCTAACAATGTCCGCAGCTGCTTTCCTTTGAGGTACAGAGTGTGTGTAAAGTTATTAATGAGCTATAAACACTCAAAAAGTATTTTTTATATTGGTGATTGAAATGATATGTGTTATACATGTTGGTAATAAATTTGATTGTAAGACCGCATGTACGAGAAAGCACAATAAACGAAATCTTACCTATGGACACCACACAAGTCCTTGAATTTGTAGAATGTCAGTATCATCAACACTTGTATCCTAAAAAGAACATCCAATTAGTGAAAGTGGAATTATACATATCAAGACTGCAAACTTTTACCTGCACTTTGTAGTATATATTTGCAAAGTCCTCCATCATTTACAAAGAGATGAATGTATTAATATTATATCTTTTAATACTATAGAACCATATGGAGCAAATATTCCACACCACACCGATAAAGGATAAGTCACAGAGGCACTAACAGTGTTAAATTAGTTGTATATAACAATCGCACTAAATAAAACTCTAACTTAGGTGCTGTAAACACAACCAAACGGATGGCGAACGGAACTCGAACTGTATATCCCATTATTGCGCAAGCGCGATAAAAATTATCTCGGTAGCACTTTACCATCTAGAAAGGAAAATTGCACGAGCAGAAGGCAAATTTACATATCAGACAGTAGTTTTAATGTATAGATATGTAATTTTATTCCGTTGGAGTAATTGTTATTATGAAATTTACAAACTTGTTAGCAAATTTACATACAGTTTGTACAATCAATGAATGTAACTGCATTTTCAATGATATTTAGTATTTATGTTTAAAATTATGGTAAAATTGCCGACTCATTTTTATCAGTGTACTTTTTCTTCAGAACATCACATGGTGGAGAATTGTATAAAAATTCGATTCATCGCATTGCAGCACGTATAAATTGACCAGAGATAATGCCATGAAATGCTGCGGTGATTGAAAAAATGGGGTGCAACACCCCTTGTGTATTAGAATGATGAGTATAGCCCGCGTTGCGGATTTCACGTTATTAAAGAGATACCTAAATTTGAGATTAGACCAATGCCGAAATACAGAAGGGGGCCGAGGGTGTCTACACGAAAAAAATAAATAAATATAAGCAGAGGAATCGTTCTGATGAGAGTTAGCGATCAAATGGCAATCAATATTCTTTTAAAGCGTCGCTGGAATTGGTCGTTTTGAAGGCTGGTAACATATCTCCAATTGTGTGTTGGCTGTATTGATTTTTAGGCATCTATTTTAGAGGGCAACCCATTCTATTCGTGTAATATACGAGACGTGGTTGTCGCCATAAATCAGCACGACGCTGAACGAAATACAAAATTGACTAAAAACAAAGATATTTACCAATTTCAGCTAGCCGATGGCGGCATAAAAGCCCATAAAATCAATCAACAGAATGGCATTCTAGCAATTAACCTTTGCCCGTATATGGCCAAAAGTTTGTAATCGAAATACCAACATTTTCCATCCACATCGTGATTTAATAGTACACCAGTTATAAACGGCCATTATAAATGATTATAGTCGAAGTAAGCCATAATGTACTTTTGCTATTCTACACCCAAAAGTTAAATTGGTTGCATAACCTATTTGCAAGTTTGACAGTTGTTTGTGTATAGCGGCCAAAAATTTTTTAACATGTGCATGGCCTACTTCGACTATAATCATCCATAATGACCTTGTAGCATCACTGTGCCAGCATCGATAGTGTACTCCATGTTCAAATTATTGTGATTTGTCCATTTGTACGTGAAGATGATTTGGTTGAAAAGTCAGGCCTAGCAATCTAGTTTCAATGTAAACAAAGTCAAATTAAAATAACTAAACAAAACGGTAATAATACACATACAGTATTCTAATACCATGGTTTACAATAGTTAACGTTATAATTGGTGCAACCTAGCAGGTTACTAGAAATCACTTTTGCAATTTGTTTTCTTTTTATCTCACAAAAAAACCCACCCGACTCCGTTGTCACTTCACTTCTTTGCTTTGATAGTGTTTATGAAATAGGTAGTCTGTCACAGGTAAATAAATTTGACAGTCTTGCTAGCATACTTTTCTGCCAATCTTGTTGACATTAAGTTGAAGAAAATCTATGGTTGTAATTATTGTACCTATGAACAAACCATTTATTGGTTTATTTTTATTGTTATCCTGCAATAGATTAAAATCCAATTAAATTGCAGCTATAATATGTCGATTTTTTTTAACTTTATGAGCATTTTTGATATTTTCATTTAATCTTTTGATTGAGATATGTTGTATTATTCAGGCCACTGAATTAGAACCTTTGTTTACCATCCTCTTGGAACTCAAATTATTTATTAGTATTTCCTTATACCTTAACTACAAATTTAGCATTTAGGTAATCCGTAATAGTCAATCTTATACTGGGAGACATTTTGTATACTTCATATAAAAAAGTTACGTTATTAGAGGCAATAATATATTTATTTCTGGATAAAAATATACATATTTACATATTTACTAAATCTATTTTGGACAATAGACTTATATTGCAGAAATTATGGTAAGGAAAAGAGTTAAAATTTATAAAGTGATTATTTAAATTTGGATAAAGCTAAATAAAAGATACACTACGGTGTCTCGACAATTTTTTTTTAAAACAAAATTCAAAAAGTTGACAATGTGTTATCAAATTGAGCTTTTTTACAAATGAGTTATCAAAAAGTCGATATAAAGTTGACTTTATGGACCTAATATATCACAAATTAACCAATTGAAAACAAACTATGCCTACTGCAAGAGGCTTAAATTTTTCTTCAAAAAAATACATCCAAACATTTTGTATTTCGTTCTATATGAAAGAAATATGGCAAAACAAAGAAGCTCTACAATTTTTTGTGTAAAATAAATAAAATTCTGTGTATCCAACCCAACTCAAAATCACATGATAATATAAATATACATATAAGAAAAAACCTAGAATACGTCGATTTTTAGAGTTTTACTCTAATAAATAACGTATTTGGCTTTAATTACTACCCCCCCCCCGTTTATGTCCCACTTTGCCATAATCAAAATTTGATCACCTTAACCTTGGGTAAATTCCATGTCTGAATAAAAATAAACATAACCTTCAAAACAAAGACACGGTCTTAAATGCATCTCTACGTTTCATATAATCCCATATAATCCCAAGTGTTTGCAGTATGGGCAAGTGTGATGTTTTTTTATTTAAATCTAATAAGCTAATGGTGCACTGATGTCGTTGACGTTCGACAAGTGACGGGAGATTTAATAAAGTGC
The DNA here is from genome assembly GCA_963966075.1 of Aphodius sticticus. Lineage (NCBI taxonomy): Eukaryota > Metazoa > Arthropoda > Insecta > Coleoptera > Scarabaeidae > Aphodius > Aphodius sticticus. The sequence goes on along the minus strand of OZ014515.1, from coordinate 6,523,821 downwards.
TATGATAATGGCGAGAGGAAGGAAATGAAGCGTGTATAAGCAAATTTCCGCGGGGTAAATAGCGTATGAGTTAGCAATTTTTGCGAGCGGATGGGCAATTCATTTGTAAAATGGTGTGGGGTGTATAATAGGAGTCAAGTTGGAGTACAAATATCATTGTATGAGAGGGTCCGAGGAGAGATCTGTGCAAGTTAATTAAATGTTTCATTATGCGACAGATACGCCAGTAGCGGGGCAGGCCGTTAGCTCTAGATGCGAGCAGAAATCGAATTACTTACCCCCATTTTAACATGTAATATCCAAAAGGCTTTTAGCACTGGGGTGGCTGATAGCGTCCTCCTAACCACCGCACAGGCTCGGACTGTATAAATATCCGAATTTGCAATCCTCACGAGGACGCTCAAAATCGTATTTACCCAACAAAAGGCTATTTAAATTAGTTTTATCCCTTCCATATCATATTGTACGGCCGTTGAATTAGCTGAATAATTCCGCGCATTTACATAAACGCGATTACTGCAAACCCGAAGGAGCACACACGCGCCAAACCATAAGGCTTTAATTAAAATAATCATTTTAATCGCCGAACCTGGAAAATGAAATTAAATAAGAAAACAAGCGAATTTGCAATCCAACCCTTTCCGGGAGTTTTGTTTAACACCCTGTAAACACACCGGATATGCTAATATAATAGATTTTCTTGTTTCCGAAATATTCAACTCTCTCTCCTACAGTACCCTAAAAATAAGGCAAAATTGTCCCAAAATGTACCTACTATTTTAGAAAGTGATTTATTATTTTTTTGACAGAAATTACTATTATTGAATTGTTTACATGCTTTTACCATTTGTTTAAACATTATTAAATTATTGTTTTTGTCATTTATTAACTAATTAGCAATTCTTTAAACAATTACCATTTGTTTAAACAAAAATATATTTTGTTACGCACATATTTTTCTAACTTTGCAGAAATTACTCTTTCGTTTAAACAAATATTTACATTGTTACGGACATATTTTTTATATTTATTGCAGAAACTATTATTAAATTTTTGGCATTTTTTGTCATTTATTAACGAATTTGCAATTCTTTAAACAAGTACCAATTTTTTAAACACAAATTTACCATGTTTTTTGTTTTTCCTCTTGTAGAAATTTTATGGTTACATTGTTGGAAAGTCTTTTATAATTTGTTACTTAATATGCAATTGTTTGAACAAATAAATCTGTTTAGTAATCGAAAATTAGTTAACAAATTTGGCAAGAAAAAAAAGACAAGAATAACAATAATATTTTTTGTCAAAAAGATACGTCAGTACCATTGTATATGTTTGTTTAAACAAATGGTATTTATTTACTGTCGTCTGACTGACGACATTGACAAGCGCTGCAATCAAAATCCCACAAATCCAAAACTGTCTGGGACTGCAAATTAGCCCTGTAAAAACTAGCAAAAGAGAACAAGGTTTCACTGATGTGGGTTCCACAACATTCAGGGATCGAAGGCAACGAACAAGCAAACATCCTAGCCAGAGAAGGCTCTAAGACTCACTTCTACGGACCTGAACCCTGTTGCGGTATCACAAAGAGCCACATCAGGAAGATGGTACAAAACTGGAACGATAAAGCTAAACGAGCTTACTGGAAAACATCACCTGGCATGAGACAAGCTAAGGCTACCATAACCTTCTCCGCCTCCAAGGCCAGACAGTATCTCAAGTTACAAAAAAACAGACCTTCGACTGATTACAGGTCTTACAGGACATTGCCCACTGAGATATCATCTCACAAAGATTGGACACCTATTGTGCGAATGTGATGCTCTAATGCGTGGCCAAGACATAACCACTTGGGAGCCGCCATCAATGAACCAGCAGAGCTGACATAAGTTACTACTCGAACAATTACTGACTTCCTGAAAAGGCTCAACATCGAAGGACTCTAATGTGTGAGGGAAATACAAAAGATCTTTTAGGTCAAAGTATATCAAAAGGCACAGATACCAAACGACCCAACCCTACCATACCGCAATAATATCTTGTGGCAACAATTTCAGTGTTGGTGTACTCAACCAACACATGTTGCTGTAAGCAATTCCGTTCTTAGAGTGTGTGAGGTGATGACTGACGACAAAAACGTGTAGAAGTATGGAAAAGCAGACAATCTACTATTCTCTCATAAATACTTTAAATGTACGATTCAAATGCTTTTTAGAATTCCATAAACGATTCCAAAAGGTATTGATTATCATTCAGGTATCATCAAGAGGCGAATCGCCGAAATTGCAGTTTCATCGCGAAGAGAGGAAGAGAGAGAGAGATAAGGGAATATCTATTGATGTAAGGATAATGTCATAAAAATTGGTCTGGCGATGTTCTACACAATGATTGGCTTGTAAAATAGCAATGTTGCCCGCGACGTCAGGGGAATACGAATTTCTTTCAACGCTCACGTCCTGGCACGTGACTTGCACGTCCGCTCTCCAAGGGTTTATTACTTTACTTACTTTACTTCCATATAAAATTTCCAGTATCGTCCTGACACCTACGATTACAACGATGTTATAGTTTTCCACTAGGTGCTCTAGGGGGATTCTCTGTCCTCTACCTTGAAATAAGATGTATTATCAAATCAAAGCTTTCCTTTAGAAACAAATAATTTGAATTTAATATCATTACCCTCTTGTCTGTCTACCGCAAAAGGCAATGCTGCACTTCGTCTAAGTTCTATTTGTAAGGACACCTATAATACAATATCAGTAACTATTAGTTGCAAATGATTTCTTACACTGCTTATAATGTATCACTGTACCAACTGGGTTGCAAGTTGTTGGTGACTTCTCACTCATATGTGTGCGTTCTCTGTCAAAAACGTGTGGATTTCTTCTTCTATTCTTAATCTCAATGTCAAGGAAACCTGTAATATAAATGGAAATCAATACTTGTTGTCTTGTTGGGTATCAAAATCCTTATAACGTATCACTGTACCAACTGTGTTGCAAGTTGTTGGTGACTTCTCACTCATATGTGTGCGTTCTCTGTAAAAAACGGTGTGGATTTCTTCTTCTATTCTTAATCTCAATGTCAAGGAAACCTGTAATATAAATGGAAATCAATACTTGTTGTCTTGTTGGGTATCAAAATCCTTATAATGTATCACTGTACCAACTGTGTTGCAAGTTGTTGGTGATTTCTCACTCATCTGTGTGCGTTCTCTGTCAAAAACGGTGTGGATTTCTTCTTCTATTCTTAATCTCATTGTCAAGGAAACCTGTAATATAAATGGATATCAATACTTGTTGTCTTGTTGGGTATCAAAATCCTTATAATGTATCACTGTACCAACTGTGTTGCAAGTTGTTGGTGACTTCTCACTCATATGTGTACGTTCTCTGTCAGAAACGGTGTGGATTTCATCTTCTATTCTTAATCTCAATGTCAAGGAAACCTTTAATATAAATGGAAATCAATACTTGTTGTCTTGTTGGGTATCAAAATCCTTATAATGTATCACTGTACCAACTGTGTTGCAAGTTGTTGGTGACTTCTCACTCATATGTGTGCGTTCTCTGTCAAAAACGGTGTGGATTTCTTCTTCTATTCTTAATCTCATTGTCAAGGAAACCTGTAATATAAATGGAAATCAATACTTGTTGTCTTGTTGGGTATCAAAATCCTTATAACGTATCACTGTACCAACTGTGTTGCAAGTTGTTGGTGACTTCTCACTCATATGTGTGCGTTCTCTGTAAAAAACGGTGTGGATTTCTTCTTCTATTCTTAATCTCAATGTCAAGGAAACCTGTAATATAAATGGAAATCAATACTTGTTGTCTTGTTGGGTATCAAAATCCTTATAATGTATCACCGTACCAACTGTGTTGCAAGTTGTTGGTGACTTCTCACTCATATGTGTGCGTTCTCTGTCAAAAACGGTGTGGATTTCTTCTTCTATTCTTAATCTCATTGTCAAGGAAACCTGTAATATAAATGGAAATCAATACTTGTTGTCTTGTTGGGTATCAAAATCCTTATAATGTATCACTGTACCAACTGTGTTGCAAGTTGTTGGTGACTTCTCACTCATATGTGTGCGTTCTCTGTCAAAAACGGTGTGGATTTCTTCTTATATTCTTAATCTCAATGTCAAGGAAACCTGTAATATAAATGGAAATCAATACTTGTTGTCTTGTTGGGTATCAAAATCCTTATAATGTATCACTGTACCAACTGTGTTGAACTTGTTGGTGACTTCTCACTCATATGTGTGCGTTCTTTGTCAGAAACGGTGTGGATTTCTTCTTCTATTCTTAATCTTAATGTCAAGGAAACCTGTAATATAAATGGAAATCAATACTTGTTGTCTTGTTGGGTATCAAAATCCTTATAATGTATCACTGTACCAACTGTGTTGCAAGTTGTTGGTGACTTCTCACTCATCTGTGTGCGTTCTCTGTCAAAAACGGTGTGGATTTCTTCTTCTATTCTTAATCTCAATGTCAAGGAAACCTGTAATATAAATGGAAATCAATACTTGTTGTCTTGTTGGGTATCAAAATCCTCATAATGTATCACCGTACCAACTGTGTTGCAAGTTGTTGGTGACTTCTCACTCATCTGTGTGCGTTCTCTGTCAAAAACGGTGTGGATTTCTTCTTCTATTCTTAATCTCAATGTCAAGGAAACCTGTAATATAAATGGAAATCAATACTTCTTGTCTTGTTGGGTATCAAAATCCTTATAATGTATCACTGTACCAACTGTGTTGAAGTTGTTGGTGACTTCTCACTCATATGTGTGCGTTCTCTGTCAAAAACGGTGTGGATTTCTTCTTCTTCTATTCTTAATCTCAATGTCAAGGAAACCTATAATATAATTGGAAATCAATATTTGTTGTCTTGATGGGTATCAAAATGATCATCCAGTCATGTTAACACTGCATTTGAGGCAATGGTGTAATAGGACTGAGTGAGCAACTGTAGATTCGAAGCGAGGCAAAAATCAAATTACATAAATGAAACACATTGTGAAGTTTTAATTTATAGCTTCTAGAGGAGTCGTTCATGTGCTCCCTGTGGATTTTGCAGGGTCACGCGGTGGCCGCCATTGAACTGGGTGCCTTTATCGAAATGAACCTAAAAATTTATTGCCGTTTATACATGTTGGGGCGTAAGACTTCGAGCAGTAAAAAATTATCGCCCGCCCTCTGAGCGCAAATTAAAAACTTCGATCAGAAATCAACCGTGCGCTGGTTTTATTCCCCCCCCCCCTTTGCCGATCCTTGCTGCTAAAGTTTGCGCCTTTTTTAATTTTCAATTGCAAGGCACAAATCACAACAACTTCGATATTACCGCCTTTGCAGACGTACGTCCATTGCCTCAAATTCACTTATTAAACCAGTATTTTGTTCCGTTATACTTCGAAATGCCAAATCGGGATACACTAATATTAAATCGTAAATAAGAAATTTTGCCTGCTGTCGAATACTCTAATCCCACCAATACAACCAATTCCATAATCACCGGGTGTTCATAAAAGTCTGTACCAGTTGAGTATGCAACAAAATTAACACAGTTACAGTTTGTAACTTATGCAACCTAAACAGCGTCACTACTTACCGTGAACTGTCATTCATGCAATTATATGTCAACATTTCAAGGTTTCTACAACAAATACTAATATTGTACGAAAATTAACAAACGCTGTATTCTGTTTTTACAATTTATTAGTTAAATACATAACAATGTCAACAAAAACAACAACAAAAACACAAACATTAGCAAAATTAATAACAAACTACAGTGACCGAAATAAACAAATAAACTATGATGAGGATTTCTTCCTTTTGACCCCACGCTTTGGGATGTTTTCCGGATCAGGATGAAGGAGTTTATCCATGTTCATATCAACTTCAAAAGCCACCTTCAAGAATGGATCATTTAAAGCAGGGTCGTTGTCTTTGTCGTAATAAACAACACGCTTGGAATATATTCTCGGTTCGTCTTGTATCGTTTGATATACTATATATGAATCCAGACGAGACGAGGGATGTCCGTTGGAACAACTTGCAGCAGCATTCTCTTCATTGTTAGCACTATTATCTACTTGCATCTTCTGCGCAGATGACATGTTCAACAGAGTCAAACAATATGGCTACTGTCTATTGTTGATTTTTATAAACTGTATTTGTTTATTACTATGGTAACCGGTAACACCAGTGCCACCTATACATTTCTAGTAAGTGTCTCTTTGATCTAAACTAATTGTTTTACTCTGTGTATCAATAAAGCCTTGCGTTGCCAATAGCAACGATAATACAAACATACCGCGAACTGTCACTCAAGCAATTAAATGGCAACATTTGGAGATTTCTACAAAAAATACCAATATTGTACGAAAATGAACAAACGTTGTACTCTGTTCTTACAATTTATTAGTTAAATACATAACAATGTCATATGTCAACTTAACAGCAACAAAAACACAAACATTAGCAAAATTAATAACGAAGTATGAAAGAAGCAAATTAACTATGATGAGTGTTTCTTCGTTTTGACTCCACGCTTTGGGATGTACTCCGGATCAGGATGTATGATTTTATCCAACTTCATATCAACTTCAAAAGCCACCTTCAATAATGGATCATTTAAAGCAGGGTCGTTGTCTTTGTCGTAATAAACAACACGCCTGGAATATTTTAACGGTTCTTCTTGTATCGTTTTGTATACTACATATGAATCCAGACGAGGCGAGGGATGTCCGTTTGAACAGCTTGCAGCAGCATTCTCTTCATTATTAGCACTATTAACTACTTGCTCCTTCTGCGCAGATGACATGTTCAACAGAGTCAAACAATATGGCTACTGTCTATTGTTGATTTTTATAAACTGTATTTGTTTATTACTGTGGTAACCGGTAACACCAGTGCCACCTATACATTTCTTATGAGTGTTTTCTTTGATCTAAACTAATTGTTTTTCTCTGTGGATCAACAAAGCCTTGCGTTGACAATAGCAACGATAATACAAACGTACCGCGAACTGTCACTCATGAAATTAAATATCAACATTTGGAGATTCCACAAAGAATACTAATATTGTACCAAAATGAACAAACGTTGTATTCTGTTTTTACAATTTATTAGTTAGATACATAACATGTCAATTATCAACTTGACAACAACAAATACATAAACATCCGCAAAATAAATAACGAAGTATACGAAAGAAACAAATAAACTATGATGAATGTTTCTTCCTCTTGATCCCACCCTTTGGGACGTGCTCCGGAGTAGGATGTATGATTTTATCCAGCTTCATATCAACTTCAAAAGCCACCTTCAATAATGGGTCATTTAAAGCAGGGTCGTTGTGTTTGTCGTAATAAACAACACGCCTGGAATATTTTAACGGTTCCTCTTGTATCGTTTGGTATACTACATATGAATCCAGACGAGGCGGGGGATGTCCGCTTGAACAACTTGCAGCAGCATTCTCTTCATTATTAGCAGTATTAACTACTTGCTCCTTCTGCGCAGATGACATGTTCAACAGAGTCAATCAATATGGCTACTGACTATTGTTGATTTTTAGAAACTGTATTTGTTCATTACTATGGTAACCGGTAACACCAGTGCCACCTATAGATTTCTAATAAGTGTTTTCTTTGATCTAAACTAATTGGTTTTCTCTGTGGATCAACAAAGCCTTGCGTTGACAATAGCAACGATAATGCAAACGTACCGCGAACTGTCATTCATGAAATTAAATGTCAACATTTGGAGATTTCCACAAAAAATAATAGTATTGTACAAAAATGAACAAACGTTGTATTCTGTTTTTACAATTTATTAGTTAGATACATAACAGGGTCATATGTTAACTTGACAACAACAAAAACACAAATAGGCATGAGCAAAATAAATAACGAAGTACGAAAGAAACAAATAAACTATGATGAGTGTTTCTTCCTCTTGACCCCACGCTTTGGGACGTGCTCCGGAGTAGGATGTATGATTTTATCCAGTTTCATATCAACTTCAAAAGCCACCTTCAATAATGGATCATTTAAAGCAGGGTCGTTGTCTTTCTCGTAATAAACAACACGCCTAGAATATTTTAACGGTTCTTCTTGTATCGTTTGGTATACTACATATGAATCCAGACGAGGCGAGGAATGTCCGTTGGAACAGCTTGCAGCAGCATTCTCTTCATTGTTAGCACTATTATCTACTTGCACCTTCTGCGCAGATGACATGTTCAACAGAGTCAAACAATTTGGCTACTGACTATTGTTGATTTTTATAAATTGAATTTGTTCATTACTATAGTAACCGGTAACACCAGTGCCACCTATACATTTCTAGGAACTGTTTTCTTTGATCTAAACTAATTGTTTTTCTCTGTGGATCAACAAAGCCTTGCGTTGACAATAGCAGCGATAATACAAACGTACCGCGAACTGTCATTCATAAAATTAAATGTCAAGATTTGGAGATTTCCACAAAAAATACTAATATTGTACAAAAATGAACAAACGTTGTATTCTGTTTATACAATTTATTAGTTAGGTACATAACAAGCTCATATGTCAACTTGACAACAACAAAAACACAAATAGGCATGAGCAAAATTAATAACGAAGTACGAAAGAAACAAAAAACTATGATGAGTGTCTCTTCCTTTTGACCCCACGCTTTGGGACGTGCTCCGGATTAGGATGTATGATTTTATCTAGTTCCATATCAACTTCAACAGCCTCCTTCATTAATGTATCATTTAAAGCAGGGTCGTTGTCTTTGTCGTAATAAACAACACGGATGGAATATTTTAACAGTTCTTCTTGTATCGTTTGGTATACTATATATGAAGCCAGACGAGGCGGGGGCAGTCCGTTTGAACAACTTGCAGCAGCATTCTCCTTCTGCGCAGATGACATGTTCAACAGCGTCAAACAATACGGCTACTGACTATTGTTGATTTTTAGAACCTGTATTTGTTGATTACCATGGTAACCATGGAAGATGGGATGATTATCAGGATGCGGTGGGGTGTAGGCCACAAACAAGGCTACAAGAGGTTCAATTTAAAAGCGTCCCTCCTGTAAGGGTGTTTTGAAGCCCTTTAAGCCTCACGCAGCATGGAATTGATCCAGCACACTCCTGGACATGTTGTAACCTTGTAGTCGGAAATGATGGGCGTCGTTGGGTTGAAATAACGCGTATTGATCAGAATTTAAATTAGTTAATATAAATGTAAATTAATACATGTTAAATGTGGGAGATAAGTAATCCGGGCCGCATAAAAAGGGGTGAACAAAACAAGATAACGAGCACATGTTTGGAAGTTCTTGGTTTCCGCCTTAGTTGGGGTTTGGCACAGCCCACGCCGCGCAAGGGTGTGTGTTAACGCACCCGTCATTACATTCGCATTATTGCGTGATATGCCACGCGCTTGACACGTGGCGATCTCTTTAAATTCCTCATCAGTAATGCGATTATCCGGTCGGTTAATTGTGCAGTTTATCTATGCTGAATAACTGGGGTCGACGTGTTAAAAGGATGCAGCACCACTTCCTGCTAACACGAACAAATGACCACTTAGCTAACCAACCACAAAATTCAAAACCCCGATCTGCCAAGCTACGAAGTATTTTCCTGTAGATAACGCATGACCACAATTACGGGAATTACATCTCCGAAGGGAAACTTACATCTACATCCTCATAATAAAGATTTACTCCACACTTGACTACCAATTTACTAAAATCCTCGAAGGGAAACGCTTACCGCAACCCTAGTCACTTTTCCGTTCCTAGTTTTCAGCATGGGTTGTTTTGATACTTGACATATCTGCATTCTTAAAATGCATTCATCATTACACATGTATTATTCTAACGTATTATTCCGAACGTTCGCTAATCCGAACGTTCAAAAAAAATAATAATCAAGTAAATCACTGAGCAACCTACGGAAAAGCCATTTTTGTAGGTTCCTGTATTAGTAATCCAAATTACTTTCGGTCCCAATTAGTTAAATGAATAATAAATAAATAATAAATAAATCATAAATAAGTCATAAATAAATAACAAATAAATCCTTTAGATATCCCTTTGATATCCCTTCGATATCTCTTCGATATCCCTTCGATATCTCTTCGATATCCCTTCGATATCTCTTCGATATCCCTTCGATATCTCTTCGATATCCTTCGATTTTTACTTTTTGTCATTCCTATAGTTTAAGAAGAGCGGGATCGAATGTTGTTGGTTTTATTAAGATTGAACTTCTATCCAATACTCGTAGTTTCTAGTATTTAGCTGCAATATTTGATAATCCGAACAATTTGGTAATCCGAATCACCTTCGGTCCAAATTAGTTCGGATTATCGACGCTCTACTGTATATCAACCCAATTTCGCAGCTACACGGTTTGGCCAAAATAAGTGATTAAGATGTTCAATTTGTAGGGAAATTAATGTAGTTTTAGCACAATCAGCCTTTTTAACTAACTTAAAAACTGGATTTTACATAAAGTAGGAAAATGTTCCCTTCAGAAGAAAGTTGATCAAAATTTGAAAGTCATTATTTGCTTAACATACGAGAAAAGCGTACTTCAATAACTATAATTTTCAAATAAGGCAAATTTCTAATCGATTAGAATGCAAAATTATAATAATAATTTATGGTATAAATCTTTGCATTGCCAATAAATAAATTTTAAATAAAAGGAAATATACCTTGAAAGGTTGCGAGCGGGGGGGGAAGCAATCAAAGTTGGGCGTAAAATGAATAATATGAAAGCGAGCCCTGCAATATCGGCAGGTAATTTAGTACTAAATAAAGAATTATTGCTTGAAGGGAGGCACGACGAACGTTAATTTCGGCACTTGGAGAGATTATTAAGAGTATAAAGCGCGTAGCGTCGGAATATTAAAAAAAGTTTCCGCTTAAAATCCAAAGTGTAATATTGATAGATGCCGGCAGCATCCCCCTTGGCAATTTCATTACGGCCGTTCGGTCCATAAAAAAATATAACAATTGATTAATGGCAATAGTAATTGAATAAGAGGCGCGAAGTAAAAATTATTGCAAAAATAGATGATTTATGCGAGTCGTGAAGTTTTTAAAACTTGCCCCCGTTGACGTTTCCTCAAGGGGGGAGGGGGCACTTATTTAAATGAAGCCGCGACCCACCCAGGGTTTACTGATTTAATATTGTCTCTAATTTAATAACACCCCCACTCGACGCTACGCACACTATTAATATAATGGAAAGTTAATATGATTTCCGACAACGCTACACCATCGCTTATGCCCTCAATCTCCCTTAAATTGATATAAATTGCTATTACTTGATTATAGGTTTAATTACATTTCATGTCACTTAAATACATACGAGTGAAACGCATCACAGAGATTGTATTGAAAGAACTTATTTAATTGTCAAATGTTGTAGATCTGGACGCGACTTAACTGTCTTAAGCCGGGGCTACATAATCGTATACTTGCCAAATATCAAATATTTGCCACATGTTAAATATTTGGCAAATATATTTGCCACACAAATCGAAAATTTTTGTTATTGATTGGTCTAAACGATGCCATGAGTGATTTATTGTTCCTTTTAAGTTCGTTCACCGAATATTTTTCATCCATCCTTGATTACCGGCTGATTTTTATAAAACTCAAAAAAATCTATGACATACCAACACATTTGTACAATATACATTTGTGATTTCGGACCGTCAGAGTTGCACTGCAACAGTAAACGCATCGGACATTGATGCATCGCCACATAGCATTTTGTAATACGTGAAAATCTTCTGTGAGGACTTGCTACATGTGCGTACCGAATAGGCACTAGCTATTTTTTTGATTAGTTCGCCTTATTTGCACATAAGCTTTTTCAAATCCAACTGATAATTTGATTACGAACAAGGAAGGTTTTATTTTATAATGCCGACATATTTTTAATTACATAACTGCAGAATTCACTGCGTACTAACAAGGGCATTCTTGTGGAAATTTACAAAACAAATCTTGACGAAACGGTTTGTTTCATTTTAATGATTTTTTGTTTAATTCATCAGCTTTCTGTATTATTAATTCGCAGCAGCTAATTTTAACAGACTGTAAACCAATACAATTGGTCATTTGATGTGAAGTAGTTTAAATAAATTATTATTTTAATGAGAAAAAATATATATTTTTTTTATTTAAATTAGGAAGATATTACCCATAAAAGAAATGTTAGATATGGTTTCTTCGTCATCTTTAAAGTTCTACTAAATCCAATTGTACTACTAGGTTCGTTGTATAAATATGTCCTAATATTGTCTGAAATACAGATCAATTAATTTGTTATGCTATTTCATAGTTTAGTTATTCTGTCTTGATTTTTTTATTTTTTTATCCGTTAATGATCGGTTAATTGCTCATAACTCAAAGATGATGCATTTTATAAAGAAAAATGATTCTTACAAACGCTTAGAATATACAGGGTGTTCAATATACAGGGTGTTCTATTAGAAAAAGAAATGTTTACCAAATTTTCAGAATAAAATGAACATCCGTGTATTGAAAATATATAGCTTGTTTAAAACCAAAAAACATTTTTCTGTGAAATTCTTTACGGTTAAAGAATTACTAAGGGGTTTGGGCAATTTTGACTAATCATGTATAATCCGCCATTTTGAATTTATTTTACAAATCTGACATGACATTTTTAATTATCAATCTTCAAATATTACGGGAAATAAGTTTAATGCAAATCCTACATCATATATACCTACATCACAATAAAAATATTATTTAAATGCTTTAAATAAACAAGTATTGTTAAAAATATAAGCTGTTTCTCCGTCGAGTTCAAAGACAGTACATGTCCATGATGATTGTTTTAATCATAGCTCTGCTTTTAATCAAATATAAATAAAATATGTAGTACATTTAATTCTCTGTGAACTACTTTATATTTTGTCTATTTGCACAAAATAGCTAACTGCTATACTTTTCAAGATATTGCACTGACAAAATAATTTTGTTAATTTTCCTGGAACTCACTGTTTGGACTTGTAGTGTTTTCGAACCGACCGATTCATTAATAAATGCACCAATATTTGTCGCCTTTGCATTTGCTATACCCACTTCAACTGTATATGGCATAATTCAATTCATATTCAAAGTATATGGCGTAAAAAGAAACTCGTCCGCACAGCCGAACGTCGAATATATAAATTTATTTTAGAGGTGGACTCGCTACGAATTGAATAGAGCAGGTTTTTTTTTTCGACATTTTCCATATATGGTTCAAATGTTGAACAACCATATCTTTCACATATGGTGAAAAGTTGGCAACGGTACTTCAATGCCTTTTATCGTTGTAAATAAGCATAATAAATAATAGAAATCGATGGGGTACCTATAAATATGTTAATATTAAGGTCAATCGACTAATATAATGTAATATAGATAATATTAATCTGTAGTTAATAATATCAAAAGTTGCAGGTAATTTAGCAATATTTATTAATGCGAACGTTCAACGTTATCTATTACATATGTTAATATCTAGCACAATTACATCTATGAGTAAATCCAAATTGATTTATAGGTAATGTTATCTTTATCCAAACTATTTGCATTCGTTGAATAACAGCTTTGCCAATATGCGCACGATGTGGACGCGGACAATTGTATACGTGAAAATATGCATTATTACTCTCATAGTTGTTACTCATTCGAGCCGCTGCCCGTTATTGTTTATAGGACAATAATCAAACGAAACGATATGCGATATATATGGCCACCATCGTCGACGAAATAGGTCGAGGAATCAAAAACGCCGCATCGCTTGTCGGAACAGTCTGAAAAATATTATTTGCGGAAAATATCGGCAGCAGTTTGTTTGAAATACGCGCACTTTAACATAAATAAATTGTTAAGGGAACCTCTTCAGGAAAGGTCATCCCCGATAACTCCAGGAGATTTATACTTTGTGACCAGCGGTCAAATCGATAACAGATTTCATGGCCAATTGTTTTTTCTAGCTCCTTTAAAAACCTCTATTCCCCCACAATCTCGAAGATAACGAAATATGTTCTCCCCCCTTCTACTTTCTCCGCTTCTATACCCAATATCAAACGCTTTCTTTTATTTTTATCACCACTAGCAACCTCAATAATTTGTTAATTCTTCTTTGCAACCTGTTTTCTTTTTTGGCAAATACATAAAGCAGCAAAAATTTGAAAAGAAAGAATGAATCAGGAACGCTAAAATATACTTTCAGCAAAATTATGGCGGACAAACCAACGTCCCAAAAAATTAAAAGAAACAGTGTATGCCCTCCACGAGCACGAATCTCTTCCTCACACCTGGCATGCTTCGCACTAGTCTGCGAAGAGATTCTTGGAGTATGCTTTCCCATTCCTCAATCAGGGCTTGTATCAGTTCCTGTATGGTTAGTGGTGGATTAGGCCGCTTGCGAACCCTTCCGTCAAGCTGATCCCACTCGTGTTCAATAGGATTCAGGTCAGGACCTGCATTGTCCTGCATTAGGATGAAATTTTGTCCGACGCTTATGCAGCAGGCACCACATGGTCCTCCAAGATGTTTTCGATGTAATTCATGGCATTTAGTCTACCAGGAACCACAACAAGATCTGTTCTGTTGTCTATACTGATTACAGCCCAAACAATCACATATCCGCGGCCAAATCTATCCACTTTCTGTATAGTAGCGGCTGCGTAGCGTTCACCAGGACGTCTATATACACGTACTCGACCGTCGCACAGTGTGAAAAATTCCCAAAAACCTGGCCAAAAGAAGAAAGCATTTTCTATTTAGGTAAAACTCGGCCATCTAAGATTTGAAGGGTCGCCGATTACAAATCCGAAATCAAAAGTTGAAAAAACAAAATGTCCGATCCAATATGGCGGATATTTGTTCGAAAACTATTTTCAATTTAGTTGAAATGAAGTATTTGAGGGGATTTGGAGTAGCTGATTATAAATCCGAAATAAATAAACAAAAAATCAAAATGGCAGATCCAATATGGCGGAGACCAGTTCTTAAATTACCTATTAGACGGTGATTTGGGATTGCTGATTATAAATCTGAATTCAAAGTACGGACATTTGTACGAAAACTACATTCAATTTAGTGGAAATTCAATATTTGTGGACATCTGAGGTAGATGATTATAAATTCGAACAAAAAATAAAAAAGCTAAATAGCGGATTATATATTGGCTGACATTTGTTTTTATATTTTGAATTTAGTTGAAATTTAATATTCGGGGTTGGTGATTACAAACCCAAATTTAGAAGAGTAGAAAAATAGCGGACATTTGTTCCAAAATTACTTTTAATCGGATAGCCTAATAACAATGACAAATCCTGAAAAGTATGTCCCAACCAGGTTTAACTCCGCGTTGTTCCCGTATTATGAAATTGAAACGCAATTAATTAAGTTTCTATCATAGTGAACATACATAATGTAATAGAGCATTTATTCTAGGCACTAAAGGTGAATATGGTTTTGCTTAGTAATCTTCTTTAATAATTGAAATATAAATGAAATAAGTAATTTAAAAAATTTTGTTAATAGAAAGATATTGTGCCTATTGAATACTGTAAAATTATAAAAGAGTCTTCTTCATCTTCATCATCAGCTTCACTATATTCATCTATACTGCATTTTCTCCAACTTCATATTCGGAACTGTCTTCTTTATTTTCAAGTTCCGTTGACACAATTTTTGGTACTAATTGTGATGATGTTAGAAAATAGATTGATTCCTGGTTATGCCATGCGTCAAAATAATTAATTGCTGACGTTTTGCAAACCATGTTGTTCGCTTCTTCATAACTAACTGAATATTTGGCATTATGGCTAATTTCAGAGTTTTAAAACTCCTTTTTGCGTCTAAAATCATTCTGCTTTGGAATCGGTCCCTTTCAATATCCAGGCATGCATCCAAAAACGACATTTTAGCAATTTTTATCACAAAGATTAGCAAAACTCATTTTTTGCTGTTTATTGCTACAATTAATTATAATATTAAAAAATTATTTAATTTTTGTGCTCAGTTGTCGACAGTCTTTCAAGTCGTCCTATTAAAACACAATAAAAAATTTAAAGATTGACGCAATTTTTGGCAAGAAAAAATCAATCCAACCTCAAGAATATCTCATAGAACTAGAAATCCTTTAACAAAGTTGATTCGTCTAGCTTCATAAGAAAAAAAATTAAACAGCCTTCCCTTAGACGCATACGTAAATTGTATGTTTTACATTCTAAAAATAAACAGAAATTCATTTTGTGTAAGTATGAGGAGAAACTGTCTATATATTCAAAAAGTACAAAGTCTGATCTTTACAATGAGCTATAATTCTAACCGGGGATATGCGGGGAATTTTTTAAAAGTCTAGGCGAACGAGGTTTATCAAATTTTTGCTACGTTGTAATAAAAGTTGCAAAAAAACGTGTTAAATTATTTAACTGCATAGAATAAATTATAAAACGTATTTACATACCTTGAGGAACACGATTCATTTTAGAAAAATAATTAAGTTATTGTCAACAAGCCCACAGAAAATTACAATTGCAATGGTGTCAAACACCCAAACATACGCTTTGCACAAATCGACAACTTTGAACTGATACCATTCTTAACCGGTTCAGCAAACATTTTTACAATTTACGATTCTGATACGCGAGTGACCAAAGAGTTGTTATATAGGGTCAATTCTGTTTATTTTGAAAACTATAAAATATGAATTTTGGCCAGCTTTTTGGGATTTTTTACACTGTGCGTCGCAACGAGTTAAACGAAATCTGGACTCGTCTGTAACCAGTACAAGCGTCCAGTGACGAAGTTGCCAATCTCTGTGATCCAGAGCAAAACTTATTCGCGCTGCTTTGTGATGCTGTGTAAGGTGTGGTGGGCGGACAGGTCTTCTTGGTTTCAAATTCGTTCTTTTAATCTGTTTTTAACCATTTTTATCAGAAATTTCTATTCAATGTGCTCGTCTTAGGTCGTTTAGGAGGTCTCGTGTCTCTTGTTTTTGTAACTTTCTTTAGTTCAATATATGCAGTTGAAGTATACCAAATTTGATTTCCCTGAAACTATTATTTAAAAAGTTACTAATTTTTGTAGCAATGTAATTGAATGTTATTGTCAATAGAAGATATTGTTTATTGCCGACGTGTTCACTGTTTTTGTTGGTGGGTTGCCTTATAATACGTGGCTAAATCATGGCTATTACAAATACAATTTTGGTCTGTTATAAAAGTTTAGAACAAATAAAAGTGCCTTCATGATTTCCGACGATAAATTTTGTAAATGGTCCTCGTATGGGAGTCATTCGGCATAGGTGGAGGGCAGGTACGAGCCGCGGCTGTTAGGGTTATAAAACAGCCCCCTCATACTACACACAACACCGCACCGCAGAAAGAATCTCCACCACGCTCCACGAAAATATATTTATTTTATTATAACTATAAAATTGTAATCGGAATAATGATTTCTTCCTTCTGCTCAATCTGGAAAACAATCCGTCCTCCCTTCACGTGTTATTGTACCTTCAACTTAAACTACATACTTTTATTGCATTTCCCTTCGTACTCAACCCCATCAAACATAACCCTCAAATCTTATGATATAGTCCTACTGATTTATACATACGTAAAGATAATTTTACGTAATTGTAAAAGTAACATAACATCTACAGCGTCATTATGCATGATTGTAGTCGAAGTAGGCCATGCCCATGTTAGAAATTGCAAACTTGCAATTTTGATAGACATTTTCTATTTACTATTTTAATGAAGTAGGTGTATTGTTATATTTAGAAGTGTTGGACAAAATGGCAAATGTCTGCTTTTGCATCTATACGCTCCATTTAATAACCACGAGGATTTTTTCAGTTGTCACTAGGATGACCTCTCCCATGATTCAATAGGTTGGGTGCTATTCGTGACTTCAGTTTAGTGAAATCAGCAGAAGTAAATACTAACCCAACTACCTCTATGCGAAAAACGAAAAAGATAGGGGTGGGCGAGAAATTTGTGATCGATTTTTGATCACAATTGAGACCGATAAATAGATCTGATCGATAAATCGGTTATTATAATATCAGATGGATCTTTTGATCATAGATCAGGTTGATCTTTTTCATCAGATCGATCTCGCAAATGTCAAACCGAATTGAAAGCTATGCTTTTA
This sequence comes from Aphodius sticticus, assembly GCA_963966075.1. Taxonomy (NCBI): domain Eukaryota; kingdom Metazoa; phylum Arthropoda; class Insecta; order Coleoptera; family Scarabaeidae; genus Aphodius; species Aphodius sticticus. The sequence goes on along the minus strand of OZ014515.1, from coordinate 6,505,596 downwards.
TTGGACAGACAGGTCGGTCGCCGCCCGGCCTGTGTGTAAAATATTTTCGCGGCTAGGCTTGAAAGTTATTAACTAAACGCCTAGCGGGCAATTAGCATCTTTTGTGTCCCCACAAAGATGCAAAAATGACATTTTCGTATAGTGGAGGATGAAAAAAAATTACTAGATAAATGAGGACTATTTCGATTATTATCGGCTATTGTCACCAATGTCAGTTTTTATTAGATATAGCGATATTGCCCTCTCGTAACAGTCGCGAAAGAGCTACAAGATGACAAGATACGGTATCTAAATTTTGCGCTGTAGTCCAAAATAAGTATTGTTGTATGCACTTGTATTTGATCGTACTTATTAGATTCTATTACTTCGCAATTTTTGACACTGCTGAGCAGTTTATCTTAATTACACTGGGTGTTAAACTAATAAGCGTAGAATATATAGATAAGGTCTAATAGTCAAGTTTTGATAGTAGACCAACTTTTGATAACGAACTCATGTCCAGATAGACGCCGTTTAGGAACTGCAGAGAGCCGGAATATTGTACCAACTTTAGAAATTGCTTTAGTAAAGTAGCTTGTTTGAAGTATCATAGAATAACTATTTTAAAATCGAATAATTTAAAAAGATTTAAAGATAACCCATTATTGGCCAAAATCGGTACTAAAATTACAAAACTTCGGTTAATGAAAACGGAGTTTCAAAAACGTTAAATAATACAAAATTTCAGACAGAAGTTCTTTGGTATTAAAAGGGCCATCCTATGATACTTGACAATAGATTCTCTATGCTGTTTGTAATATTGGTACCATTTTCTGACTCTCTCCAGCGTTGACACAATACAGTTCCGTACATGAGTTCGTTCAAAAGTTAGTAGTTGACCTAACATTGTCGCCTTACAAGTGTTCAAGTAAAATAGTAAAATAAAAAAGATATTATTTCGTCGTCGATTGTCCTTAACACAAATTAAAAAAATTTCAAATTAATCCACTCTTCTCTACTCTCTTTAGTCATTATTTTTCGTTAACGGGGTAAATTTGAAAATAGTATTGTTTAATTTAATATTGTCTTTTTATTGTTTATCAATTTGTTATTAAGATATTATATCAGATGCTCGATGACCACGAGCTAGAAATTATTATAGGAAATATATTTAGAAACAATTATTAATTAAAAATATTAATCCCACATTAATAAACGATAGAAAGATGGCAAAATGATTTGAAATTCAATGAATATCAATATATAATAAGTAAGTGTTGTCGACCATACAGGGATCATGACCATGGATTGCTATTAACACACAAAAATGTGAACAAAAACATTTCACTACCTTAAAGCGATAGAGATGTTTTAGAGTGTATGCAAAATAATACAAGACGAAAATGCTGCAAAACAGTTAATGGCATAGTCCTTAATATTACGTCACCATTTAATGAGCGTATGGGTTATAAAAGAACCATTTACAAAGCTAAAAAATATTTGCAGTATGTTTGGTTGCATATGTGTAACACGAAACTAGAGAAATTGTGTATTGCGTAAATAGAAATATGTAAATATGTAGGGATTTTGTACGAGGGTCAAGGATATTCATTTAGGTGGGATAAAAGTGGGATTTGGAATAAAAATAAAAATAAGATATACGTATTCGGTTTCTTGGGGACGAGGGTGGTTTGTACGGCGACCGCCATTTTATTAGTTCTAAGGTATCCGATTTTATATCGGAAGTGTTAATATTTGCATCAGGGCAGCCTGGTCGCAGGTGTGGCTATCGTCTGTGATTTCTGAATATCTAAGATATTTCAACGTATCATTTCCATACACCCCCCAAGCGGCCAGCGAAGCTGCCCTCTCGATATCCACACGGAATCTATCTCACGAGAATAAGAATTGAATTTGAAATAGGACTGACCAATAGCAAGTGCAGATTACGGTTACGAAAATTGAATTCAAAAACTCGGATAGAATCTATAATGCGACCTTCCACATCCCCTGCTTTCTATCTATATATATATATATATAGATCTTGTTTGCTTTTTACTGTCAAGTCGAAGATTGGTTGGTCCACGAAAACAGAGTGGTATCACAAAAGTTTTGCTTCCACATTTTTAATATAACTTATCTCCCTTTCCTTTGTACAGTATGTGCATATTTCCTATATTAATTAATTCCTTCTAACCTCTAAAGCAGCGTTTCTCAACCTTTTTACTCTTGCGGAACCTGGCGGAACCCCAACAAAAAGTATTTTTCCTGTAAAATTTAAAAAGTGCCCTGTCAAATTAAGGTGATACTGTGCTAATTTCACAGGAATACGTTTGTGGAATATGTGAATTCTGTAAAAACAATGCAGAAATTTAGCTGGCATCCAATAACCAGCGATGTTACAGTTAATTCTTCTTTTACAGTGTTTTTGGTAGATTCATTTTCTGTAGCATTGCAGATATTTCTCTCTAGGTACAAACTTATTTGTTCTTTTTAGTTCCTTCAAGTATTACCAAACGAAGGGAGAAGAAAATACAAATCAAACAATGCGAAAACGAAGAATACAAAAAGTACCTTTTAGAAATAATTAAATAAATAAATTCAGCATACATTTAAAAAAAAATCATTGGTCAAAATACAAAAATTAAGAAACATTTATTCTGAGTAAAAAGTTTCATATAGACCTATTGATAACAAGTTAATATTCCTTAAGAAGTTAGAGCCATTTAAAATACTGTTTTATTAATATTTTAGTATTTTTTAAGGTATTGAGAAAATAAATAAGTCCTTATGAAACATTTTAGTCAGAACAATAATTACGTTCTCAGAAAGAAATTGTGGGAATAAACACCCAAGTAGAAGATATATGTACACTAGGGTGGTTGAAAAATGCATTGCAAAAATGTTTGTGATGATAGAAAGCAACGATCCCCCCAAATCGTTTCCAAATCCAAAAAAAGCGGACACGTATTTTTTTTTCTTCGAAATTTTGATTCTTGATGGTGCCTGTCGAGGCCTCAAATTTACATAAGAAAATGCATGGGAAAAAGACATTCTTTGGTATTTTTCGAATAATTGTTCGGGGTTTGGGAAAACTTTAGATTAAAGTTATAGGACTTGTAGAGGACTTTCCAATGAAGAATTTGAGGTATTATACATATGGCTTTGACGCCCCCAACCCACCCCCACAGTGCCCTGAAAACTACCATTAAATGAAAAATGTATATTCTTCAGACGATTTACCCTTCTAATCACTTCATTCTCTTTTTTCTCATAGAAAACATTACTATAAGTCTAGTTGAATGTTTCTAAACATTTGTCAGGTAATTCCCATTTGTTTAAACAAATTCCATTTGTTTAAATAATTCGCTTTTCTCGAAACTCCGTCGGACATCTGTTTTCTGAGTTCGAAATGGCAGTTTATTATCTTAGAGTGACATTATTCATTAAACAAATTCTTCCTATTGTTTAAACAATCAATTATTATTAATTTTCAACTGTTATTCTAATTATGGTAAAAGTCAGCTTTTTTGTGAAATTAACATATAAATTTCATGTTCAAGATACCTCTTGCCTATGTTATTAGCTAATAAACCCAAATTTGCTTAAACAAATTCCAATTGTTTAAACAATTTTTTTAAACATTCATTTTTTTTTAGATCGGTCTGGTCAACTGTTATTGTCAAGTGACATTTTCTGATAATTTCCATTGTTTAAATAATAAAATATTATTTAAATGCATAATGGTGATATTAATATCAAATACGTTAATGGTGAAATTTATAAGTTAATTTCTCAAAAAAGCTGAATTCTCTACCATAATTAGAAAAAAGTTGAAAATGAATAATAATTTATTGTTTAAACAATAGGAGTTTTTTTTAAATAATAAAATCACTCTAAATTAATAAACTGCCATTTCGAACTCAGAAAACAGAATTCAGACGGATTTTCGAGAAAAACGGATTATTTAAACAAATAAAATTTGTTTAAACAAATGAAAATTAACTGACAAATGTTTATAAACATCCCACTAGACTTATAATAATGATTTCTATGAGAAAAAAGAGAATGAAATAATTAGAAGGGTCAATTTTCTGAAGAATCTACATTTTTTTATTTAATGGTAGTTTTCAGGGCACTGTGGGGGTGGGTTGGGGGCGTCAAAGCCATATGTATAATACCTCAAATTCTTCATTGGAAAGTCCTCTACAAGTCCTATAACTTTAGTGTTAAGGTTTCCCAAACTTCGAATAATTATTCTAAAAATACCAAAAAATGTCTTTTTCCCATTCACTTTCTTATGTAAATTTGAGGCATCGACAGGCACCATTAAGAATCAAAATTTTTTTTTTTTTATTTGGAAACGATTTGGGGGGATCGTTGCTTTCTAAATAAAAATAGCCAATTGGAACCACCCTAATGTACACACTAATTTTATCTATAAGAAATGATCTCTATATTTTACCTTAAAGTTTGTTAAATAAGAAAAAGCTTGCTCATACCTACACAATGTTGAAAACTGAACTGATACAAGGTAATTTATAACTTGAGGTGAGAATTAAATGCAAAAACATACCAAATTATAAAAAAAAATATGTGAAGCACTTTTAAATTTGTTTCATTGTCAAAATTAGTACTTACTTCAATTTAATTTAGTTATTTTTTGTTTAATTAAATGCACTCACGAAATTTGAATTTACACTTTAATTTCCTGTCCGCATAAATTTTCGTCTATAATTGCAAATCACTATTTATTGATATTTATTGATTTTCTAAGATGAGGACCGACATAATTTTCGTCATAGAAGCTCAGAACTTGTCTCGTGATAGGTTAGTTATCTTATCTGGAATGTAAGATCATATTGAAATCCACCACCCACGACTCTGTTCTTCTCCTAAAGTACCTACCATTATGAGCAGCAGATTCAAATTATAGGTTTATTTTGTCACACATTTGGAAAGGCAAAAATATTTAAAACAAATAATGTTAGAGTTTGACCAATAACTCTGCCAGATTGTTGTTTCCTAGAGGTTATTTTGTTTTTATGTAACAGATAATTGTAAGTGATATTGTCAATTGAAGTTAATGAATAGTCTAGAATGTTGCCCGTTGGATGTAATATCGAAATAATAGTGGTTTATTGGGTTAGAAGGGCTCCAAATCAAAATTATTCATGGATTGACCTTGTTTATTAATACAATATTTCAAATAATAATCCCATGCTAAAATAATACATAAAAATAACATTGAATAATGTGCCCATGAACCGGCGACCGTCACCGCTATTTGTTACTATTTTCCGCGGAACCCCTGACGACATCACACGGAACCCCGGTTGAGAAGCGCTGCTCTAAAGTGTAAAACAGGCGACATCTAAAGGCATAACACGTCAAGCAGTTCAAGAAAAAAAGAGCAACGAACACTACTTCTCGCAATGACGTCACTTGTAGGCGTGGCCGATGCGCGTAAGCAGACCGGTGTAGTGGAATCTCTACCACCTGCGAAAATTCCAAATTCTTATAACGGATTTAGAACTCGTCTTCATGTCAAATCAGTAATAAAAAATGTTTTCCTCTTTGTAATTCAATCCGGAGGACATACTGTATATTATATGAATGCACCGAGAGGATTTTAGTTTACTATTTGGATTATCTATGGCATTTGTGCTAGATATAATGCAATATAATTCCTTTTTATTAATATCATTCCCCTACGCAAACAATCGCCGACCATTTAGACTAATTAACATAAAAAGGCGCTCCATCGCCTTGTTGTTTGCGCTATCAATTGGAGAGATTTATAACACAAATATTAACATTGGTGTCTCTCTCTCTGATATTAGTAATCGCCCGTCCCCATAATATGGGGTAGCAATAGTTAGTATGTCGGTCGGTTGCAACCCCACACATACACTTGGCTTATCGTGTACAAGAGAAAAAAACACCTGATGCCTTTTAAAGCCAGATAAAGTGTCAAAGGGGGTAACCGATTTCGCTGAAAATTGCCTGCGGATAAAACAGATTATTTCCGGGTACACCAGCATGTTTGGGGTACGTTTTTGCCACCCGAATGATGAATTATACGATAAGAAATAGGAGGAATACATAATCAAGCTATAGAAGATCAGCTGAAAAGTAAGAACCACTTTGTTTTGTTGAATCCTACCTACGATTGGTCACATCAAATGTCATATGTCATAAGTAAATACGCATAATCACAAACTGCCTTTTTAGAATCGCTTGCAATAGTTGACTATAGTATGGCCAAAAGGTGTACCAACTAAACATCAAATCCCCCGTTCAGATACAATACAAGGACCACATTTACCTGAATAAGGAGTTATGCGAAGATCAAACCTACATCGTAGATATGATCGAGTTCAAATACTGCCGCGGGATTGTATATGCGCAATAAATGGTTTATTGAATATCAGCATACACGTAGCAAGCTATAGTACATCAAAAGTGTTGAGCATTTCTTTAGTTTATGTATGTAACGTACGTTTTCGGTAAAATTTTGGCCAGAATTCTGGTCGTGCCAATACCGTATTCCTTTTTTGTACGTCGCTTCCAAGTTTGTCTTAGTTCTACTTGTGTGCAACTATTTGTGTTATTTGACGTCTTTTAAAACGTGTATAATAATATACTATTTTGTATCTACTTTTTGTTTCATTGAAGGGAAATCATGAATGGGTGTGTGAATGGTTATGATGCTGAAATATTTGGAGGTTCAATCCATCATCGTAGTAAGCGTCTTATAATATAAAGGTTTGGGATAAGACTTAATGGGTTAACGTTTTGAGGGAGGCCCATTATAATTTTTTACGAGTATTAATTTGGCAACGGTCATTACGTTGTGTCACAATCGAAGCGGACTATCATTTTTCCTGGTAAAAATGTATTCCATCATCATTCAGAAATATCTTAATGGGTTCAAATGAAACCATAAAGCGCACCGATTGTTATTAGGCGACAAAAGGGCCGTGGGTCGGCCAAAAAAGGCTACCGAATACCGGGAGTTACAAAGGTGGCGGCAAGTGTTAAATCATCATTAAATTGTATTCACCGGCTATCTGCCCTAAGGATACTTACACCACAACATATGTTCGCCGCGGTTTTCGGACTTCCTAGACCAAACTGCGCTCGCAAGCATTGCTCGGATATCATATAATTACTCCCGTTCTGACTTACGGCGATATCTTATTCTAATTACAGTTTATATTATATACAATTGTTTCAACATTATTACACGAGCCGGGAACTGTTATTCAATTAATGCCAGTTTCATGTAACCCTAAACTTTGCTCCCTTTATTGCAAGTATTACGTTATTTCATTAATGCTCTCACAGTAATTACTACTAAATTGTCATTAAAACCTCAAATCGACACTCATTTGAAGACGAGTTCTAAATTATTTATAAGAATTTCGAATTTCCGCCGGTGGTAGAGATTCTATCGCACTCATTATTCTTAGTTTTAATCACGATCCACTACACCGGTCTGCTTACGCGCATCGGCCCCGCCTACAAGTGACGTCATTGCGAGAAGTAGCGTTCGTTGCCCTGGTAGCTAATATGTTGTTCGCTGCGATTTTCGGACTTCCTAGACCAAGCAGCGCTCGCAAGCATTGCTCGGATATCATATAATTACTCCCGTTCTGACTTACGGCGATATCTTATTCTAATTACAGTTTATATTATATACAATTGTTTCAACATTATTACACGAGCCGGGAACTGTTATTCAATTAATGCCAGTTTCATGTAACCCTAAACTTTGCTCCCTTTATTGCAAGTATTACGTAATTTCATTAATGCTCTCACAGTAATTACTACTAAACTGTCATTAAAACCTAAATTCGGCACTCTTTTGAAGACGAGTTCTAAATTCTTTATAAGAATGTCGATTTTCCGCCAGTGGTAGAGTTTCTATCGCTTTTATTAATTCTTCGTTTTAATCACGATCCACTACACCGGTCTGCTTACGCGCATCGGCCACGCCTACAAGTGACGTCATTGCGAGAAGTAGCGTTCGTTGCCCTGGTAACTTTCGGTTATTTAATATGCGTTGCCAATCTCATGACAGAAAGCCAAACGTTGATTTCAACTTTAATTCAGGTTGGCGGGAAATAGTTAAATAACATTTGCATGATTTAGTTATTTATATGTGGTGTAGTGTTCTGTGGCATGTGGTATTCTTGGAGAGAGGGAGTCGAAGCAGTATGTCGCTGGAACCGCTGGATAAAATGAAAAAGTAATTTTCTTGGGATAGAATTCATGGCGAGCTTCGAACAATTGTTTCCACATTAGCAACGAGTTAACGCTTGCCGCCGGATCCGCGTATGTGCCGCACGGCGCGAATGCTGGCACCGACTACCATCGTAAATCAAACGGAATTAAATATTAAAAACGTTCAAACTTTTGCCCGGGCACTCTAAATTTAAAATGAATGTAAAGTAGATAATTCGAATTTTAGAAATTCGAGCCATTCTTTTCGCTCGGCAGGGAAAGAAATTTAATTTAATAGTGCCGGCACATGTGCTTGTCATTTCAACATTTCAGCATTCGATTTCCATAATTCCCACCCGTCCCTTCGCGAGATCGCAAAGACTTCAGTTTCAGGATCCACGCTGATCGCATTTGAAATTCAATGGAGTTCTTAACTTACTTCTTAAATTAGTGCCTCAGCACGGGCACAGCAGGCCAGAACAAGAGATAACGCTGTTTATACACAACCCCACGCGCCGCTACTACCCTAATAATCATAATACATTCGATATTATGTTATTACGGAAGATGTTATTATACGCAACATGTTTCCCCGCTCTCGATGCATAATAGAAACAGAGGAAACATCAGGAATTACACCCCTTTATTATAGACCCACTCCTTATGTTACATCTTCATTTTACTTTTATTTCTTTCAGTATTAGTTTCTATGGACCATTGTCTTAAATTTATAGTTCTTCATTTTCCGATTTTCTGAACAACTCGCTTTTTGGGTAACGTTTTCCATCACGTAAGGTTGTGGAGAAATTTAAACAAACATTAATTTAATTTAAAGAAAACAGCATTTAATTCAATAAAATGTACTTCAGCGTAACAACTTTTTATTAAATTTCCCGGCTTCCTTCAAGGCTGGAGCTGCCAATAAGTCCTTAAGGACACCCCGCCATCTAATGGGGGAAACCAGCCCCTAAACATCTAGATTTCTCCATAACCTCTATCGATTGAGTCCTACAGGAACACCGCTTTTCCCCACTAGATGTCACTACACGTACAATTTAAATAAGGAATTGCTTATTCTACTCCGAAAAAAACTTGTATAAAAACAGAAGCTTCTTGTTTAGTAAAGTTTACTGTTGCTCCAGTATGAGAAAGACTTTGAGGTTAAGTGGACAAACACTATCTAAATTATTTGTTTATTTTGTCCGAAAAAACATAACTAGTGCAGCTACCTGCCAATAGATGGCGATAAGTTTAATGGGGATAAGTTCTGTCCGCCTAATCGGAGACATGACAACTCCAAATAGTGTTTTAGTTATCTATTGATGCGCAAGTAAACTAATCTTGTGAATAAGGGAAGGTGGTGAAATAAAAACAATCATTCTATTAAATAAACCCTCTGATTTATTCTTAATGTAAAGTAATACATTCGCCTCTTGTTAAGCTTTCTACAATAATATGTAATAATAATAACCAACACTACTGACGCGTAATACGTCTAACAATTGAGTCAACAATATTATGGCACTGGTTATAATATCACCCGATTCTATAAGTACGTGTTAAGTAACAAAGGTTGGATGTTATGTACACTATAGTAAAAGTATATGGATGGGGTATGGACCAAAGTCATGCTGGCGCTGAATCGTCGCTGCTTTCCCGGCTGCTGATGAACTGACGAGCGCATAGAAGGAGGGAAGGCCGATGACGCGCCAGTGCTGGGGTTACTGATGACTGCAGAGTGTCCCAATAATAAGAAGAAGTTAGTCGGAATCAAGGGAATAGCAAATGGGTTTTATCAGTCAGGGCCACTCTGTTCGAACAAGTGACTAGAGAAACGAGGAGATAAAGGAGATGGGCGGAGCGTGACCTGAGGAGCACCGCGGTGACCTGTCCGCAGCCTCCGTCGCTCAGCCGCACCTGCTTTAAAGGTACTCAATCACAGTAGATTTATAAGCGTCCGAAGACACCGAATGGGCAACGATTCTGTGCATCACCGGTCACCTGCATCATCTTCCAAAAAGAAGCGAAACCTGCGAGCGGGGAGGTAGTTTTCTGTGTCTGCTAGCCAATTCGGCGTCTTCGGCATCTTCTTACCATACATACGTATATAAATATGTTATATACATATACACTGCTCAAAAAACTTAGCGGAACGCCTTCTTATGGCTTCATAACTTCTTAAGGAACTATGATAAACAGATCACACATCCATATTCTAAAGGATCTAGATGGTCCCTACAAGATGGTGAGGAACCAAATTGGAGAAGACCAAAATTGGAGAGAGTTAGAAGAAGCTCTGTCAGAATGTTGATGTCTGGTCTGTATATGGTAACTAGTTAAGAAGTGATGGAGATAGAAGGAGGTGTTTCCGTATTTTTTTGAGTAGTTTATTAACTATGGCACCGCGTGGTGCGTTTTGACAATTCACGTATATCCGAAGTATACTCATGAGCCGGCGTTGCGATGTGAGCAAGCTCGATTATATATGAAAGTCTCTAAGTACTATGCTACGGTATCAATATTATTGTAATACTAAGGCACAGACCCAGCTCATTGCTTGTACGTACGGCGGCCACCATGACCCCGGACGAGAAGCACAGTCGTGGAAGACAAGCACCGCTGGATATACTACCCAACATAGGAACAGAATTCAAACTAAGTCACCGATATTTTGGACGACCCTCTCGGCTGTGTCCGTCCAGGGCCGCCCGCGGCTGGAGCTTTGCACAGCCTTGTATTGGCACGGTGTCTATTACTAACCCTATTGTGTTTCATTATCCTATGCCTATGCTATTTGAGCAGCCTCTATACACGCGCTTCGATAGGCGCAAAACAATTAAAAATTCAACATAATCATCACACATAAAATCGGCAAGAAGCTGCAGAAGATCATAAGGCAGTTTTTTTATTCGTTGTTGTTCGTTCCAACTATCAAGGCGACTTCGGTGTGGACAACTGGTCGTTGTCCCGTTGTCCAGAGTGTTCCAGTCCATCAGCCGTCACGGACGACTGGAAGAACCGATCCGCATCACACATTAAATTTGTACTGTTGCAGCACTGGTTCGCGTGTTCAGGAGCCGAACCTGCTGCCGACGCGTCGTCCATTAGTATGATGGTATTCGACTCGGCGTTCGCTCCAGTCACAGGATGGGTAATCATGTTGAAGTCTTCCTGGTCTAACGTGAAGAGTGGCGTGTTCCATCGGGCTATGGCGCTAGAACGCGGGGTGCCTCTCGATGTAGTCACGCCTGGGGAATACATGCTGAGGTTCGTAGGGCTGATAACGCCAGACATCCCGCTCATGGTCGGGTATCCGAACAGCTGTAACAAAAGACACGTTAGACCTCGCGTCGCACGACACAGAGTACGCACTACCAACATGTCCCGGCTGCCCGTGGAAGTTGTGGAAGGAATAATCTCTGCTCGGTGAGTATGGACTGCTCGTCGGAACCGTGTTCCTCTGAGAAGGCGATTTCCGCCTATCGTGGCTGCCAGGACTCAATGGAGGGGAAGAACTGATTTCTGGAACTTCATCCGCGGGCGATGTCTCACTACCAGGAGGCGTTATGCTTGCCGGAGGTGAATTCGTACCACCCATGGTTACGTCACCAGTTGACCTTATTATCGCTACTGGACGCGCCATAGGGGGCAAAGGAGGTGGAGGTAACATCGTTGATGGAAAGTATTGAGGCTTCGGACTCCTCGACATGTTCGTTTGCATCTGGAAGGGAATCAAATAGACATTCTACATTACATCACAACTGCCTATCCCAAAATAGAATTGTTCAGATGGTCATATGAGGATGGAAAGAGGAATCATGCTCGCATCTTCCGAACGCAAAAGTCTCGGATGTGTCTTTTGCATTTGCAAGTCACCAAATCTTTTATTGGACCATGCGGCCTAAATTCGAAGTATAAACAATCCAAAACTGGTTGGAATTATGCCATTAATGCATCACAATACGCGCGGGTTTATTTGACTTTATTGACCACAGCTTTTGTCCAAGGATCAACTTCAAATCACCGTTTCTGGATGGTGTATGAACATAAACTTTGTAACGTATAGTCCATTTCAGAACTAAACGTTACAAAGGTCAGCCTTGCTAATGAGGTCCAGAAATATAAAAAACGGGTAGGTAATTAAAATTGAAACGAGCTCGAGATTTAGAAAATAAACTAGTGAAGAACACAGACCAGTCGGATAATTCGCGAGTCTGTCCCTCGGATTATTATTAGCTCGGAGTATTTATAGGTGCAGGTTGTTTAAGGCACAGGTTTGTAAAAAAGTGACACTTTCCTTGAATCATTAAAATTTAGCGGCCCGCTGGATAATGAATGGGATCTGGGATACGATTCCTCCAAAAATAATGTGACTCACCTGTGATGTTTGCGACGTATTGTCACTTTCTTGGCATACGAACGAGACAAAATCGGAGAGCGAGTCGTGACCATTCTCTGGATATTTCACCTGGTTCTGGTGGTGTTGCTGGTGCGTTTCCGGACTGTGCTGATAGAACAACGTGCTAGGACTTGCAGATTGCGAACTCGATGATACTAACGTTGTATTTTGAGGCATCGCTGAAAAGAAAAAACATATTTTAATAATTAAGCACCCTTGTAGACTATTAAAGCTCCAATAGACCACCCCCCCCCCCCCAACTACTAATCCCTTGTCTGGAGAGGAAATTCCGACGCAGAGATACGTCCTCATGAATGTTCTTTATTGATTTCCTAATAGAGTCGTCTAGACAAATAAATACTCACAGTAGGCAGCAGAAACGACCATGGCGTCTACAGATCCCGATCTATCACCAACGACAGACCCTTGGTCCGCATAGCTATTGCAGTAATACGCTGGATGCTCGACTTTAACGCTGTTTATCGGGGGTTGAGGATCGGAGAGCTCATGAAGAATGGACGCTAGAAGAAATAAAAACCTTATTTTTATAATTATTGTTATATCTGGGATGTTATTGCTAAAACTAGTTTGAATATCAAGAACACAGCTTGATGGAGGATGGTGGATGACGCCTAAGGACTAAGAACCAATCTCGAAGGAAATCATGTAAGGTACATGACGGCTACGGTTATATATAACTTTTGCTTGTCATCAGGTCTAGCTATGATTGTACATGTTGGAATGCATTAACTATTTTCGTCGCGTAGCATTATCTGAAGATGAAATACAATACGAGGTGAAAATCATGGTTCCGTAAATGATTGGCGCGATCTAAATTCGGAGATAAAAATACTACTCCACGTGCAATCAAAGACCTTAACTATAAATACCAATCAAAATGTCCGATGGCTTAATCAGCTGCTAAAGGCTATAAAGCTAAACGCATTTTCCCCTTTATATTTACGGAAAGAAACGAAACATGCTAATAAATAATATTGAGTATAGCTCGCAACGCATTTATTGGCAAGTGGACAAAATGGAGAAGGTTACGTAAATATATATATGTCTACGCAAGGTGCAGTGGTGGTTTGAAACACTTTCGTTGAGTGCCGTGTATGTTTGTAATTGATTTAATTTTGTTTGGGGGTTAGAATTTTTTAGGTTTTTATTTGGAGGAAGCAAGAGAAAGAAAAATAAAACAGGCTAAGACTTACATTTGGATAGCTTCCATAATTCCTTTGATGAGAACACGCCGGTCGCTAAAATGATATCATTACATATCACACCATTGTACGGATTATGCGTATATCCTGTAACTATCAACTCTTATAATTACATGATACAAATATGCAATTGGTGTACGTACCCTTGTTCTTTCTCTCGTCCTCCTTTTTATTGTTGTTATTGTAACAAACACCACTCAGTATTTCTAGAAAGAGAACAAGAATATTGTTTAATCATCCATTTTGCCCATCAACTCTAAGCGCAACCACAAAAATCCTGGATGTTAAGCTTAAGATAAAATAGAGCCTATGATAAAAAGCCCGTGATTTTTGGAGCAACATGAAATCGATTATCATTTATTTGTGGTGTAAGAGTTCGGAACAAGAATTCGGAAACGACTTCGATTGAAATTCTTTAGTAACCTCAGAAAAATAACATGTCAATCACTGAGTTGATGACTCGCCTATTCTGATTCCAGTGTTATGTAAATATACTCGCTCTATTTTCATATAGAACCCGCGATATTATACTATGATTGATGCTCATGCTTCGCAGAGCTTCTGCATTTCGCAAACTAAAAGAATAATAAAAATTTATCGACCTCCTAGCTCCTAGAGATTAGATGGTTGGAGGTACTTTTAAATGAATGTTCGTTCCCTTATCTCCCAGTAATTAGAAAGTTGGGCGTATGGAACAGTGGAATGATGTTAAAAATCCCATTAAACGTCTGGTAACTGTAATGAAATTGGAGCGCCTCCAAACTCCACCAGTTTAATACCAGAAGAACAATTTCTAGAATCCCGAAAAGCTACAATAAAATTTTCATGCAAATAACAGAAAGTATTTAAAACTCGGTTTATGTTTGTTTGGCCCGATTTAACGGCAAAGCAACCTTTGCGTGAAGCTGTTAAAGCCGCCGAAACTGGGAAAACTAAATGCAATACCTAACTGCGGCCTCATATGCCGCATTTCCCTTTACGCGATTCCAACGTTTTCGGTGTCGTTTACACTCTCCACTAATATTTTTGTACACGACAAAACTCTGCATAACACAAAACCAATCAATTTTATAATTAAAGTCAATTGCATACCATTGCTCTCACCAGTAACTCTGAATAACTGAATTTAGAACTGACACCATGACTACACTTCATAGCCATGCCTCAAATGGCTTTCAACAGAAAATAAGCTCAAAGTATGAAGATTGTAGACCCAGTATTTTGTGCTCTAAATCTTCAAAACTTTGCTGGAGGAAGACACATGAGCAAAGACTGAACACAAGAAGCTGCGTGGCCAAGCAAGTATTTAGCAGATTCTGAATAAACAAACTATATAGTTAGCTGAACGTAATCTAAGATCAACAATCAATAAACGTGCTACATTTATGGAAGGCAGATCATAACGAATGATTAATTATTAATTGAGGATGCTCATAAGCGTGTGGTCGTTAGGACCAATGCCAACACAAAAATACTTCATTTCATGTGAGACCAGAATATGTTTTGGTGCTTGAGGATACAAATGGAATAGCCTATCATCAATACTTTCACCTCCAAGACTCCTCAATGTGACAAAAATCAACTAATGGTACAGAAAACAAGAAAATTACCGTGACTGTTGATGAAGTTTGCCAAATAGAGATCCAGTTCCCTCACAGAGACATTGATATGGTAAGGATTGACGCAAAGTCCCGGCTGGGAACAGTCGGGATTCTTCTCAAGCCTCTCGCCGTCGGTGCTCTCCAAAGGGATTGCTTTGAAGAGAATTACCATGACGAGGTCGAGTCGCCATACCTTGTCCGCTTGACGTAGGCAGTCTATGCGACGCATTTTACCCTTCTGGTCTGGGTTCGATAGCACACACATCGCTGGCCTCTTTCCCGTTATGCTTAGCACAAAATCCTCACGGCACTCTTGCGTGATGTCTTTCCGTAACTTCCCGAGCAACCGCGATGCCCACTTTTGCTTCACCTCTGCTTTTTCGTTCTATAACAGACAAATTCCCAATTGGTTAATGTGTTGTCTTGATGGTTTTTGATATTGGTTGTTTTGGATCTTGCTTCAAATTGGACCATAGTCTAGAACGGAGAAGACATAGGAGACTGAGAAGACAAATGGGTTTCTGGAAGCTACAGTTCTGATTTTGGTTTGGAACGTGGGTCAGATTATAGGAAGGAATTAAAACTGCAACACTGAAATTGGTATTGTTCAGAAGAAGGTTGTACCTAGGAACATTTGGAACTGGAGCGGTTGACAATCGTGCACATTTAAAGCTTTGCTAATATCTACGTGACAATCTCTCTACTGGAACCATCTTATGATGATAAGGTTAATATATCTACGTATTCCGTAGCTATGTACTGATGGTAGATGCAGTATGTAAGTTTCTTCTGTTAGAAGCAATCAAACTCATGCTCATACTGGTAATCGGTTACCTAACACCTAACCAAATAACTGTTGATAGAAAAAGGAAAGCATAAAATCATAATTCAGAAATATTACCTGTAAAGCTTCTTTGCATTGACGTTCCTCTTCAAGTGACATTCGTTTTTCATGCTTTTTATAATATTTACGTTTCGCTGCCTGCAGGTTGAACCATGTGTACGAAAATGATTTTACAAAAGGCAGCAATGCCTCGATGAAGGGATGGAACTCGTCCTGTAAAGAGAATAGTCGATGGCTCATTAGGGGTGCGCATATTGACAATCCTCACACAGGGATAGTAACAAAATTCAGATTAAGCAAGAAAAACAACGGCCAGCGTGTACGACTGTACAGAAGGACTGATGCAAGGTACTTTACATTTGGATGAAAGTATACCAGCTACCACCCATGGAACAGGCACTACCAATATCTAATAATTCCACCAGATCGTTTACATCAAATGAGGTTTTCTTTGGGTTATGCTCTATTTCTCATGTGAGTAGGGTTTCTTTGGTTATTCCCAGCAATATAACACATAAACGAACGTGGAGGTCTTATTGAAACTTCGTCCAAGAAGCCAATGTGCCATGACCATCTTTGTAGATGTCTTGGTTTGTTCCCAATTGAATATGTAGCAGACATAATGGATGGAGATTGAGAAGCCCAGCTCAACGATAAAATCGGTATGAGAGAGAATACTTCGAGATGACTTAAGCGATCTGCTGGAATATGTACCATGGTAAGTCAGAGATACACAAATAACAGAGGAATCAAATTTGGATTGAGTCAATTCCATGGGTAGTTGCAAGATATGTTTAGAAAGTGCTCTTTTAATGTTAAAACTGAGAATTGGCAAATATTAGACTTCCCTACAATTTAGCTACAGTAGAATTGAGTGAAGATGTAATATTTGTCTGGTTGAAGTGTGGTTCTCGTATGCACTACCAAGAGCGAATAATACTCAAGTATAAATTGTTGGAATATACAACACACGACACAAATACAACAAATATTGATCAAAATGCAAACACATGGAGAACGGATGGGATAGGATTGTAGGCCTGAGTACCACCACTTTTGGAACACGCAAATGCAAAACAAAATAATTGATTATCATTTCCTAGTAGTGTAGTTATCCAGCCTTTGCTGTTATCGCTAATATGAATGTTTACAAGACTACCATAGACTAAATACAATAAATACCAAACAAATAACTGACCAATTTGTATTGAAACATCGGGAAAGACTAGATAGATCCACAATCATTGCTTACTAAACTTCGCACAATTCATTCAGCTACTATCATTGGATGAATTCAAAACATAATATCAATTTTCTATTACTATTATTAATATGTTAACAAAATGAATAAAATATAGTCGAATCCGAACGGTATTTATGAAAGAATATGGTGTACGTAATGGAATACTAATGAAAAAGTGGTTGGCTTCTTCTTCGCGAAAAGAGGTACAGGGAAGAGAGGGAGAGGTTGGTCACGTAAAATTTTGCATGCACACAACAACTGCATCGCACAAACAACAATCGAATGAAAATGCATCACCATGTTGCATTCAAATGACTCTGCTCGGGCATTTACTCAGGTCAACTGACCGGTGATGTACCGAACTGGTATGGACAATGTCCTCTGTGGAATATGGATAGCAGGATAAAGAGAGAAAGCCAAGTTTCCTACACTATTATATCTGCACTACAGGTGATCCTGATTATGTAACAAAAATAAAGAATATGTTTATTTGTTTTTATATTATTAAATTAAAGAATTAAACTGGAAAATTTAAGAACAATCTTCAGACGGTGTAGCCTCGTAATTCCATAAAAATTTAGATTAGGTGCATTAGCAATCGAATTGTTGATTCTCTAAAACTGATAACCTTCTAACTATTTTATTTACTCATAAAGGCTCGATGCATTTAGTGCAACCGTTACCATTTAGGTAGCGGTTGCACTAAATCATTCTCAAATATGATCCGGCTTCTTATTGCATTGGTTTGGTCTTGTTTTTCAATTTGGCCACAGATAAAAAATATAACCTCAAAAAAAGAAACCATGTATTGATTGTCATGGGACAATCTCTTATCAAAATCAAAGCAATGCAAGAGAAGCTATGATAGATAGAATTTAAAATTTGAGAATATTTTGATATTCGGAATACACCATCAAAATTTCCAATTCTTAAGAGTTGCTCGCGTCTTAAGAGACGCGAGCAATGTATTTGGCATGATTTGTTAGAAGAATTACATTTTTGATTTCGTGGCTTCCGCACGTGGTGCTTGGAAGCCACGAAATCATCAGGTGAGGTCATCAGGTCATCAGATGAATGGCTGAAAAACGTATAAATGGTGAAAGGAACAGGTTTTCAGATGTGTACTGATGATTATGGTCAATGCTTAAGAATTGGTGTCTATGGAAGAGCAGACTGGCGAATTTAGTGAGGTGTCTTGGTGAGAAGAAGTGAGAAGAAGTGAAAAGAAGTAAGAAGAAGTGTTGTGGAGATGTTGGAGAAGATGTGGTTGTGGAGATGGGTTTGAGGTGGCCGGGAAGGGACAAAGAGGATGAAAAGGATGAAAAGGACGGTGCGCGTGTGTACGTATGTGTAATCGGACAGGCCGTCGTTTTAACATTCGACGCGGAGCTGGATGTTCGTCTTTAAATTCTTACTTATTTATACTCGGGTATTTTTAGCCGCTAGCAGGATCGTTCGCTCCTAGCAGTATAGTAGCAACAGCAAACAGCAATAACACAACAGAAACAGGTATGACGGTGCAAGAACAGAATAGAAAATACAGATAGATAATAATACAGAAAGAACAACAGTCAACATCAAGGGGCCGCATGGGGGTGGACGGCGTCGTCGTGAGGGAGGTCGGTCGCTCATCAGCGACGGCGTCCACCCGTTTGGGCCACAACAGAACACTCATGTTAATCATGTTAATTACATATCACGCCGCGAGGGGAGTAGGAAGGGTAGCAGCGGGTAGGCACCTGTCCTGAGGACTGCGTTTGGAGGTACGAGGACACATCGGGTTCCACCATGCAGCTGCGCAACGTATCAGGGATGAACATTCCTCAGGGTCACCGGCCGGCGCCGTATCGCGCTCCCTGTCCCATCACCAGCGGCTACCGACGACGTCACCGTAGGCACCCAAAGTCTTCCTCATCGATTTCGCACTGCGCACTGCAGTCTTATCGATGCTCCGCCAAAACTCCAACTTCGACTCCAGCACACGCGTCACATGCCAACAATAACAACACGCGTCCCGCTTATCCAACCCACCGACGATCGTCCGACGTTCGCGAGATTCAGCCTTTCAGCCGACCAAGTCCACCCGTTCACTACTCACTTACTACTGGTCTGCTATTAATAAAAGACGCGCTCGACACGGTGTATTTATATATTCGTACGAGGATCGTCACCACCAGCTGTGCCCGCTTCTACTCCTCGCTGGTACTACTGCGGCCGGGTATCCTACGGGAACGGGAACGGCAACGGGAACGGCAACGGCAACGGGAACCAGCGGAATCATCTTGCCTGGACTCCCGACACGCCGATTCTCGACTGAAACGGCGGCACGACGCCAAACGTGGACGCTCTGCGACGACGCCGTGTGGGCTACTCCGCATCCACGGCGGGACCGGCCGCGGCCCTCCTGACTTCGCTATTCATTCGCCTTCGTAACGATCGCTGCAAAATGCACCATCCGAAATTTATTGCAATTAGGGACGCCGACGCCGCCGTCGCTTACGACGCGTAGTTCGCCTCCGTCTCCGGCGCACTTCAAACCCAATTATAGACGACACCTGGTCGCCGCGACGTCAAATTATAAATAAACGAACGACGCGGACGCATCTCGCCTCTCCATACCTCTCCATATTACGTTTTAAATAAATACTTCAAAATCTCTCCTCAAACCTCTTCCAAAACTTCCAAACTTCCAAAACTTCCAACGCACCCGCGCAAACTTACTAAACTTCAACTAAACTTCAACACTAAATCATCCCATCAACTCCAAATAAACCTACTAAGAGGCCATTTCATTCCTACTTAGGGAACAAATAAATTACGGCGTTTTCCGTTCACAACTTTTATCGCCAGACTAAAGTTCCATCCAGACTATTCTTTGGGCCATGTTTCTCCGATCGCTAAATAAATACTTCGTCCTCGCGACATCATGTCATCTTACAAACTTAACTTCTAACAACTTTACCCCATTCCTTCACTAAAGTCTGTCTGCACTCCACAAACCGCCACAAGCTGTCGAGTAACTTCTTCTTTTTCTTCTTATTCTTCTTCTTCAATGCGTTAAAATTTCTTCTTCTTTTATGCTTTCAACGTATAGCTTCAAATTCCTTCAACAGTAAATCTCTAGAACTAAACGTAACTTCGACATGTAGAGCAATGTTTAGTCATGGTACAGCCATAGATAGTGATTTGGTATAGTCATCTCATGAAAACTGACACTCTTCGAGTTCTTGCATCTGGCCTCTCCATACCTTTTCATATTACGTTTTAAATAAATACTTCAAAATCCCTCCTCAAACATATTCCAAAACTTCAAAACTTCCAAAACTTTCAACGCACCCGCGCAAACTTACTAAACTTCAACTAAACTTCAACACTAAATCATCCTATCAACTCCAAATAAGTCTACTAAGAGCCCATTTCATTCCTACTTAGAGAACAAATAAATTACTGCGTTTTCCGTTCACAACTTTTATCGCCAGACTAAAATTCCAACCAGACTATTCTTTGGACCATGTTTCTCCGATCGCTAAATAAATACTTCGTCCTCGCGACATCATGTCATCTTACAAACTAAACTTCTAACAACTTTACCCCATTTCTTCACTAAACTCTGTCCCCATCCACAAACCCTCAGAAGCTGTCCAGTAACTTCTTCTTTTTCTTCTTCTTCCTTCTTCCTCCTTCCTGCTTCCTCCTTCCTCCTTCCTCCTTCCTCCTTCCTCCTTCCTCCTTCCTCCTTCCTCCTTCCTCCTTCCTCCTTCCTCCTTCCTCCTTCCTCCTTCCTCCTTCCTCCTTCCTCCTTCCTCCTTCCTCCTTCCTCCTTCCTCCTTCCTCCTTCCTCCTTCCTCCTTCCTCCTTCCTCCTTCCTCCTTCCTCCTTCCTCCTTCCTCCTTCCTCCTTCCTTCTTCCTTCTTCCTTCTTCCTTCTTCCTTCTTCCTTCTTCCTTCTTCCTTCTTCCTTCTTCCTTCTTCCTTCTTCCTTCTTCCTTCTTCCTTCTTCCTTCTTCCTTCTTCCTTCTTCCTTCTTCCTTCTTCCTTCTTCCTTCTTCCTTCTTCCTTCTTCTATGCTTTAAAATTAGTACGATTTTTTCGAATTTCAACGTATAGCTTTAAATTCCCTCAACAGTAGGTCTCCAGAACTAAACGTAACTTTGACATGTAGAGCAATGTTTAGTCATGGTACAGCCATAGATAGTGATTTGGTATAGTCATCTCATGACAACTGACACTCTTCGCGTTCTTGAAGAAGCAATCGGGCTTCCAAACATTGTGTATCCAATCGACATCCAAAATCCTATACTCCTCGCTCATATTCTCTGGCAACCTTAACTTAGGATCCCTCCAGCTTTGCGCAAGGAAATTATCCGTCAGATAAGTCTGCAAAATGAATGAATAAAAGAAACCATAGATGCTGCGCTTGGCTAAGGTTATGAAGGTGTTAAAGAGAATTTGCCATTGATTCGTCATTTATCGCATCTAAGGACAGGACGGCCACGTAAAAGTAAACAACTGTGGCCTGACCTTGGAATTTTGGCGCTCGATTCTTATCGTACATTTTCGGTTGCAAGGGCTGGATATCTCTGAGAGATAGACTCGTTTCAGTTTCACCCCCCATAAGTGCTTTATCTCTCTGTGTTCCATTCGCGCTGAAAGACGATCGTCAAAAATCAGAAGATTCTAGGAAGATTACTTACTTATGGTTGTGATTGTAATGAGGAGCTTTAGCGTCAGCTATAGACATAAAGGCGAATGACAGAAACACGTTCATTCTTTTCTTTTATTAAATAAATGGCAATGTAGGCCACCATAACACCATACACTATAGACTAGCTCTGTCAGTTTACATATATTTCAATTAGGTGTACTATTTTGGCAGCACAAGACTGCTGACTTTGAACCAGTCTCATTACATGGTCATAATAGTTCTACTTCTTCTTCTTGGCAATGCCCTTCAAATCATGGACTAGCATTTAAAGAGCACATAAGATACTTAATATATGCTGATTTTTTTTCACGTGCAAGTTTTATGTACCAGGTGTGGTGACAAAAATATATGCCATAGTTCAAGATCTATTCCAGTCTGATGACTAGTAACCAAAACATCAGGGAACGGAAATAACGCAACACATTTATCAACAGATGAACTTTATTTTCCTTCGCATTTGATTCTATATAACATCTTAACATTCTTAACCACTAACAACTATGACGAACGATATTGTGCCCGCTATTGCGGTCCTAAAGGAATGTTGTCCAGTAGACCACGTTCAAAATTATGAAGGAAAATGGGAAGAAAAACCTGGAGAAGTGGTCGATGCATAGCGCTATACTTTTACCATTGCAGAAAGTCTCATATTGGGGTTGGCTGACCATGCTATACCTTGTACGGTCAATGTCCTATAACAATAATGAAATAATAGATGATTTATGGTGTGGAATTCGATATACCTTATAATCGTTGATATCAGAATGAAGATCCTCATCAGAATATCCTTTCATGGCTTTGGTTGCTACTGGACCCATGAAGTTGTTGACCACAGCAAACTCCATCAGAGATAAGAAGACGAACACTGAGCAACTTGACATCCAAACATCAATGGCTTTCACGTATGACACTGGTGGCAAGGATTGTTGGGATTGCGTGTTCTGTGTTGCTACCTCAAACATCAATTAATAATCATCATCGTCGCTTTAATTCTCTATAAAATAACCACTACCAACCTAACGTTAGTAATGATGTCACGCCAAGGGTTACTCTTGCTGGTATGGCTTCAGGTTTGATCCAAAACGATATCCAGGACATCACCACAATCAAAGCTGATGGTATATAAGTATGGAATAAATGATAACCAAGTCTTCTGCGGAGGGTGAAGACAATGGCCAAACATGTGAAGTTTCCAGTTGAATATTCAATGGTACAATCGCTGGTATAGTTATTTGCAATATCCAGTTGGGGTAATTCAATTTCTGAGTTTACAACTAACGGATCGGTCATATTCCATATGAAAACCAGATCATGGGTTGTGTGCGATACTGAAAATGAAGTTTGAATAAAGTGGAACATCTGATGACGGCGATCCTTACGACTTTCTATCATCATTGTGCAGATTTGCGTGTCGTGCGGGTAAGATTCAAATTTCATAGCGCAAGACAACACTAAAGTTAACCTTAAAAAAAATAAAAGGATTTGTGATAAATAATCTAACCCCTATGCGGAGTATTGATATTCCATAAAAGACAGAAAAAATAATTGTTAAATCTACTGTGAGACCTAATGTTGAGTTATGCCGTTTATCTAACGCGTTCTAGGTTTTATCTAAACTGGTTTCATCGGCATCTTTTTGTTATAGTAGTAATGACGCGATATTTTCATCACTTTTATGTGGTGAAAATCCGCATTTTTGTAGCCGTAAAATCAGTTAATGGACTACATAGTGCATGTCCCTAACCCGACTAAACAAAAATCGATATTGCTGCATTACAGTCGAAATATAGAGCGCATGCAGTAACATATCTTATAATGAAAAATCGTTATCTCCGTTTAGTAAAAGCACCAGAAAATGAAGCTTCAGCATTTCAGAGATTATATAGTAGCGTATTTGATAGATTTCTTAGCACAGAATACAAATACGGATTTGAAAGTTGCACATCACGTGAGGTTTTTGCATTTATATCGTTGTTTGTTTAGTTTCTAACCCCCACTTAAGAATAATTGTCGGTACTTTGAGTTGAAAATACTTTTAAATCAATTTCCTTGAACTATTTTATTGTTTTAATTAAGTTATTAACCTCAGGTGTTCACCTGTGCAAAAATCGCAAGATAACTGACATGTAGATGGCAGCACAATACTACTAAGTTAGAACCAGACTCATTACTTGCTTTTATTTTAAACATTCAATACCTAATGTATGCTTTAAAAATAGTATGTACGTTTTCGAATTTTAAATGTATAGTTACTTCGACATGTAGAGTAAAGTTTTGTCATGGTACAGCCATAGATAATGATTTGGTATGGTCATCTCGTGAAAGGTGACACTCTTCGCGTTCTTGAAGAAGCAATCGGGCCTCCAAATATTGTGTAGCCAATCGACATCCAAAATCCTGTACTCCTCGCTCATATTCTCTGGCAACCTTAACCTAGGATCCCTCCAGCTTTGTGCGAGGAAAATATCCGTCACATAAGTCTGCAAAATGAATGAATAAAAGAAACCATAGATGATGCGCTTGGCTAAGGTCATGAAGGTGTTAAAGAGAGAACTTGCCATTGATTCTTCATTTATCGAATCCAAGGACAGGACGGTCACGTGAAAGTAAACAACTGTGGCCTGACCTTGGAATTTTGGCGCTCGATTCTTATCGTACATTTTCGGTTGCAAAGGCAGGATATCTCTGAGAGATAGACTCGTTTCACCCCCCATAAGTGGTTTATCTCTCTGCGTTCCATTCGCGCTGAAAGACGATCGTCAAAAATCAGAAGATGCTCGGAAGATTACTTACTTATGATTGTGATGAGGAGCTTTGGCGTCAGCTATGGAGATAAAGGCGAATAACAGAAACACGTTCATTCTATACAGTTTCTCTTTTATTAAATAAATGGCAATGTCGGCCACCATAACACGCTAGACTACACTATAGACTAGCTCTGTCAGTTTACATATAATTCAATTAAGGTATAATAGGCTTAATACAATAGTTACAATCTCTGTGGATAACACCTAAATTCACATCTCATCCACATATTATATTATTTAGATTCGTTCGAACAAAATACTAGAAATAATACGCTATCAAAGGCTTCAGCAAATGTTTCAAGCAAGCTAAAGTTCTTTCGCCGTCGCCTTCGCCATTTTTGCAACACGTCTTGCAGGAGTCACTAAAATCTTGTGGTTTCGATAAAAAAAAAAAAACTTCTACACCTTTTCCTGCTGTTATTCAGCAAGTAGCAACTGATATTCATATATTCCGAATTATTTTCAGAAAGTAGCAATTGATATTCATCTATTCCGATTTAGTATCAGAAAGTAGCAGTTGTTATTCATCTATTTCGAAGTATTTTCAGAAAGTAACAATTGATATTCAGAAAGTAGCAAATGTAATTCAGAATTCTCCAGAACTTTTTTTAAGGAACTTTTGTATACAGTGGCTCGCATACAGATCAAATGGATGTCACATGACAGAATGACAAAACGTATTTTTATATCATGCACGCTAAACAGAGACACATAGTTAAAATATACAAAGTTATTTGATATTTTATTTTTAAAAATTTATACTTCAAATTGAGAACTTAATTAAGCACAGAAAAAAAACATTATTTCAAAACGTCAAATTGTACATTATTCTATGTACATACATACATACATACATACATACATACATAGACCTAAAATCATGTCAGGAAATAACTGTTGCTAAGAATATATTTATAATATCATCATAAATTGTCAAAATAAAATAGTAATACAGTTATAATTATTTAAATTTACTGAATATCATTTATCAATTTCTGAATTTAAAATGACATATTCTGAATATCAACTGCTACTTTCTGATACTAAATCAGAATAGATGAATATCATGTGTTGCTTTCTGGATATCAGTTGCTACTTGCTGAATAACAGCAGGAAAAGGTGTAGTAGTTTGACAGGACTCATGCTGACTGAAAAACTACTTACCAACAAGAAAACACTATGTATGAGAGAAGTAAGACATCGATAGTTAATATTTGGATTGCTTACTTCTTTACATTTGCAATATAAATGATACTTAACAGCTATACTCCCTGAAAACACCCTGTATGACATCTACAAGAAAATATTTACCGCAAAAGAACAGAATTTCTAAAATCAAATTGTTCATATCAATCCAATTATTAACTAAGATGTTTAGGACGCATTGTATGTTGCAGTTAGAATTTATTGTCCTATAGTTTTGGCAACAAGGAAATAAAATGATTTTTTTTTTAATTTTTGATTGTCATGCCTGTACAATACCTTAATATTTGATGGGACAATATCTTGTGCCTCCAAAACGTCCTCAAATTTTTGAGAAATTGTAGATGCAAAAGTTATTGTCTGATCGAGTTTCAAGTGTTTCTAACGCAATTAATTTTCCGATACAAGCAAGTTTTGATTTACAACTTATTGTTGAAAATTTATTTGCTTGAGCCTCTGATGTTAAGGGATGTGGTCATATTGGTTTTTTAGATTTCCCGACTAACACAAAAGTAAAAAAAAATAAACATAGTATGCTTTTTCTATACCGACAGATCTATACATATATATATTTACATATATATTTCCATATATAATATTTAATAGCTTCCTTTATAGAAAGTATTTTTCATACATATACAATTGTATATTAATGTTACCACAGTAATCCTATGTGCATGACGCGAGTCAGTCAAATTTATCCCGACTTCAAAACGACATCGACCTACCGGATAGGCCAGTCGGTTTGGCAATCGGCAAATTCAAATGACTTTCAACTCCATTGAAATATCTTACGTTTTACCTATTTACAATATTTGCTAGACAAGTTATATTTACAGAGACTTTTGTCGAACAACTTTTTTGCAGCGTTATTTCAGTAGTTAAAACATTTTGACCCCTTTATACTTTGACACACTCCAAGGACTACAACATGAAAGTATGTACATTGTTACCCTACTAGTATACTAGTAGCACACCTACTTCTTTAAACATTAATCTAACTAAAAAAGCATTATACTACATAAGTCACTGGTTTAAACAATTTTTCGTCAATACATTTTCTTTTGTACAATGTGTTTCATTTCTATTATACATATTTTCGATTGTTACAATTGCCAAGATATTTTCTAATGGCTACATTTACTAGGAAATAGTTTATATCAATAGAGAGGGGGGGGGAGATCCTTTAAAATTTTGAATTACAATTTCCGTGTTTGTTATTGTTATTTGCGCGGGGAATTTGACAGGTGTAACGTTGAGGTTAGGTTGACCTTATGACAGACCTGCTGTTTGATTAAAACCAAAATTTTAAAGAATTTGTACACTTTTAACTCACTAATATCTATTTGGGAGATCCTTTAAAATTTTGAATTATAATTTCCGTGTTTGTTATTTGCGCCTAGAATTTGACAGGTGTAACGTTGAGGTTAGGTTGACCTTATGACAGACGTGCTGTTTGATTAGAACCAAAATTTTAAAGAATTTGTACACTTTTAGCTCACTAATATCTATTTTTTTTAAGTTATTCTATTGATCGTAAGACTAAATCTTAAAAGTTATATTGTACTGTCTTATTTACAAGGCATGCAGTTTGTTTATAATATAAGAATAAAGGGATAAAAATCATTTCTATTTATTACACTTACATAAAACAGTTACACACATTCGCAATAAGAATGCAATAGTATACAGACATACGAGATAATTATAAATTATTGTAGGCAAAGTAGGCCACCTATTTTGACTACAATCATTTATAATAACCCTGTATAAACATAAGTGTTTCAAAAATGAGTATCTTAGAGATAAAATATAATAAAAATAGACAATTTGCAAGACAGTAATTAAAATAACATTCTTTCTCTATATACATTCTTTATTAGGTTGCTACCAGTTTTTTTTTTTTTATTGAAATGTTACAGTCGGGTAAATATGACAGCCAATCGTTACGTTAAAAAATCGCATGTTGCAGTATTAAAAAGTACACATGAAGTTCAATAATAGACGATATCCTGGCTTGGAATAATAATTTTAATTACCGTCGTACAAATTTAGGTTACAAGTATGAAAGACGTATTTTCAATAGAAAAATGTAATCGTAGTGAACTTGTTAAGCGATATTTAAGTCTGTAAAGCATTAAAAATATATTAAGAACCAGGGATGTAGAGAGAGATCGTACAACACTTAAATGAGAAAATTTGGCTAAAAAAATTATGTGTTGAAATCAAATGAACAGCCTAGAATTAAACTGGCATCATAAGCAACGCAATTTCGGTTTAAAAAAATAAATAAATAACCTACATACAACTTATCCTAATATAAGTTACTAAGTGCAACGACTATATACCAAAAGTTGAAAACGTTCTAGAAAAAAAGAGGTCAAATTAAAAATAATTTGGTATCAGAGCAAGAAAAAACGTTAGATTCTTAAATTATTGTCACAATCTACACCTTGTGGTTACTTTTACGGTGATGCCCTACGTACGCTACGTATTCAAAATAAATAAGTAATCATAAAAAAACGACAAATCACGATCCAAACGGTAATTCTAACCTCAAAGTCGTCAATTAATATCAATTGAGTTTAGGCATCAGGAGACTGGTTCAAATCCATGTGAAGACATTATACAACACGAACAGCATTTGATTTTGCTATAGAAGTCTTCATTAAAAGATTTTTCACATATAGCAATGTCAACGGCTGCCAAACGTGTACCGTTCCGAATATCTCATTGAACTTTTGTTTGTTTTATCACGAGGCTCGGAATATCGCAAAAGACTACAGTATATATTTATATCGTCAGTTTCCAGTGTGTGTTGTATGTGTATAGCGTTCATCATTTTTTAAGTTTATTGCTAAAACCGCATTCGCGAGTCTATCACAGTAGTGCGGATAGGTCTGTAAATATATATATATTATATATATATATTATATATATATATATATTATACATATATATATATATATTATACATATATATATATATATATATATATATATATATATACGTTAAGAAAAACTGCCACTTTCACAATAAAAATAATAATAAAAAATAATAAAAAAAAATAGACTTATATAAATAACTGAGATTCTTGAATTTATGACATTAAGTACTATTACTAGTCGCCATGGTTACGAACATTTGCTGGAAGTCAGCCAGCTCCTGTCCGAACATTTCTATCCCCGAGGAGGAGGACCTGGGGCCCCCTTCCGACTGCCCAGCAACGGGTTCCTTGCCCGGAGCGGCAGGTTTTTTCTTGTCGGTTTCGCCGCTTTCCGATCTTCTTGCGGGTGTCTGTTTTGTAGGGATAACGGGCTTGTTCGGGGGAATGGGGGGAGGAACCCCTCGACCTGCAATAGAACCTTTTTTCGGTGGTGTTGCCGGCGCAACATTTGCCTGTGTCGACGGGTGAAACACTGGCTTACTCGGCGTTCGACTCGCACTTGGGCCCCCTGACGGTGTCCCAGTTCCCTGTAAATAATCCAACGTTACTTGAAATTCGTAAAACGTTAGCTTAAACAAGAATCCATGCCAAATGTTAAGCTGTTGTTAAAAACATTGGAGGTGTTAAGAAAACAAAAAACAAAACAAAATTGTCTTTAAGTGGATTACCCTGTACAGGGTGTCCGACGCTAGAAACAAAGTACTTTAATGGGCTTAAACAATCCAAATATATTGTTTTTTTTTTAAATGAAACACTATTATTGCTTGCATTTTTCAAAAAATCTTTCTGAGGTAGTGTTTTCTAGCGGTTCTTAAAGCCATAAATGGGTCGTTCTTTTACAAACTTTTTTTATAAGTTGTAAGCACTAAATAAGGTTATACATGTATCAGGATTTAGTCGAAAAAGATTTACTTTCGGAGATATGAAAGTTTTAAGTTTGGATTATTTATGATAATTTGCCAAACCTTGCCATACTCAAAATTTAATATCTTTGGTTCTAGTAATCGTATCGGACCCATTTTTGTTTTATTTTAAAGGTTGAAATGTTTGCTAGATAACTACGTATAATAATCGAAAAACTATACATAATATCCGCTACACTTTTACCTACAAAACCCATTTTTTCCTAGGATGGAGTCTCTTATAGTTCAAAAGATATTAAATTTTATCTATAGTGAGTCACGCGCGGCGTGTCAAAACTCGATAAAAAAACGCAGCAAGCGACTACTTCAGGCGTGTACGTGACGTTCTTGAACGTCTCGCAGACAGCAGGCTGGTTCAACATGCTAGTGCAGTTTGTTTTTTAAGAACGGAGTGAGTGGAAGTGCTTATTTATTACGTGCTAAAAATATTTGTTTATTAAACGCCTTTAAAAAATGCCGAAGTCTTCTAACCGTATCAAACGTTCTAAATTTCGAACCGACAGATGTTTCAATCCATTCAATTTGTCTCCACATCCAAATATAAAAAGAATGAGGCTCTCAGAAAAGTAATAAAATACCAATTATTGGAATGAAATATACCTATAACATCTTGGTCACTTCAACAAAGAATTTGTAACTCATGCCGGTTTAAATTATCTAAAATCAAGAAAGATAAAACAGATATCCATTTGAATGAGGTTTGTATATAGTTATTTAACCAACAAGTATATTAAAAAGGGCGATTATTGATCGAGATTGTCCAGATCATTAATCGCCGTTTAATATTCGAGTTGGTTATAAATTTTTTTCGTTGATCGTATTCTTCTGGCGGCGTCTACATAGATATAGCCGATCAAAAAAATTCAGAACCAATGTAAGAAAAACATAAATCGAGCATTTATAGAGCTTTTTAATACATGATTTTCTATTCATTAAACAAACTCATAAATAAACGATCGACGAAAAATATATATTTCCGTCGATCGTTAATTTATGAGTATGTTTACTAAATAGAAAATCGTTTAAAAAGCTCTATAAATGCACTATTTTTATTAATACATGATTTGTTATAGCCAATCAAACGACTTACGTAAATTGTCATATAATATCAAACGACATCGATGAATTTTTATTCATCGATGTCGTTTGTTTTATTCATTGTTTTATTCATTATGTCATTTTATTCATTGATGTCAGAAATATATATTTTTCCTCGATCGTTTATTTATGAGTTCGTTTAATGAATAGAAAATCATGTATTAAAAAGCTCTATAAATGCACGATTTATGTTTTTTCTTACAGCTGTTCCGAATTGTACTTAAATCCTCATTATATTTGCCAATGAAAATAAAATCATAAAAGAGTTTAAAACATGTATTTAATTTTATTCCCATAGTTATATCAACTATCATTAGAGAATCTTAATTATTTTAGTATTTTAGTTTTTTTTTTTTTTTATTTATTATTTTAAACGCCTCTCGATTTTCACGTACAAATCGTGTGTGCGCAGCTAACCATCGTGTGCGACGCTAGCAGCGAATCAGTTTGTGTATTGTATTTTCTTCAGTGCTTTGTTTGCAAACACGCAAAAGCAAAAATGGTGCTTGACTCACGTCAGATAAAATTTAATATCAAAATTTAATTAGCAGTTATCTAGCAAATATTTCACCCTTTAAAATAAAAAAAAAATGAGTCCGATACGATTACTAGAACCAAAGATATTGAATTTTGAATATGGCAAGGTTTGGCAAATAATCGTAAATCATCCAAACTTTAAGCCTTCATATCTCTGAAAATAATTTTTTTTAATGAATTCCCGACACAGGTATCGATAAAATTCCGAGAAAATGCCATAAAAAAAGTTTGGTGTAATTTAAAAAAGTGAAATTTTTTTTTTGGCGGAATCCGTACGATTTGTAAAAGAACGACCCAAATGTACTTTGTTCCTATGAACATAACCCAATAAACAATCGATAATTAAACAGTTAGAACAGGCATAAAAACGACAATAAAACCAACCAATACCATTAAAAATTAGTAATAAAACAAGACCGAAGACGAATTCTCAAAGAAACGAGTACCAACCGGGAAACGCAAAGTATTGCTCGTCAAATCTTGTGTTTTGGTCCGTGTTCGAATAGACTCTTAATTACCTTTAACGGTGGTGTGGCTGGGGCGACTGCAGTCTGCCGCAGGGCCTGCCCTGGCAGCACCGACTGCGCTATACCGGTAGCTGCAAAACCAGACGCGAGATGAGCGTAAGATATGCACACTAACAAATATTGCTGTACGTACTTGGTCCCGAGACAGGCACGCTGGATACCGTCGCAGTCGGCTGCACCGCTTTCGCTACGCTACTCGTCATCGGCACAGCTGTCTCCGCTACGTCCCGTGCTCTGCTACGAAGCAGCTCCTCGTTCTGTGCACGCATCTTTTGGACTTCTGCTTCTAATTCTTGGCACCTGCGTTACATTAGTTTATTATGTAATACTTTAATACTTTATTACAAAAACAGGATCTGTTTTACAAGGCTCTTCAGGGTTTTCAAGTTCTTTTTTTAATGTTGTCAATACTAATTTTGTCAAATATTACTACATCTGTGTTTATTACTGTTTTATGACTTAGTAACAAAAACAGGATCTGTTTTAATAGGCTCTGCAGGGTTTTAACTAATAAGAAAAACAGGATCTGTTTTATAGGCTATCCTTACAAGTTTTATATAGGAAACAGTAATTTTGTTCATTAGTATTACTTCAATTGTCTTTATTAGTTTTTATTAATTAGAAACAATAACAGATTCTGTTTTACTAGGCTCTTCAGGGTTTTCAAGTTCTCTTTTTTATGTTATCCATAATAATTTAGTCAAATATTACTAGAACTGTGGTTATTAATTTTGCATGACTTAATAACAAAAATGATTTGTTTTACTAGATTCTTCAGGTTTTTTCTAGTCAAATATTACTACAACTTACAAATTACTACAACAAATATTACTTTAACATATAAAAAAAAGGATCTGTTTTATTCCTTCAGTTTACAAGTCAATATAACTATAATTTTGTTTATCAATTTTTATTAATTAGTAACAAAGACAGGATCTGTTTTACAAGGCTCTTAAGGGTTTTCAAGTTCTTTTTTTAATGTTGCCAATAGTAATTTTGTCAAATATTACTACACCTGTGTATATTACTGTTTTATGACTAAGTAACAAAAACAGGATCTGTTTTAATAGGCTCTTCACGATTTTAACTAATAAGAAAAACAGGATCTGTTTTATAGGCTATCCTCAGCTTACAAGTTTTATATAGGAACAGCAATTTCGTTCGTTAATATTAGTACAATTGTCTTTATTAATTAGCAACAAAAACAGGATCTGTTTTACTAGGCTCTTCAGGGCTTTCAAGTTCTTTTTTTATGTTACCCATAATAATTTAGTCAAATATTACTACAACTGTGGTTATTAATTTTTTATGACTTAATAACAAAAAAAAGGATTTGTTTTACTTGGTTCTTCAGGTTTTTTTTTGTTAAATATTATTGCAACGGTGCATTGTTTATTAACTAATAAAAAAGGATCTGTTTTATTTCTTCAGTTTACAAGTCAATATAACTATAATTTTGTTTATCAATTTTTATTAATTAGTAACAAAAACTGGATCTGTTTTACAAGGCTCTTCAAGGTTTTCAAGTTCTTTTTTAATGTTGCCAATAGTAATTTTGTCAAATATTGTATTTATTATGTGTTTATTACTGTTTTATGACTTAGTAACAAATACAGGATCTGTTTTACAAGGCTCTTAAGGGTTTTCAAGTTCTTTTTTTAGTGTTGCCAATAGTAATTTTGTCAAATATTACTACACCTGTGTATATTACTGTTTTATGACTAAGTAACAAAAACAGGATCTGTTTTAATAGGCTCTTCACGATTTTAACTAATAAGAAAAACAGGATCTGTTTTATAGGCTATCCTCAGCTTACAAGTTTTATATAGGAACAGCAATTTCGTTCGTTAATATTAGTACAATTGTCTTTATTAATTAGCAACAAAAACAGGATCTGTTTTACTAGGCTCTTCAGGGCTTTCAAGTTCTTTTTTTATGTTACCCATAATAATTTAGTCAAATATTACTACAACTGTGGTTATTAATTTTTTATGACTTAATAACAAAAAAAAGGATTTGTTTTACTTGGTTCTTCAGGTTTTTTTTTGTTAAATATTATTGCAACGGTGCATTGTTTATTAACTAATAAAAAAGGATCTGTTTTATTTCTTCAGTTTACAAGTCAATATAACTATAATTTTGTTTATCAATTTTTATTAATTAGTAACAAAAACAGGATCTGTTTTACAAGGCTCTTCAAGGTTTTCAAGTTCTTTTTTAATGTTGCCAATAGTAATTTTGTCAAATATTGTGTTTATTACTGTTTTATGACTTAGTAACAAATACAGGATCTGTTTTACAAGGCTCTTCAGAGTTTTTTCTAGTCAAACATTACTATGACTGATTTCTTTATAAACTAAAAAAACAGAATCTGTTTTATAGGATCACTTTTCAAGTTCTTACTACAAATGTAATTTTTTACAAACTTTTTTTAATAATTAATAATATTACTAGAACTATGTTTAGTATTATTCATGAATTAATGACAAAACAGGATCTGTTTTAATAGGCTCTCCTTTAGATTCGTTGTTGAAAATTGTGTTTAAATTTGATTCTGACCCGGAAAATAAAATTACATTACCTAGCTTGGCAAGCTGCCTTTAAACCTTTCTTTTCAATTTCGAACTGGTGCTGTTGCTTTTCTAGTTCCGCCTCCATCCTTAGCGACTTCTTACTTTCTTCTTCTAGACCTTCGGCCATACTATCGTTCCGAGCCTTCTCCTCCGCAAGAATCTAAACAAAACCACGATAAGCACACACAAAAAACCAAATATAAACGCCGCCTTACGTGAGCTAAGTCCTCACTTCGCCGTCGTTCCTCAATATACTTTAAAATAACCCTTTTTCTATCACCAAGCAACAGAAGAACAATCCCTTTCTGCCGTTGCCTTTCCTCGTCAGCCAACTCCTGCTGTCTCCTCACTTCTTTTTCTAATTTCTTCCTAGTTAACCGTTCAACTTCTAACTCTTGCTTCAGTCGACTTCTCTCCATTTCTAAACCGTACGTGATGTCGTCGCCCTGAGCTGTGTCGTGCTCGTGTTTAGATTTTTCTTCTTCTAATTCGTGTACTAATTTCTTATGCCTTGCCTCGGCATCCCGTAATATATTGCCCATGTGTTGATGCGCTCTTCTCTGTTGAATCGCAAGTTGCTCTAAGGCTCGTAACTGCGCGTCAGCTGCTTCATGCATTTCTTTTTCCGAATACGGGGGCTTTGCAAGGGGCCCGTCAGCTATACTGTCGCGTAATAACGCAGTGTAAGGGTCACTCATTACGACTGGTCGATATCGACCTAAATGTACGACGTGTTTAAGTTTTTCCGACTGAAAATTAAAAGTATTAGTTTTGCGATAGAATTTGGATGGGATTGGTACCTTTAAGACAGCGATAGCAATGTCACGGGCTTGTATTTCCCCTTCGAAACAGGTGACGAGTTTCAATAAGTCGTTCTTGGTGAGTTCCATCTTGGGGTTTCGCTAAAGGAATAAGGTTTTGTTTAGAAAAACAATGGTATTGTTGTGGGTTGTGGTGTTAAACCTTTAAGGTGTTGCTTGCTGTGGTTGACCTGTCAAGTTGCTCGAATTGGTTCATGTCCGAACTGGGCCCCGCCTGTTGGTCGGGGGCCACGCTCAGAAAGGGGCCCCCGACTCCAATGTTAAGCCCGCTCAGCCAACCATTCTGATTATTATTAGTGGCCATATTGGAGTAAATACTACCGGCGGCGTTGTTTTATTTGGAATAATCACTTAAAATGAGCTAGTGCTGCCTACTTATTAATATACTTCGCATGATTATCACTAATTAGATCACTACACCACTACACAAACATCTCTGATCACCGTTTGACAATGAAAAATACAAATATAGGTTATTATTTAGCAATCGATTTTACATTGGGATTTTTCTTCTAACCAACTGATCGCAGATGATATCCGTAGCTATGTTCACGCTTGTGTACATTTGAAAATTTATGTAATTATCTATTTACGATTCACTTATCTTAATTAAAAACGATACTTATTTAACATACTTCTAATGAATATAAATTCCGGCGTTTTATCTCACAACACTTGACACAAAAATCTTTGTCCCGTGCTAATAATTGCGAGTGGCGACATGCTCAAAGTATGCTGTTATTTAATTTTAGTTTTGGTGTGCATTCATTTAAAAAAGACGCGTCATTAGTTCTAAATAGACGACTCTAATTTTAAAGATTATTCAGTGGCCTGGTGGGTTCATATTATCAAAATATCGAAGGTCAAAAGATCACCAGTTGCACACCCATTCTTTTTATTATTATTTACTTGTTTATCTTAAATCCTAATACATATTCTGGAGGAACCCCGATATTAAATTAAGTAAATAGGAAACTATTTTTGTAAAAAAATTTATTGCATAAATACAAATATGTATATAACATATAAAATCTATAAAATTTATCGAGTTTGTTTGCATATTACTAATATAGCACATGTACTTTAATACTTACTGCTGATACAGTACGATAAAACAGATAATAAATAATAAATCGTATTAAACAACGAAACAAACAAAATAATACAATAAAGTAATACCATTAATAAGTCAATTGAACTGCATAGAGTCAATTACACCCTAGTACTTAATTATCGACTAGATATCACTATACTTAAGTTTCAAGACAGGCCATAGTAAACAAACGCCGCCTATTAAGTATGTCGCTTTTGACCCAATACCCCAAAATGCAATACTGGCGAAAATTGGTCCTAATCCCCTGGCCAATGCTCCCAGAGACCTGAATATACCCATAACGGTCCCTTTTTGCTGTACCGTACCATATTCCGAAGCCATAGTCATCATACACGGAACAACCAAAGCCGTAGCTGTAACAGAAAGTCAAATTATAATAATAAATTAATCTACTGAATCATAGATGGCGCTATACGTTGAAATTACAGGTTATGTACTTACAAACTGCGAACAGGAAGAGCCCAAAATATAGGAGATTTAGAGAAGTTGCAAAACCCACACAGAGAAATGAAGGAATTATTAGCCATAGGCCTGTTACAGCGGTACTTCTTGTTTTATGGGGTGGTAACCTTCTTACATAACCACCTTGGATTACCGCCATTACTAACCCTAAAAAAAAAGAACAATAAAGTTTGATATTACATAATTTTTGTTAAAATAAAAATCTTACCAATGCAGAAGAACATTATCCCTTGTTGCATTGACGTATAATTAAAAACGTGATGCGTGAGGAACGTAAGTGTAAATTCTAACCCGCTGTATATGAACAAATAAACGAAATAAACGATCCCCAGCCGTTTCAATTGTTTGACGTCGTGTGGTTTCAAGTCAGTCACAGCAGAGAAAGCAAACAGATTTTTTAAATTGATAAGGGCACTTGCGTTTTTCAAACTTTGCGTTACGCTTTTGGCACGTTTCTCCTAAAAAAATAAATAGTTAAATCTACTCAATCATAGATAGCGCTAAGTAACTTACAGCCGGTAAAGTCTCTTTAAAGAAAACAATGAAAAATACCAGATCGCTTATTGCTAGAAATACAGCAAATAGTGCTGGATAAATAAACCATTCCCCAGTTTTTGTTTTTGCCCAAACGGCAAACCCTGCGCCAATTAAAGGTCCGACTATAAACCCTAGGGAGAACGCAATTCCAATTAGAGCCATTCCTATTCCTCTGGTCTTCATAGTAGAAATATCAGTGATGATCGCCATGCTTAACGAAACATTTCCTTTACTGATACCACCGATGAATCGCGCTAATATAAATAACGCAAAATTTGAGGAGAGCGCCCAGAGGATATACGAAATCATAATACCCGTCTAAAATTGCGGAAATTCATTAATTGTGTACGTCCATGTAGATTTTATGACGTTTTAAGCTTACCAGACAAGTAATCATGACGGACTTTCTTCCGATGACATCGGAAATCCCTCCGACAACAGGTGATGCTAAGAATTGCAGGAAGCTAAACATTGAGCCGAGAAATCCACCGAATAATATGGAGTTGTACCTCTCTGGGGCCCCGACTAACTCCTGGAAGTATCGGATTTTCTCGGAGAGCCAAGAATAAAGGCCTATGTTGTCGTTTATCCTATAGTGGTCGAGTAGAGATGGAAGCAGTGGTAGAATCATGGTAAACGCTAGTAAGTCAAGTAAAAGCGATGTGAATACCACGTAAACTATGGGATGGATTTTTTCCTTCATCTTTGCTTGTGGTGCCTCTCACTAAACTACAATACTAGTGTATTTTTAATATCACATGTTCTTTGGATCACAAGAGCTGAAAACGAAAGTTCCACTTTCTAATTTTGCTGTTTCCTGGAGCTAAATGACCTCATTTAGGGATATACATTTACAGTCGCGTACTTTTTGAATTGCCTTATCTCTGTACATGTCTTGTTTCACGTTTTGTTTGAAATCTTATCACACTTTTCCTTATTTTGATTGGCGGACCGTTAGATATATTTTAGGTTACCGGATGC
Source organism: Aphodius sticticus (assembly GCA_963966075.1). Taxonomy (NCBI): domain Eukaryota; kingdom Metazoa; phylum Arthropoda; class Insecta; order Coleoptera; family Scarabaeidae; genus Aphodius; species Aphodius sticticus. The sequence continues at coordinate 6,466,844 of OZ014515.1, read as the reverse complement.
CCCGAATGTAAATATTGTATGCTATGTGCACTGCACGAATAGTTGGAATGAAGCCTTGAGAAACTAACTAACGGAGTTAATCGTAGTTTATCCAACAGGGAAAAAAGCGCTCAGTTTATAGAAGGAATTTATAAACAAAGTTAACAACAATAGCACATAAATTATTGAAATAACGGGGCATTGTTGTTTTACAAGCGTTTCAAAGAATTTCTAGCATTTGCAATGTGCAAAATATTATTTTACTAGTTTATTTTGTTTATTTCCCGTTATACAAATTTAAGGCTGGGTCACCGTTTGAATTTCGCGCGAATAGGGTAACATGCGTCGATGCTAAGGTGTAGAGAATTCTGAATTACCGGCTACAATCGGGCTAAAGTTCTGTGATCTACCAACTTATTTTAGAATATTGCATGTTTGCAGTTAAAATCGTCGAAGGAATTAAATCATAATTAAAGTCATAATTAAAAATGAATTAAAAAGCAACGAAATAAGAAATCAGGGGACCGCATATAACAAGGTGTTGAAACAGAACAAGAATATACTTCAAAAGTATTCAATAGATTTATTATTTTTTGCGTGGGTGCAGCCAGAACTTTTTTATTTTGCAAAATTGTTTTACCTTTGAATAATGCACATAGACGACCTACGAAAGATTGACTGAAAGCCTGGGTCCGCGGAACCCTGGTGTTCCGTGTGATGTCGAAAAATTATTAAAATGTATCATCAATAGTGGGACCTCAATACATGTACAATGACTAACAAAATTATTTAATTAACTACATTATAGAAATTCAATGTTTACAAGACGACATAGAGAACTGTAGTTATATATTTCGAATCAGAAGTTCGTCGGTAGTTACAGAGATGGCGCCACCAAGAAAATTACAAACACTTTTTCTTTAGTTTACAGAAGAATCACGAATTCAGCCGGTTTCCAGTAACATACATTCAAAATGTTGTGAAGAGAGAGAAAATGATGTTCAAGATGTTCAAAAATCTTTCGGATATTCTGGTATGTAGAATTTATTGTCTATTATCTATATCGATGGTGTATATAACCCAATTGTCACCAGCTTTGTAAATTGGGTTGCATACACAGTTTATAAACGTCTGACTTCAAGATGAAAAAGAAACAAAATATTACACAATTAGCAAAATATTGTGTCAAATAAAAAACAAATTAACATTACTGATTTGTCTATTTTATAATATTTAGACCATACAATCGTTGTTAAATTCAGAAAGGATAAAGCATGGAAAAATTCCATCCGAAAAATGCGTGAGGGGAAAAGTTCTGTGTAAATAATTTGTCGCTAAGCGGAAAGTGAAAACAAAGCGGAACAAAATTAATAATGAAAGAGAAAGTAACCCAGAGACATCCCCAAGGTGTATAAATATTTAGAGCCCCTTACTTAGAGTCCCCAGCAAACTCCGCAACATCTTTATCCTAAGCTTTTTTGAATTAACACCACATTATCTTTAATTAAAGTGTCAGCGCGACAGAGTTCCTCTTGGAACTGCCGTCTCCGACATAAATTTTTTAATGCTTTCTCTTTTCGAATATGGCTTCAATTAAACAGAGTGTTTTTAAAGCCGGAAAATCTTGAGGAAAATAAATCCTTTTTTATCTTTTAACCGCTCGGTACATCAAAGAAAATCCAGGAGGTTGCCAAGCAGCCAGCCGGATTTACAAATCTCCCTTAAAGGCCTCTTAAATTAAACAATACCTTTTGACATAATTCTAATTAGACAGCCGAAAAACGTTTTTTTTTTATCAAAAACAGGCAATTTAAGCCTATACGAGAAACATCATGCGAGATTTTTCCGAGGTTTCCACTTAGTTTTGTATTATGAGTTGTTAAACACCATCACTTACATATGAAGAGTTGAAGTAAATAATGAATAAAGTGCCAAAAATTGAAAAATTGGTTTTATTACATGAAAGTGGGCTGGATAGGCTTTAATGTAAATAACGGGCTACGTAAAAATATGTAGTGAAATGCATAACAAACTTGACCGCTCGATCTCGCATGAGTTAACTTTCGGCGTATTTTCGTAAATAGCGCGCTAAGTGCCTTTAGTCAGTGGCAGTAGTTGCTTCTAATTAAAATATTATGCATTTTATAAAAAAATGACTCCTACACTGATAAAACTGAAAAGGTAATTTTACCGTGTGGATCGGCGGTCATTTTTAACCTCCGTGTATCGAAGGGAAAATACCATGTGGTTTGTAATTTTACTTGGAGCTAATAAATTTACTTCTCATATGAAATGAGGTTTCCGATGCGTACGGTTTTATATATACCTTTGTAAGTAAAATTACTGACGTTCAGTAAATTTACCGTAAACACGGAATTGCAATTTAATTGTTGTACAGTATACTTTCTGCAATTTTAATATTAGATTTGTCCAAGCAACTGCAAAACCAGTTAACAATCAGTACTTTTGTGATGGGCCGCATATGTTGCTATGATAACTCCATTATAAATACCAATGAAACATTATCTGGTTTCTCACAAAAAAACTGTTTGTAAACTGGTTTTGCGACTGCTCGGACAAGCCTGTATTGTCAACTGTAAAATCACTAGTAAAATCCTATTAATGTGGAGATCATAAATAAGAACAAAAAATAATAGTATGAAGTTTTATTGTAGTTTTAACAATAAATAACATGTGAAACATATTTATAATATATACAGGGTCCTGCAGCTCAGCTCCAGTCTTCTGTAGCTCAGTTACTAACTAAGCTAAGAGTTTGACATTTTGCAAGCTTACCCTGTACTTCAAGGTACATTTCAAGAAATTATTTTTGATTATACAGGATGTCCCAAAAATGTGCAACGCCAACGTGATATATTTTCTTAAATTGCATGCTATATATTTTTTTACACATTTGGAAGCCTGTTATGGTTGCCTACATACCACCAAAATTTTATTGAAATCGGTTGAGTGACTGCAGCGCAAAAAAATAAAAACAAAAAAAAATTGATTTTGCATCGTTGGCCTTAAAAATCAATAAAAATCACAAATTGCACCTCGTTAATAAAATTTTGCGACGTCCTTATTAAGTTAGATCTAGTAGTCTCGTTAACCAAGTGTCATTGATCCAAATTATACAGGATGACCAAAATCTAGTGTCAAACTTGTCAAACTTCAAAACGTGTTATTGTTCTTATTTTAAATTGGAACCCATAAATTTTTTTAGGTGAAACGATGCAGAATTAAAAAATAAACATTGTTTCTAAATACAACCCCATCACAATTCCCAATATTTTAAAAGTTATTCGCCAAAAACTCATTTTCAACGTTTCCAACGGCAATTGTAGGTAATAAATATCGTACGTGGCGTTGAAAAACAATTTATTTCATAAAATATAACGCAGAGAAATATTTTTAAAATATTGGGAATTGTGATGGGGTTGTATTTAGAAACAATGTTATTTTTTTAATTCTGCATCGTTTCACCTAAAAAAATGTATGGGTTCCAATTTAAAATAAGAACAATAACACGCTTTGAAGTTTGACAAGTTTGACACTAGATTTTGGTCATCCTGTATAATTTGGATCAATGACACTTGGTTAACGTGACTACTAGATCTAACTTAATAAGGACGTCGCAAAATTTTATTAACGAGGTGCAATTTGTGGTTTTTATTGATTTTTAAAGCCAACGATGCAAAATCAATTTTCTTTTGTTTTTATTTTTTTGCGCTGCAGTCACTCAACCGATTTCAATAAAATTTTGGTGGTATGTAGGCAACCATAACAGGCTTCCAAATGTGTAAAAAAATATAAAGCATGCAATTTAAAAAAATATATCACGTTGGCGTCGCACATTTTTGGGACAGCCTGTATAATCAAAAATAATTTCTTGAAATGTACCTTGAAGTACAGGGTAAGCTTGCAAAATGTCAAACTCCTAGCTTAATTAGTAACTGAGCTACAGAAGACGGGAGCTGAGCTGCAGGACCCTGTATATATCTACATATCTTTTTTATAAATATTTCATATTTTTAACATTAAATAAATAGTTCTTGACAAAAATGTAATCGTAAATGAAATAAAATAGGAACCCATGGACTATACTTATCTACATATCGTATAATAAAATAAATCGATCTGCTTTAAATATAAATTAAATATTATTTCAACAATATTAAGTTGAAATACCTATGGTAAACTTACGTCACACACTTACTTAGACTGCATACAAACATTTACTTTGGTTTTATCCTTAATCGTTTTTGAACCCTGACTTGGAATAATTTTTAAAAAGCTAAACCGTCTCCAGGGTAAGAGAACCTGGAGATAATCCAACCACAGAATATAATATAGTCCAAAATGTGTCACCTGAAATCAAAATAAGAAGTACATGAGTCATATATCATATACAGGGTACCTATACCAATGTCAGCAGCTGCTTTCCTTTGAGGTCCAGAGTGTGTGTAAAGTTATTAATGAGTGTTTATAGAAAAGTATTTTTTATATTGGTGATTGAAATGATATGTGTTATACATGTTAGTAATAAATTTGATTGTAAGACGTGCGGTACGAGAAAGAACAATAAACGAAATCTTACCTATGGACACCACACAAGTCCTTGAATTTGTAGAATGTCAGTATCATCAACACTTGTATCCTAAAAAGAACACCCAATTAGTGAAAGTGTTATATACAAAGAGATGAATGTACCTATATTGTATCTTTTAATACTATAGAACCATATGGAGCACATATTCCACACCACACCGATAAAGGATAAGTCACCGAGGCACTAACAGTGTTAAATTAGCTGTATATAACAATCGCACTCAATAAAACTCTAACTTATCTGCTGTAAACACAACCAAACGGATGGCGAACGGAACTCGAATTGCATGTCCCATTGTTGCGCAAGCGCGATAAAAATTCTCTCGGTAGCACTTTACCATCTAGAGAGGAAAATTGCACGAGCAAAAGACAAATTTACATATCAGACACTAGTTTTAAAGTATAGACATGAAATTTTATTGCGTTGAGGTAGATAATTGTTATTATGAAATTTACAAACTTGTTAGCAAATTTATATACAGTTTGTACAATTAATGAATGAAACTGCATTTTCAATTATATATTGTATTTTTGCTTAAAATTATGGTAAAATTGCTGACAAATAGGGTAGGATTACTGAAAAGATGTAAATTTCATTTGTAAATTCGCACTCATTTTTATCAATTGATGAAACAATTGTTTCATCAATTGAGCATCTTTGTTGGAGTGTCTTTGGAGACAACTGAAGTGAGAAATATGTTCTAAGGGAAGCTAATTTCGTGTTAACAATTTGTTTTGATCGCGATTTAATTGTCGGTATTGCGGTGCGTTTGTCCTGTATTTTGCCATCAAGTTTCCGCGTCCTATGTGCCAGATATGTATCGACCCGACGGCGACGCTTGACGCCGAAGCGCGCGCCACCCTATAAAATCGCGCGTTTGTTTCTCATCCCAGTCATTCAGTGGTGGAGCTTTACCAGAGCAACTCGCCTTCGAGCTTTGATGAAGCTTTAAGGTAAGACCTTCTTCTCGTTGCATGCTTTCTTCCAAGTATCCCCCAGGAGGAACATCCCAAACTTACCACCGAAATAAGTACCTTGGACGGTTTAGGTCAACAGGTCACCAGTCCTTCTCCAAAGAGTCTCGATTCGGACAATTTGGACATCAATCAAACGACGCTATTAACTTTTGAATGAAGGGGCGGTTTTGTTTGGTTGCACCCTGACATTTCATTAGCTTCCTTTTTTGTGACGACTGGAAACTTGTTGACGATGTTGCATGCTTAATTCGTTTTTTTTTTTTGTGGTGATTGTTTTAGATGATGGGTAATACCGTTAAACATTGCTTGCTTGCATTGGTGTTGACCGTCGCGTCGCAATGTCTTGCTGAAGAAGGGTCGCTCAGGAGTGCCATGAACGCCATGAGCAAGCGTCAGCACGATTTGGGGGATTACTCAAAGTACTCTGACGACTTCTACACGGACGGCGACCGTTATGGCTACCTCGCCGATAATTCCAACGACCTGGCTTTTTTGAATCTCGCCGAGAAGAATCAGGGTGAGTCACGTTTTTCATTATGTTCGGTCATTCTGTTGTTTGCATCGCATAATTGTATTCAACGCAGCGAGCCTTTTATCTGTTGACATAGGACATGAACACCTGTTGCTGGGATGTCTGACACCAGATACGTATACAACTACAAACGAACAATATTCTGATTTAGGTATACTGATTTTGATTCGATAGCTTTTGCGTTTTACTTTTGAATATTTTTTTTTAAAATTAAAGTGTACCTACCTAACATCCTGTATGTACATTGTGATTCTGAACAGTCCTGGCCTAGTCGCTCACTATAAAATGATGCGTGTAAATTTTGATGGCTTCTCTGATAAGCCTTCGATGATAACACTGTGTTTTTGGGTACTTGCATGTGTATAAAAATGCAGAACTCCGCCATTTTCTATTCGATTTCCAAAATTCGGAAGTTTCCCATTATTTTTTTATTGAAAGCCTTTTTAAATATGCGTTTAACACGAGTTTGTTTATTAGAATCGGTTGAAATTTGATCGATGTTTAATCACCGTCTTGACATTCACACTAGGCAGGAATACACCTACGGCCCGACCGTAATAACCGTACTCGTGATTCACATTAACTAGACATTGCTTTGTTTGTTTATTACCCTGTTTTATTGTATTTTAGTATATCCAATATGTTATTATGTACTATTCGACTTGTACCCAAATATCGTAAAACCTATTACAATTGCGTAAGTACACTATTAGGACGGTGTAGGCAGTGGCGGACTGGGTCCAAAAATATTGGTTGCCAGGAAGCCAGGAGGGGGCCCACCTTTTTTTTGTTCATGCTGCCGGTATATACATATACAGATGTCCCACTTTTTTCCCCGCAAAATTATTTTTAGAAAGCAAATGTCATTCTGAATAAATTTTTTATAAGGACTTATTTGTTTTCTCAATTCCTTGAAAAGTTTCAGCCGTTTGAACACACCCACTACACATTACAACGATAGAATGTAAATAAATTTAAATAAAAATATTTAAAAGAAAATCAACATAAATTGAATAAAGAAATGAACCAAAAAATTCATATAAGGCTTTCTATTATTTTTTTTCTAGAAGACAAATGTCATTTTGAGTAAAAAGTATCATATGGACTTATTGGTTTTCTCAATTGCTTAAGAAGTTAGAGCCGGTTAAAATACGGTTTTGTTAATAACTCAAACGGTTGTAACTTTTTTATAAATTGAAAAAATAATAAGTCAATATGAAACGTTTTACACAGTATCTCATTTACTATACAGGAGAAAAAAGTGAAAAATGAAAGAGTTACAAAGAACAACTTACAAAAATATTATGAAATAAAATGTTCGACTAACTATTATGGAGGTAAAGTAAAGTGTTTTTGGTGTACAATAGTTTCAATAATATATAAAAAAAATAATATTCAAACAAAAATAAATAGTATTCTTACAAATAAACAAACATAAAAATATTATAAATATATCATAAATGTATTTATCTATCTTATATCTCAAAGATATATTTCCTAAAATGTCTAGCGTCAACAGCTAAAAATATATTAAGCATCTAATGTTACATTTGTAACTTATGCACAATATTCACAAATTACTATTAAATATCGAGATTGTTTGATGAAATCCAACAATCTCTCAATTATAATAATTCTTCTTTTCATGCAGCAGCTTTTAGTAATAGCATTCTGCAATTTTGTTTTATACAAACATATAATTTGTGATATTTATTTTCTTCAAAGTTAAAGAATTAGTAATTTATGTCAAATATCAATCTAAAATTGTTTAAATAATACTTATCGAAGACATTAAATTGTTCATGGTGGTCCAACGCTTTGGAAAACTAGACGCCTGATTTAATCGGGTTTGATTTGTTACTCTGAAGACATATTGAGGAAAAAATTTATGGGAATATTACAACTACCTACGATAGCGAACATGAAGAATAGAAATAAGGAGGCGTCAAAATGTTTTTGTGGAAACCATGGAAAATGTAATATTTCCACCAAGGATTTCCACCGAGAATTTGAACCAAGGCTGAAACGCATTGACCTGAGAGGGTTGACAATCGTACTGAAATAATAATTATTTATTCAGTTTACAATTATCCATTTATTTAGTTATTTATTCTTATGAGAGTACAGAAATGTTAGGATTTCTGAAGAACACCACATTGCTACCAAAACACTCCTTGTTTTTGTTATCAGTAGTAACTGGAACATCCCCATAAACTTATTTCTTAACATGTCCCGAAATAAATAAATTGAACAGGCGATTTAGCTGGCTAAGGCGTTAGACCACTACAACCAACCCAAGGATCCATTAAAATTCTTTAAATAATTTAGAATATTACGTAAATAAATAATTAAAATTTTAAATAAGTTTAGTTTAAATAAATTAGTTTATAAAACTAATTCTTGGATGATCATAAATTGTTCGTTTGTGTAACTCATAGTAGCAGTGTTCAATGACTAAATGTTGCTGCAGAAGAATCTTTACATTTGTGCGATTGCGGAATTTCGTCGTCGCAACTAGATATTTTATATTAATTTACGAAATATTTTGCATGCGTATAAATGTTAAATTAGATGCTTAATAACTTTTAGCTGTTGACGATAGACCTACCGAGTTAGACATTTTAGGAAAGTTGATTTATCGATCTTTCGATGTAAGTCAAGATTATTCAAGTTATTCAGGATAAATCATATTTGAATCGCAAATAACTGTGAAAAAATGCATTACTTTTACTATGCAAAATGAGTTCTTTTACTTCTTTATTCTTGTTAGTTGTTACCTTACAATATTCCACAATGTTTCCTATATAAATTATCCGATTTAAGTTTTAATTTTGTTTATCATAGCATTGTAGCACTTTACTATTTTTAATTTTTCTTGGTAAAAACTACCACGTCATGCCATAATAATTCTGTACTCTGTGACGTATTGGTATTTCAATTTCGGATGAATAATATTTTTGCCAGAACCTGGTCAATAAAATTTTAAAAGAACTTGTGTTTCTATGAAATTTAAACGTCCATTAAAAAATATCATGTTCAAATAATAATAGATTTTAACAAGTTCTCTTAACAAGGGCCTTTTGGAGAATTTTCATTGTTTCCCAAAGTGGGTTTCAGTATAAATAAATATATTATTAATACTATCAACATATTGTCTTAAGGGGGGCCCACTTAAGGGGGGGCCCACTTGCCATCGGGCAACCTGGCACCACATGGCCAGTCCGCCACTGGATGTAGGTCTTTAGTATCACCAAATTTCATATAAAATAACAATCAAACTGATCCATAAGCAGCAAGAAATCAGCTTTAGTGCAAGCTTAAATTAAATTAAATATTGGAGTTTTCTCGACATTCACTTCAACGGACATGTCGCATTTTGCATATATACCCCTCATATTGTAATACGGTCCTTCGCGCTTAACCGTGTTCAGTCTGGACGCGGCTTGACGTTCTCTAACTCTACTTACTCAACCGACCAATCACAACGTAATATATTATGTACACCGCGAGCCAATGCGGACCTATGTAAAGAATATCTGTCCCCTATTTTTACATAAAAATTATCTACTCAACGGTGTTTATCGAAAGCGATTTGCTTTTTCCGGTAACTTTTTCGAGATTTCTATTAAAATGTGTGCCTTTATTAACCGTAAAGCGTCGACGCTGTCGGTCGAGGTATTTCATTTCGAATCAAAGAATTTCCTTCCAGCATTCCAGTACGATGGCCGAACGACCGTAAAATTATACGCTTCCGTTCGGTAATTTGAGCGGAGCAGATTTTACATGGGAATGACGCCCACGCCTCGAAATTCAATTGACTAAAAGGGGTTTTCAGTTAAATTCTTTTCGCCCACCACAGTGGAATTATTCCTGTTAGAACGATTCCTGTCCAAATTGGGTAAAACTTTTTCTACGCCTATATGACAGCTCTAGGGCTACCAGACAATTTTTATACCGCCTATAGGAGATGGAAAAAGTTTTTCCAGACCTTTGTAGCCGGATTTTATTATCACTTTTCTATCTACAATCAAATATAACTTAGGTAGTTCATAACTTAATTAATTTGTTCCATAGAAGTTTTTCGTTTTGTTGATATATATATATATATATATATATATATATATATAGAGATCCCAGATTTCTATTTTGGTAAATAAGACCTGAAAGCCCTATCTCAACATAGCTATATTTTCATTCGGATAGAAGGACAAATGCAAAACATTATATATACACACTAGGGTGGTTCAAAAATGCATTGCAAACATTTTTGTGATGATAGAAAGCAACGATCCTCATAAATCGTTTCCATATCCAAAAAAAGTGGACACGTATTTATTTTCTCTTCGAAATTTTGAATTTTTAAAGGTCATTTTTAAAGACATTTTTTGGTATTTTTCGAATAATTCTTCGGGGTTTGGGAAAACTTAAGATTAAAGTTAGAGGACTTGCAGAGGACTTTCCAATGAAGAATTTGAGCTATTATACATATGGCTTTGACGCCCCCAACCCACCCCCACAGTGCCCTGAAAACTACGCTTAAATGAAAAATGTACATTCTTCAGAAAGTTTACCGTTCTAATCACTTCATTCTCTTTTTTCTCATAGAAATCATTACTATAAGTCTAGTTGAATGTTTATAAACATTTGTCAGGTAATTTCCATTTGATAATTCGCTTTTCTCGAAACTCCGTCGGACATCTGTTTTCTGAGTTCGAAATGGCAGTTTATTATCTTAGAGTGACATTATTCATTAAACAAATTCTTCCTATTGTTTAAACTATCAATGATTATTAATTTTTAACTGTTGTTCTCATGGTAGAAGTCAGGTTTTTTGTGTAATTAACTTATAAATTTCATGTTCGAGGTATCTTCCCTATGTGATACAAAAAACAAATATGGGTTTATTAGCTAAACCCATATTTGTTTAAACAAATTCCATTTGTTTAAACAATTTTTTTGCAATTCTCGTAACATTCATTTTTTAGATCGGTCTGGTCAACTGTTATTGTCAAGTGACATCATTTATATTTTGGGATAATTTCCATGGTTTAAATAATAAAATATTATTCAAATGCATCATGGTGATATACAGGTGGTATGTAAATTTTAAAATAAATTAAAAACTACAGCCCCAACCTGGATTTGAGCCAGGGACCTGGGACCTGGTTCAAATCATTATTAAGTAAAATATTATTCGTTTTCAATATCATTTATTCGAAAAAAATTAATATATTTAAAATCCTTTTTTCGGGAAATGTTGGAGTTACATTTCTTTTAAAAATATTAAATTTTCTACCATAAGTAATTAGAAAAAAGTTGAAAATGAATAATAATGTATTGTTTAAATAATAGGAGGAATTTTGTTAATTAATAATGTCACTCTAACTCTAAGGTAATAAACTGCGATTTCGAACTCAGAACACAGAATTCAGACGGATTTTCGAGAAAAACGAATTATTTAAACACCTAAAAATTTGTTTAAACAAATGGAAATTAACTGATAAATGTTTATAGGCATCCCACTAGACTTATAATAATGACTTCTATGAGAAAAAAGAGAATGAAATAATTAGAAGGGTCAATTTTCTGAAGAATCTAAATTTTTTCATTTAAGGGTAGTTTTCAGGGCACTGTGGGGGTGGGTTGGGGGCATCAAATCCATATGTATGATAGGTCAAATTCTTCCTTGGAAAGTCCTCTACAAGTTCTATAACTTTAGTCTTAAGTTTTCCCAAACCCCGAACAATTATTCGAAAAATACCAAAAATTGTCTTTTTCCCATGCATTTTCTTATGTAAATTTGAGGCCTCGACAGGCACCATTAAGAATCAAAATTTCGAAAGAAAAAAAAATAAGTGTCCACCTTTTTTGGATTTGGAAACGATTTGGGGGGATCGTTGCTTTCTAAATAAAAATAGCCAATTTGAACCACCCTAATATGTACACACTGCTCAAAAAAATTACACCTTTTTCGAAACCTGTAACTTTTTAAATAATAGTTCTAGGCAAATCAAATTTTGTATACTTCAATGACTGTCATAGTATCGATGACAGTCGGGTTTTCTGTGGATTGGTGAGGTTTAATACAGTTTAATACAGTCAATCAGGGCTTGTGTCAGTTCCTGTATGGTTAGTGATGGATTAGGGCGCTTGCCAACACGTCGATCAAGCTGATCCCACACGTGTTCAGTAGGATTGAGCTCACGATTTAACGCCGGCCATTCCATGAACTGAATTCCACGTTCTTGTAAAAAGTTTCTGGTGATGCCGGCGGTCTGTGGCTTTGCATTGTCCTGCATTAGTATGAAATTTTGACCGACGCCATATGCAGCAGGCACCACATGGTCCCCCAAGATGTTTTCGATGTAATTCATGGCATTTAGTCTACCAGGAACCACAACAAGATCAGTTGTGTTGTCTATACTGATTTTAGCCCAATCCATCACAGATCCACGACCAAATCTATCCACTTCCTGTATAGTAGCGGCTGCGTAGCGTTCACCAGGACGTCTATATACACGTACTCGACCGTCGCAACGAGTTAGACGAAATCTGGACTCGTCTGTAAATAGTACAGGCTTCCAGTGACGAAGTTGCCAATCTCTGTGATCCAGAGTAAACCTCATTCGCGCTGCTTTGTGATGCTGCGTCTAACAGTTTGATCTGTTTCTAACAGTTTGATCAGAAATTTCTATTCCTTGTGCTCGTCTTAGGTCGTTTAGGAGGTCTCGTGGCAGTGCGCTGACGTAGAGAGGAAAGGACAAGAAATCGATCTTGATTTTGAGTAGTTTTTCGATTTCGACCTTGTCCAGCTCTTCTAACATATTGGCCAGTCTCCCGAAACCGATTCCATGAAGCCTGAATAACAAAAGGGGAAACTCGAAGGTCCCTGCTAACATGTCGAATAGACTGCCCATGCTGAATAAGGGCGACAGCACTAGCAACTTGCACTTCACTAAGATGCCACATTTTTACTTCTAATGGCGTTTCTAATCAACGGAAATTGACAACTGAATTCATTTGTCATCTTTAGTAGGCTTTCATACGTGAATTCATAGCATACGTAGGTACTTGACTTTTTCCGTTTTGTTTTGCGTTATTAATTTACATTTTTAAGTGTAACTTAGAAGTAACTAAGACTTGTAACATTGTATTTGTAATTTTCTTTATGTAGTTAAACATATGCCCTAAAGCATACCAAATTTGATTTGCGTAGAACTATTATTTAAAAAGTTACAGGTTTTGTAAAAAAAGTTCCCCTAATTTTTTTCAGCAGTGTATATCTATATAATATGTATATTTCACTGGAGGCAATTTTCGAATAAGCAATCTTTTCTTGTACCAAAGGCAAACATAATAAGGCGATCGTAAACAGCGGTGGAAAAAAATACGAGAAAAAAATATTTCGCGTGGGTTTCCAACGATTTCCACGAACAGAGCCATATTGACACTGCACAGAGGAAACAATTTCTTTGTCAGTAAGAAATTTAATTGAAGTCAAATATACATGACTGCTGAATAACAGTTGAATATCACGATTTTGTAATGCAATAGATATTGAAAAAAAATGAATATCTCACAATGACACCATTTCCGGTGGAACCGGAAGTAACAAAAAAACTAAAATTCATATTTTAGTTAAAAAGATAGCATCCAACAACGTAAGTCCACAAATTATCAACGCCTCATTTAATTTAATTCTCCATATACCTACTTTCCATATAGGTACCTATTTTCTTCAAAACTAATATTATACATGAACTTAAAAACCTGGGTAGTTGATTCTAAGTTCTTACGTTTCACGTTTGCAGATTTGAAAGACCCCATGTACGAATATGATGACAACGAGAATGCCAATAAAAGAATCTCTTCGTCGTTTAGAGAGCGCATTGAGGAAGACAAGTCCAGACAGAAGGAGAAGTTTGAGAATATGCTGATAAACGATCTAAACGATATCCGCACTACGAGCGAGAATTCAGAATACATGGAATTCCTCCACGAACTCTGGCAGAAATATGGCAGGACTTACCCAGAAATATTGAATTACTACACCGGCGGTCGCCCAAAAGGAGAAATCCGCAAAAGGAGCCATCCCCATCACTACACAGGACTTGGTTTGGACTCCGTCGGCATGAAGAAACGCAGCTACAAGCCTAGCGAAGCTGTACTATACATAGCTAATAAGGACGCCCAAAACGACTACGGGGTGTCCAAACGTTTCCCAGTAACCAAAAGGAGCAGTAATTACTACCCCATTCCTTACACCAACGAATTCAGTCGCCATGTTAAGCGATCCTCCAAGAAGGACGTGCCAACCAAAACCGACCCGAAGATCGCTGAGGACTTGAGCTCAATTTTCAAGAACCACCAAGAACCAAAGAGCGACATATCAGCAAAACCGGTATCCAAACCAAAGAAGACGGAGCATCCAAAAGAAGAGGAGAAGAGAGCATCCACGGAAACCAAGAAACCACAAATCACTACCTCGATAACCACGCAACGTCCAGAGAAGAAAGACATCCAAATCGCTATAGACGCAGCTAAAGAGAAGCCAATCCAAGTCAAGAAGAAGTCCATCGATTGGTCAGACTACTTCGGCATCGACCGCAAGAAGAAGTCTGAGAATTTGGACAACGAGTGGTTGATGGAGCGTTACCATAAGGCCGTCGCCATGGCGACGAAACGCGACTCAGAGGCTGTCCAGGACACCGAAAAGCCGAAGAACCACAAGACCACTGAAGATAAAATCAATGACATGGACGCCAAATTCAAGAATATTGAGTACGCCATTGTTGATGACGCCTTGAAGTTCACTGGTGCTCATGAGGGTGCTGTCGACTCTCAAGAGATCCAAGAGGTTAAGGATCGACTGATCTCCCAGCTCGCCGCTGCTTATAGCTTGGAGAAGATGAGGCGAGCGCTTGGTGAATACAGGAGGTCCATCCAAAAAGAGAAATTCCACGCCAAAGAAGTCAAAGATGATGATGACAAGATCGACGAGAAAAGGATTGCTGTGCCAAGGAAATCTGCTGAGTTGGACAAGGTTGATGATGAGGAGGAAGAGGATAATAACATCAAGTGCGCTCAGGATGATGAAAACTGCAACAAGGATACTTATGGGGAACTCGTCGAACGTCCAAATTTTGGTAAGGGGATAGACAATAATTGTGTGGTGATGGTTTTGTGATAACTTCTTTATCCGGCAGGTTATTGTCCGAAGATTCAGCGCGTCTGCGCTGATGTTGCTGCTGCAATCGGTGGCCAACACGCATTGGTTTTAGAACCAGCCTGTTCTGTTCACCAGATGTGCTTGCTTTGCGTAAGTATAGGTTAAGGGATAATAGTTGAAGCACGATTAAAAGTCTGAAGCACGATCCACTTATACCGGTCTGCTTACTTCGTGTCTCAAACTCGTTCATTTCTGCGCATGACGTCACAGCGAAAAGGATGTTGATACGGACACCTAGGCAACCAAATACATCCGTAAGTTTTTGACGTTTGTAGGTGACAAAAACGCTCGTACGTCACAACAACATATTAGCTACCATGGCAACAAACGCTACATCGCGCAATGACGTCACTTGTAGGCGTGGCCGATGCGCGTAAGCAGACCGGTGTAAGTGGATCGTGGTTTCCAGCAAAAAATAGGTTTTTTGTACTTTTCTTGTGACTACTAATGCATCGATAAATGTGAATTGTTGAGGGATCATTTGACGTGCAAGGAAACATTATATATTCAGAAATCTCGATGTTTGCAAGTTTCGGAGCCAATTATCCAGAAAGGAGGTATCGTGTTTATTTTACGTGAAAACGGATACTTTATCCATCTATAGACAGTTTGGTAGTGATTTTATATAAGAAATTGTGTTCAGAGGAGGAATATCAAATTACTTCAACAATAAGGGCGTACATATGGGGAATGATACATTTTACGTGACAAACTTCAATCCAATTAACGTACCCCTCTAAATATGCAGCTAATTAGGAAAACGTAACGCCAAGATAGCTATTATGGAATACGAGAACGGTATTGATTTTCCGCTGCCTTATTTTACCACCCGGCTGCAAGGAATGCAAATAAAACACAATCGATACATGCACTTAACTATGCCTTACTCCCTTATTCTAGGAGAAAAATTTTTTAATTTCCCGATCCTTGATATTATCCAGGATTTTAATCAAAGCTTGAAGTTCATCACGAGATCCAGCTGACAAAACCATACTTAATAATAAATCCCAACAACTTAAACGCAAAATTCAAAAACTAAAAGAGGCATCATTGGAATCCTTCTAAACTAAATTGACTCCCGATAAAGAAACAGATTACTCGCTGTGGAAAGCAGTGAGGAAATACAAGAGGCCAGTGGCCCATGTCCCACCTATAAGACGAAGAGACGGGGGACCTGGGCAAGAGACAATAAACAGAAGGCTGAAGTTTTTGCAGAACATCTAACAGAAATCTTCCAGCCCCACAACATCGAATCAGAGCCAATCACGAATGAAGATATAACCTATGAAGAAGAAGCCATACAGCTAGTTACTCCAAAGGAAGTTGCCAGAGCAATCAAGACAAACCTGAATCCAAAGAAGGCACCTGGATTTGATCTTATCACGAGAGAAGTTCTTAAGCAATTACCTAAGAAATGTATTGTTATGCTGACGTATCTAATAAACGCATCGTTCAGATTAAAATACGTCCCACATGTCTGGAAAGTATCAGAAGTTATCATGATACCAAAACTAGGCAAACCACCGACCGAGGCCTAATCATATCGCCCAATATCACTGTTACCAATGATATCGAAGTTTTTTGAAAAGTTGCTTCTAAAGGGAATGAAACCTATCATTGAGAGAAAAGAGCTAATTCCTAATCACCAATTTGGTTTTAGAGAAAAGCATTCCACTATAGATCAAGTCCATAGAATAACAAATATCATAGAGAAAGCATTAGAAGAAAAGCTTATTTGCTCAACAATCTTTCTTGATGTGACACAAGCTTTCGATAAGGTTTGGCACGAAGGATTGATACACAAACTAAAGAGTATGCTACCTTTACAATACGTCGAGCTGCTAACATCCTATATATCTGATAGACTATTCAGAATAAAACAGATCGATGAATACTCGGAACTAAAAGAAGTAAAAGCTGGGGTACTACAGGGTACTGTATTGGGACCAATTCTCTATCTACTATACACAAGTGCCCTACCACAGCTGGAAAATGTAACAGTCGCCACATTCGCAGATGATACGGCTCTAATGGCAGTGGGATCAACTATTGGAGAATCTACCAGGAATCTTCAACAAGCTAGTAATAAAATATATAAATGGACCAAAAATGGAAGACCAACCTCAACGAACTGAAATCTGTCCACATTAACTTTACAAACAAAAGAATCGAGGACATACCTCATGTCAAGATTAACGACGCCATAGTTCCAGATGCGAACACTGCAAAGTGGGTATGATTCTGGATACAAAACTAAGGTGGAAAGAACATGTTAAGAAGAAAAGAGTAGAGCTTGGCATCAAATACAGAGAACTGTACTGGCTTCTGGGAAGAAACTCTGAGTTGTCGGTACAGAACAAACTACAAGTTTACAGTACTAAAACCGATTTGGTTATCCGACATCCGACTTTGGGGTGTCACGCAAAAAAAAGAAATATACAAGGAATCTAGACTTTCCAAAATAAAGTACTAAGGAGTATGGTTAACGCTCCTTGGTACATACGGAATAGTGACCTGCACCGTGATCTTGGTGTCCCACAAGTCATCCAAGAGATAAAAAGATTCGCCACTAAGCATGAATCTCGCCTAAGCCATCACGTCAACGTAGAGGCCCTGCAGCTACTGGACAACCAGAATTTAGTGAGAAGACTAAAAAGAACTAAACCCTTCGAACTAGTGAATCAGTGAAATGTGTAAAAAGCAGAGCACAGTGAGTGAAGTGTTAGTGCTTCTTGTTTAGGACAAAGTATACATAGGACATCAGTGGATAGCCTATTAGAGACAAGTACCTAGTTTTAAGAATTCAGATTTAAATTGATGGTTAATCTTTTAGATTAGTTTCAATATGTTGGGGATCTTATGCTTATTAATAAAAAAACTCACCGTGCGGATATAGGTATTGCTCATACTTGTCCTCATGGCTATGTGACCTTGAGCCTTGTAGAATGCTTATAACTAATGTGTAAATTTAACATCAGAACTGGAATGTGTTGATCTAACATAGATGTAGTGTTATTAATTTGATGGTGTTATGTTCTAGGGTGATAATACATGGTTTAGTCCAACACGTCAATGCAACATCCTGTTCTTGACAAAGGCTGATTACATTTGTCAGGATAACATGGCCTGCCGTGAGGTGGCGCGTCGATCAGTTCGTTACCTGTTGGAGGTGAATCGTCTATTGAAGTCTGAACCGATGGACAATTGCGACCTGGCATGTTAAACAGATGACGTCCAAGTTTGCATCAAATTACTCAAGACCTTTTCTCATATAAGGTCACATTCAGATATATGTTTGATTAATAAAGAATTAATAAATGAGACAGCGCCTCTCTTGTTCAAAATATCCTATGGTCTATGAAGTAAAAAAGTAAAAAAAATATTATAGGTGTTGCTTAGTATTAATTCTAATGTAATCTATCGATGTTGGGATGATTGTGTCTTTCTTTGGACAAACGTACTCGTGTCACTGGAAAGCATATTGACCTGTCCTATTACCTTTATGTCGTATATATTTTATATCTGGTTTCGACCCCTCAACTTCCAGACAGTCCAAATGGAACGTTAAAAGGAGCCACCTGTACTACTCATCACTTTATTTAACTTATTTTTAACGTATACTGTTGTATAAAACTGACAAAGTGGCGAGTACTATTTAAAAATATAACTTTAAATTTGTGCATCACTAGATTTATTTATTTCTCTACACCTATCCATCACCCTTAACATTTTCAGATCATCATTTAAGCACCTAAGGTAAGTCTATTACACATATACAGAAAATACTTTATTATCTTGCTAAATATACAATCTTCATAAATATAAAAATATAAATACTTAAATTTATCGCTGCCTTATTGTATATTGTTGGCAACCCAATCAACAAACGCTGACGTCCTGGTGTACACTCCATAATAGTCAGGCTCACCGCATTTGAAGCCATACGACACCACTCCAATTTGGTAGTAAAATACTTCACCGTGAACCTTGGCTATCATCAAGGGACCACCAGAATCACCTTTGCAGGAATCTTTTTTGCCATCAGGGAGTCCAGCACAGACAACTCTGTCATCGATGATAGCTTGCTTTATTGATGTGAACGCATCGCGACAAGTATCAGTACTAACCACTGGCAATTGAGCAAATTGCAAGTAGCTACTAGAAGGACCTCCTAATTTAAAAAAAAAAAATTATTAATTAATGAATTATTGGTGATTTTAACTTACTTACTGTAATAGGTAGATCCCCAGCCTGCAACCAAAGCTTGAACTCCTGTGAATGTTTGTGACCTTAACATGGCGTTAGTTGGTAAACATACAGGCCATACAGATGCTGAAAAGAAAAAAAGAACTTAAATAATTATTAAATGTAAGGACAACATCAATCGCGAGGACGGCACTGATATTAGTAGGGTCTAGAAATCGATCCTAACGCGGTCAGGTAGAAAAGCACATGGGAGCGGTAGCTCCAGATGTGCGCAGTGAGGTGTAAATTTAGGTACATAAGGGAACAAACCGAATTGAAAGTTATTATTGAACAGCTCGGTCGCCGCCCGGCCTGTGTGTAAAATATTTTCGCGGCTAGGCTTGAAAGTTATTAACAAAGATGCAAAAATGACCTGTTCGTATAGTGACGGATGAAAAGAATTACTAGACAAATGATGACTATTCCGATTATTATCGGCTATTGTGACCAATGTCAGTTTTATTAGATTTTGCGATATTGCCCTCTCGTAACAGTCGCGAAAGAGCCACAAGATGACAAGATACGGTATCTAAATTTTGTGCTGTAGTCTAAAATAAGAATTGTTGTATGCACTTTTATTTGATCGTCCTTATTAGATTCCATTACTTCGCAATTTTTACCACTGCTGAGCAGCTTATCTTAATTACACTATGTGTTAAACTAATAAGCGTAGAATATATAGATAATGTATAAGTTTTGATAGTAGACCAACTTTTGATACCGAATTCATGTCGCCGTTTAGGAACTGCAGAGAGCCTGAATATTGTACCAACTTTAGAAATTGTAAAGTAAAGTAAAGTAGGTTGTATGAAGTATCATAGAATAACTATTTTAAAATCAAATAATTTAAAAAGATTTAAAGATAACCCATTATTGGCCAAAATTGGTACTAAAATTACAAAACTTTGGTTAATGAAAAGGGAGTTTCAAAACCGTTAAATAATAAAAAAATGTCAGACAAAAGCTATTTAGTATTAAAAGGGCTATCCTATGATACATGACAATAATATTGGTACCATTTTCTGACTCTCTCCAGCGTTGACACAATATATTTCCGTACATGAGTTGCTTCAAAAGTTAGTAGTTGACCTAACATTGTCGCCTTAAAAGTGCTCAAGTATAATAGTAAAATAAAAAAATATATTGTTTCGTCGTCGATTATCCTTAACAGAGAATTTTCAAATTAATCCTCTTTTCTCAACATTTAGTTATTATTTCTCGTTAACGGTGTAAATTTGAAAATAATATTGTTGCCTTTTTATTCTTTATCAATTTGTTATTAAGATATTGTATCAATTGCTCGATGACCACGAGCTAGAAATTATTATAGGAAATTAACAACAATTTCTCCGAGTGTATTAAAAAGTAATAAAAAGGCATACAAAATCTTAAATTCTTGAATGACAAAATAAGAAACAAAATATATTTATAAACAATTATTAATTAAAAATATTAATCCCACATTAATAAATGATAGAAAGACGGTAAAAATGACTTGAAATTCAATAAATATCAATGCATAATAAGTAAGTGTTGTCGAGCATACAGGGATCACGACCATGGATGGCTATTAACACACAAAAATGTGAACAAAAACATTTCACTACCTTAAAGGGATAGAGATTTTTCAGAGTGTATGCAGAATAACACAAGACGAAAATAATGCAAAACAGTTAATGGCATAGTCCTTAATATTACGTCACCATTTAATACTAAAAAAAATTGCAGACAGTATCTCCAGTTACAAAAAACAGACCTTCGACTGATTACAGGTCTTACAGGACATTATCCACTGAGATATCATCTCAGAAAGATTGGACACGTATTGTGCGAATGTGATGCTCTAATGCGTGGCCAAGACATAACCACTTGGGAGCCGCCATCATTGAACCAGCAGAGTTGACATAAGTTACTCCTCGAACAATTAATTATTGACTTCCTGAAAAGGCTCAACATCGAAGGACTATGATGTATGAAGTAAATACAAAATGATGCTAAACGACCCAACTCTACCAGACCATACCATCTGACAATAGCGTTGAATTTTGTATTTTGTTGAACAATACCGATACCACCTGAAGGCAGATCGCGGTAATTATTTAAATTAATGCAAATGTGCATGTATAAACAATTGCATAATACCGCTTTTGTTATGTTCCTCACAACGATTCACAACGTTCTTTTATCCTGTTATGTATCTCGCGTTCAATAATGTATTGTTTTATTTGAATTCAGTAAACATACAGATTTAAATTCAACGGTATCTGTTATTTTTTTTATAGATAATCCGCCTGTTTTGTATGCATGGATATGGGGGGAAGTACTATACATTACAACATGCGCTTGCGATGCGTTCATTTTCATTATGGTTGCAGGTAAACATCAGCAATCAAATTAGCGTTACTAAATTGTGAGGCCTTGATGCCCGTTTGAATAAAAATAGCCGACAAATAAACAGAATATGAATTATTTCATGACATTGACCTTACTGAAGATAATCGATCTATAACCTCGGATCTACATTACTGGAACAACTTGATAATTGCATCACGCACGAAAAATCACGTAACTTAATTTGATCAAATAATCAGATACTCACGGTGTTGTACTTTGTTAGCCAATGTAATGACAGCAATGTCGTTCGTGAAATGTTGAGGATCGTATTGCTCGTGCAGTTTCTTGTTTATGATCGGGATATCTATTGGATTCGCACCATCATCAAGAGCATATAAATCCAAATCTCCAACACGTGCTATATACCTACAAGCAAAATCATATAATAGTATCTATATTACAGTAGGTACAAGTGAAGAAACCACGTGTTTTGGATATACAAAGACATACAAGGGAGTGAAGTGGTTCCTCACGAGTGCTGTATAGCATTTTGTTCAATCCAACCAATAAATTTAAAGAACTGACGGTTAATACAAACAATCTACATGTGTCAAATTGTTTATTACGTTCATCGTTTATGCAAAGTTTGATATCAGTAAGCATGGAGCGTATAGACGCTATTTTCAGCTTCAGTGAGGTAAAGAACTACTTTCTGCTCTCGTATCCACTGTTAGAAACTGACCATTTCAGTGGTGGGATTGAACAAACAATAAGATTACAATCAGCATCCTTACAAATCATCTCTATCCTTCACACAGTGTCCAGCGGTGAGGACATGCCTGTCAGTAATCAAACTGCCACCACACAACCATTTTGGTTGCTCGGGGCTTTTCGAATTCCTATAACCAAGAGCAACCATCCATGGGAATTGACCTAACTGGGCTGGCTGGCCACCAATGACTCTTGTAGATGTCTTATTGTCGTAACCACACTGCGGTGCTGATGGCAATGTGGAAGAAGTTGATGTGTCCTCAAGGTGTTCAGTTATTGGTGTGGATGTTGTTATTTCTTGTGTTATTGGTGGTGGTGGAGGTCTCTCTGTTTCTGGTGGTGTGTTCTCATTTCTTCCAAGTTGAGGGCAGCACACCAGTGGCTCGTTTCCAAAGTTCCAACCACATGATGATCGCAGTAGGTAGCTTCTGACTTCAGGGTTGTTGCCTTGTGTCCTCAGCAAGATTATCAATCCATCGCACTGTTTGATGTTCATGCATTTTCCTGGGTCACGTAGCGGTGTCCAGCAGAAACTTCCTTCTGCGAAATGAAAATTAACAAGTAATTAGCATGTGTGCTGGGTGACCAATCATTAGGATGAATCTCATCATCAAGACTATTGGGATCCACACAGTACTCAGAATTGTTTTGATTTTTATTTGACACCATTTTTCTCTCTCAAAGCGTTGTCCAAATTAGAACCAAGAAATGTATTATTAGGTATCTATTATAATGCGACCATTTTCGGCAACAGGAAATACTTGATTAGATTTTTGATGGTATTATGCTGATACACATGTATGGCCAACTATCAAGCGAATTTGGGGATTTTTTCATTCATAACACTTCGGTGTTAATGGAATTATAATAATGTACCTAATTTTTTTGGTAATTCACAAAATTAATCGGTATTCTTCTATGTGAATGCTATTTTGATCATGAAGTATGTATTATGTAAGTATTCACAAAGCGTGGGAATAGTAATCAAAACAACAATTAGAAATGTGTCATCACCAAGCTAATAAGCAATAAAATAGGCAAGTTCATTTCTCGAAGTACTTAGTGTGTAACCAGTGCCGGACTTTGGCTTTGTTTTTCGTCAACCACAAGAAAAGCATAAAACAAAACTAAGTAGAAACGGATTTGATGATTGGAAACACTGAACAGATAGTAGTATTGAAGCAGAGCAATATCAATGTGGGCCAAAAGGTTTCTTACTGTCACTACTTGAATTTTTACTACTTTCGTAACAATGATATTTGCTATTGTAGTGGTCAATCGTATGACAACGCGTCAAATATGAGTGGCAAGTACAAAGGAATTCAAGCTCAAATCCTGGTGAAGATTGATTTGTCTGTTTGTAGCTTAACGTGGCCATTCTTTGAATTTTGTAGGCAACGCTGTAGATAATTCTTGTGCTTCCGCTGATCATGATCAGCTGATGCAACAAAAAGTTGTCCATGGTTACGACCATGGTTGGAGTCGGAGTTCAGACAATTTTCAGAGGAGTCGGAGTCGAAGTCGGAGTCGGAATCGGAGTCGGAGTCGGAATCGGAGTCGGAGTCGGAGTCGGAAAAAATGTACCAACTCCGACTCCGAGTCAAGGTTTAATTATTGTAGAAAAAGAAAAACATGCGAGATGGACGTAGCCTCAGTAGACAGTAAACAAATAAAACTTAACATTTTATTAGGTCTTTGACAAAGTACCTACCTACCTACATACATATGTAAATAATAAAATTAAAAAACACAGTGTTCAAACGAAAGTGAAGACGGTTATCAAAAGTAATCCTGCAGAAATTTGAAAAAGGTACAAAAGATTTTAACTGAGATTGAGAAAGTAGGGCCGTAATTCAATGTAGTAATAATCATTCATCCAGATTACCTGTTGCAGCCATAATTATGGTGGTTTGACGTCAACTTGGAAAATAATTAAAAATTATGTCATGCCATCCTTGCAGGATGGTTGGAGCTATTCTGTTCCTCACAACAATTTTATAAACATATTTTGCATTTAATTCTATTTTTATTAAAATGAATTTTGTATTATATGGGTGATTTTGTTATTATTAGAGATAGAAAGTCGGTTAAATGGACAACGTAGTGCTCATTTGTATGTTCTCCTGAGAAAACAGTTAAATACTTAATGATGTCAGAGATATTTTGAATAAACAAATTACAGAAAGAAATTACATTTTATAATTATATAGTCATAACTTTTTTATTTGTGGTCCGATCAGTAGGCCTTTTTGCAACTTATAGGCCATTTTTTAGTTACAATTAGATTTTCAGTTTAAATATGTTTGCCAACAAATTCGCTGGACACAAATAAAACTTCTGTTTTGCTTATGGTTTCAGCATTTGTCTGAGTAATTTTGATATGCACAAGCCATACTAGACTTTCACAGAAGACATTTTGGAGCGATTTAATGCCAGTAACAAGATTTTACAAGACTCTGAAATGGTTCTAAATTCTGCAATAGAATTACAAAATTTTGGTTAATAACAACTTCTGCGCTGCATTCCCTACTATAGAATGTATTTGGTGTTGGTGGTGTTCAATAGCTGTGAAGAACGTACTTTTTCCAAAACAAAAATGATTAAAAATAGATTGTGCACGACTATGACACAGAAACACCTGTCATATCTTTCATTGCTCAGCATAGAGAGTGATTTGCTTCAAGAAATTTATTTCAATTAAATCATTTCTCAAGGTGTTACAAAAATTGTTTTAATAAAATTATGGGCTCTCACATTTGTAAATACGGCACTGTATGTAACGAGCAATTGAAATTTGCAGTTAGTCTCAAATTGGTACTGTATATGCATTGGAAAAACCGGTATAAATATTAAATACCTACCACAGAAGTCAGCACGTGTATTTGTTTAATAAATTGAATACAAAATGAAGAATAAACAAGATAGAAGTGCCATTCCTGTTTTGGATGTAGTTCAATGTTGGTGGCAGATTATTTATTTGATTAATACCATGGCTGACTGATGCCAAATGAAACGGCGATAACCTTTGTTGTGATTTTTGATATCCTGCTTTATTTCTTGCGTACACCATTCACTAAAATGGGTCAATGCTAGTTAAGTTAACGAATGTGAAAAGAATAGATCAACACCATGCTGATTCATCGATTAATATAATTGTAATTTACTGTCTCTTTCCTAATTTAAATATTAACCGCTCTGAATAACTAATAACAGATTATCCTTAATTGAAAATTGTTTATGCTAAATGGTAGGTTCACACTATTCATGTTACTATTCATGTTATGTATGATTAAATTCTGAAAAAGGAACAGTTTTAAGTAAAACTTTGCCAAAATTAAAATGGCAATCTTGATAATTTCTTTTCTTAATTTCAAAATTGATTTAAATTATGCGTTGTTTAAGCGATATAAGAGAAACGTACCTTGTGCCTGGGTCTCGTAAAAAACTACTAAACAAATTAGAAATTTGACAAGCATCTTCAGTGTTTGGTTATCGCTGGATGGTTCAGATTTGACACTGCGCGCTTGTGGTCACTCTAATGATAACACTACAAGTACTGATGGCTACCTTGTCACTGGTGCGGTATATGTACATACAGTCAGTGTATTTCAACATTGTGACGTTATTATTCTACAGAAGGCCATGAAAAAGGACGTTGTAAACAGCATCACGGCGACATTACAGGTAGCACTCGGATCTTTCAAACTGCCCGGTTGAGTCAGGTCAAGCTCTACGCATGTTCCGGTATTTCTTGAGAAACTTGGGGTTTCCCCGAATCAAAGCGCCAGCTTGAATTTCGTATTTACCTCGACGACCTTAAATATTCGAGATTCTGGTTTCTTGGTTTATGGTAACTAGCCTGATTCATCTCACCAAGGCGAGATGTAATTCATTGCCGTAATCTTCATTGCATTGGTATTGCGTATCCACGTGTTGGAGTAGGTATAATTCATTCCTGAATGTGGGGCAAATAATAAGAAGAAATAATAAGATTTTTATTCGGCCTTTGAGTGTATTAATTATATTTTATTATGGATGTATGTGGCTCCTTTAAGGTTAGCCGTTATTTCTGAAATACCCTGTATATTGAAACCGTCAAAACTTCAAAATTGATAATTTAGACCACTTTTGGCGGCAGAAATTATGTTTTTGAGAAAGTATTTCCTAATATTTCACTCGCCACTGTGTGGTGATTTTGCGATTCATATTTTTATAATTTTAAAACAATGTTGTGGTGGCGCCACCGGTTTTCCAAATTAGTGCTTTTTACAAAAAAATATGAATTACCCATTCTGTCTAATGGTGGAATTTGAATAATTCCATAATATGAATAATATTAATTGTTATATTCATAAGGAATTTATGGATGTTTGTATTTTTTTGACAAAATTGAATTGATATAGATTACCAACCTTGCTGGAATCAATGACTTTTGTATTCTTTGACCAATTTGCACTATTTTTTCAGAACATGTAAAGTAAACTTACCTACTTTTAAAAGATAAAGAAAATAATGTTCCAGCTTATTTAAAAAAATGGTGTTTTTCAACTAAGTTTGAGACATCCTGTGGGGTAACTAACGAAGTAGTTCTCTCGCATGTTCTAAAGTGCTCACTTACAAAAACAATATCAATTCTCAACATCTTATCATATTTTGTAATTCATCCCAATATCTGAATTTTTGTAGGAGATACACGTTTATAAGTAAAATGTTGCATTGTTTTTGGACCAGAAACACGGGCAATTTGGTATTTTATCCATCTGGTTATCTGTAAGTTTCTGGTCATTATCTTTAAATTAATTCGTTGTTGTTACTAAAAACAATAGTAATAACAGTTTTAATCAAGTAACATTCGCTGCAAGGTTGAACAGTATTTTAAATTGCAACGGTTTACTTTAAATTATGTATCTTTAAATTATATATTTAAAAAATGCAGATATGGGAATAAACCAAGAACAAAATGTTGAGAATATCGATCACATCAAAACTATCCTTATAGTTTACTCGGTGTAATCGGATGTCAAATATGAATAAAAAATTGTGAAAGTCGTCAAAGATTACAAAAGCTACTTAACATCAAAGTTTAACAAAATAAGCGTTCCTTTAATATAGGCTGATAAGTTTCTAGCAAAAACGTACTCCTAAATGTGAAATATTTTGTTGTATTGTACAGGGTCGTTAGATTAGAACATTTGTTTGGTATCTTCTTTGACCGTAAGATTTCTTTTATTAACCATAAGATGTAATTAATCTTTCTTAGTCTTCTTAATATTATTTATTGGTTGATGAAAGTCTATTTATTTCGTGCAAAAGGCATATATTTGAAAAATCTATATGAAAGGAAACAGTTAATATTTACAACTTCAATTCCAATCAGAAACGATAACGAAGTACACTTTTTCTTGTACCAAACTATAAAATATTTATTTATTTTAAATGCGTATAGCAAAACAATTAATCACTAATAATGCAAATAATATCGAGTACCTATACAGTGAAGTACATATACTTTGTATAAACAAGTATGTTTTGATCAAAAGTAGAAAAATTTAAAGGAATATGTGATAATGTGAAAAAAAATCTGTAAAAACACTATGTAATTTTTTAATTTTTTTGTTCAATTTGTCGTTTTACGTCGAATACCCCCCCCCCCCCCGCACACACGACGCTAATGTCCCGCTTTACTACAACAAAATTCTGGCCACCTTACCCATAGCTCAAGATGTCTTTTAGCGCCCCCTCTTGAGATTTTTCTGTATCCGCCACTGTGGTAATGAACAGTGAAGATAGTTATACATGTTATATAGAAATGTTTCAGGAGTATTACGCACTTTATTTGATTTTTTCCGTTGTCATTTCAGAGTTATGAATATCTTTGAGGTGTGTTTGAGTATGTTTTAGGGCACAATTCATGTTGCTAAAAATCAAGTCAAGTGCTCTGACTGCACATGTTCCGTGACTGTTTATGCACTACGAAATTAAAAGATTTCTGCAAACTGAAACCTTCACAATATATAATTTAGTAGTATATTATCTATTATTTTTTTGAGAAAGGTATATTAGTATTACGACTTTTCACTGTGTGGTGATTTCGTCATTTATACTTTTATGTTTCCTTACTGCAGTTGCATACTATAATATCGGTGGTATCAAACAGTGAAAAGTGAAGAAACCCGAAAAAGGCAAGCAATTTTTGAAAAGTTTATGAAATTCACAATTTGTTGATTTTAGTTTTAGCCATTTCAAACCTAAACGTTGTAAAAATGAGTTTGTATGATTCTTGAGCTACTGGAGAGTCAATAAATATCAATAAAAAATGTTTAAAAAGATATGATGTATTTTGAATACTACGGTTGCTGATAATAGTTACAAATAGGTTTAACGTGTATTTGTTTTTCAAGATCATATTAATTAGTAAACATCCTTTTGAATTAAAAACATAAATTATTATTGCTTATTCCGGTCATACATATTATGTAGTCTAAAACTTACCACGATAATATTTCGTTGGTAATATGGCGTGGCGTATTGCTCGAAAACAATTTTTTGTGGGCATAAGAATGTATTTTTCTGTGCAGCATTTACAACGTTATTCGACGTTATTTAGTTCTCTCGGAAAAAAAGTTTAAATTAAATTCGATGCCGAAGAAATTCTCCAGCTATGAACCGAATGTTTCTTCTGTTTCGTAAACTTGACGCTTTTTCTCGAGTATAATGTTTTCAACTGTACATCTGGAACGCACATGTCTGTTTGAAAATATTTTATTAAGTCGATTTCTTATTGATATTGTGCAGTTGATAAATTATTCATGCGTATTTTACTTTTAATAAAGAAAATGAAAATAAACATCATACCATGTGACAACGATGTACGTACACAGTACCCTTTAATATTGATTCCTCTCGCGACAATATAGTTTTGTGGAATCCTCTATCTAACTTCACCAAATTTTGGTACATTATTCCGAAAAACGTAAAGATTGAAGTAAATATTAAGTGTTTTAAATATTGTTAAATAAGATTTATTATTTATTTTTTATAATATAATATAATATAATATAATATAATATAATATAATATAATATAATATAATATAATATAATATAATATAATATAATATAATATAATATAATATAATATAATATAATATAATATAATATAATATAATATAATATAATATAATATAATATAATATAATATAATATAATATAATATAATATAATATAATATAATATAATATAATATAATATAATATAATATAATATAATATAATATAATATAATATAATATAATATAATATAATATAATATAATATAATATAATATAATATAATATAATATAATATAATATAATATAATATAATATAATATAATATAATATAATATAATATAATATAATATAATATAATATAATATAATATAATATAATATAATATAATATAATATAATATAATATAATATAATATAATATAATATAATATAATATAATATAATATAATATAATATAATATAATATAATATAATATAATATAATATAATATAATATAATATAATATAATATAATATAATATAATATAATATAATATAATATAATATAATATAATATAATATAATATAATATAATATAATATAATATAATATAATATAATATATATACATACAGTATAATATAAGTCATATAAGTCCTTAGTCTTCTTCAGTCTGCTCTCTTTACCTCATCTCCTTTTTCGCTTCCTTTCTTATTTCCCTGGAATGATTTTCTTTTGTGCATCCTTATTTTTTATTCACAAACATTCTCTCCAAGCATTAGTGTTTCACAGAAAAACAGTTTCTTTTTACTTTATTTTGGGTGTTTCAGGTCAGAATAATCATTTTTTAATGGAGATGGAATCAGTTCAACTGTTATCTCTAAAGGTGGTGTATCAATGCCAAAATTGCTACTCTCTGCTGCTTGTGTTGCATCATTCTGTCTTATTTCATCATCTCCTATGATGCATGTCGATATTTATGACGGAATTAGGGACTATTGATGATCGTAATTCCGACACCCTGTAATAATTAGGGATTATTAATGTCCGTAATTTCGACACTCGTGTCGGAATTTGGACAAAATGCGTACAATTAATTGTAGTACAGCAAACGATGTAAAATATGTTATTTTCTTGTGTAAAGACAGCAATAGAGCCATATGTATTACTTCTAATCTTGTACACAATTCCGACACACATGTCTGATTTACGCACGTGCCATATTTACATGTACCTAATTCCGACACCCCTAAATTTGTAAATAATAGTGGTTAAAAGAGTAATACACCGTATTATTATGAAAATATAAAGCATTTTTAGTCAGCCTAAATAAATATTATTAGATTTTGTTTCATAATTACTGTTATCTTGTAGTGAATTAAAAAGAAGTCACCTTATAAGGAAAAAACACTCAATTATCAAGATTGGTCAAACTTGTAGGTTATATTCTGACCGTTAGAACAATGGTAGAATAAAAAACTAGTGTGGGTTGATAAGTGTAATGTCAAATCAACAAACCAGATGTCCTAAAATAAAGTTCAATGTTGTAGATTTCTTATTTTATCCAACTAAACAGAAATATGTCGGAATTTAGGACAGTGTCTGAATTTTGTGTTTGAAAATGTTTAAAAAGATATGCAGTACTTTGAAGAGTAACTACAAAATAATATTGTTTTCGAAAATAGTTAAACATAGGTTTAAAGCGTATTTTAGGAACTTTCTAACACAAAATCGAATTTATTAGTACACATTTTGTATTAAAACATAATTTATTATTGCTTATTCCAGTCATACATATGTAGTCAACTTACCACGATATCTCGTTGGCAGTACGGCGTAGTGCACGAAAACAATTTTTTGTTGGGCAGCAGGATGTATTTTTCTGTGCACCATTCACAACGATATCCGAAGTTACCTGACTCACATACATATGATGATAAAATGTGTTGCCAAAGAATTTCTCCAGCTATGAAACGAATGTTTTTTCTGCTTTCCGCAGAAATTTGCAGCTGGGGCTACAAATTCGTATATGTACTTGCAAAATATCAAATATTTGCCAATTATATATATGAATATTTGTCAAGAAAAAAAAAATCGCTCTATTCAATTCGTAGCGAGTCCACCTCTAAAATAAACTTATATATTCGACGTTCGGCTGTGCGGACGAGTTTTTTTACGCCATATACTTGGTATTTGCAATACCCAGTTGAAGTGGGTATAGCAAATGCAAAGGCGAGACAAATATCGGTGCATTTATTTGTACTCGATGAACATTTTAGTACGCTGTTTAATATTTCCATTTTTTAATTTCGTTTTGTATGTAGTAGGTCGTATACGAAGATTGCCAATAGATTTGTAATTATTAGTAAGATTTTTGATTTTTATAAAGGGCGAAAACCGCATAAAATTGTAATTTTGTGAAACCGCCAGACAGACAGTTTTCCGGAAACCGTCAGACAGAAAAAAAAAATATTGTTGTCTTTACTTGTCTACATAAAAGCAATATTATGTTTCCAAGAAAAACGTACACCATATACAGAGTATATCCTAAGTTGATGCTTTTCTATGAACAATATAGATGATGCTCATTTATGAGCTTTCAAAACATAACCTTTTTGTTAAATAAAAAAGCTATACAAAATTGTCTCTGCTATTAAAATATGTTTAATCGTTTTCGGTTCTCTTCAAGTAATAAACATCATAAAAATTTTATAGGCAGCATGTCTATAAAATAATTTATTTGGAAAATTATACTTTATTTGCTTGTAATTATATATTTGTCGATTTTTATAATGTTTATTATTTGAAGAGAAACGAAAGCGGTTAAAAATGCTTTAATAGTAGAGACAATTTTGTCTAGCCTTTTTATTCAACAAAAAGGTTATATTTTGAAAGCTCATTTGGTTAAATTTTTGTTTCAGAAGCTACTTGATCTGTATTTCAGACAATATTAGGACATATTTATACAACGAACCTAGTAGTACAATTGGATTTACAAGAACTTTAAAGATGACGAAGAAACCATATCTAACATTTCTTTAATGGGCAATATCTTCCTAATTTAAATAAAAAATATATATTTTTTCTCATTAAAATAATAATTTATTTAAACTAGTTCACATCAAATGACCAATTGTATTGTTTTACAGTCTGTTAAAATTAGATGCTGCGAATTAATAACACAGAAAGCTGATAAATTAAACAAATAATCATTAAAATGAAACAAACAGTTTCGTCAAGATTTGTTTTGTAAACTTCTACAAGAATGCCCTTGTTTTAGTACGCAGTGAATTCTGCACTTGTAATTAAAAATATGTCGGCATTATAAAATAAAACCTTGCTTGTTCGTAATCAAATTATCAGTTTGATTTGAAAAAGCTAATGTGCAAATGAGGCGAATTAATCAAAAAAATAGCTAGTGCCCATTCGGTACGCACATGTAGCAAGTCCTCAAAGAAGATTTTCACGTATTAGAAAATGCTATGTGGCGATGCATCAATGACGGTTCGAAATCACAAACGAATATTGTACAAATTTGTTGGTGTCACAGATTTTTTTCAGTTTTATAAAAATCAGCCGGTAATCAAGGATGGATGAAAAATATTCGGTGAACGAACTTAAAAGGAAAAATAAATCACCCATGGCATCGTTTAGACCAATCAATAACAAAAATTTTCGATTTGCGTGGCAAATATTTAACATGTGGCAAATATTTGATATTTGGCAAGTATACGAATATGTAGCCCCGGCTTAAGATGTGTGGAAATATTTTATTAGTCAATTTCTTATTGATATTGTGCAGTTGATAAATTGTTCATGCGTATATTTTATTTTAATTATCGAAAACGAAAATACACATGTAGTTACGAATACCATCTGAGTTTGTGTTGAGTTTATAATAATATATACATAAGTTTACCTAATTTGTTCCATGGGTAAACTCAATTTCATGCCAGTATTTCACAAGACGGCTGAAAATGTGTTTACATATTCATGCAAGTTCATTTTAACGGTGACTAAATTGCAAAACACGTCAAAATTTTAATTTTATATTTGTTTAAGTACGTGAATACGTAAGCCGTATTTTTAACATTTTAATTTAAAACAAATTAAGTATGCGAGTATATTTGAAGTGTTACTTGGAAACCATGCTCTTGCGGCTTGGACATTAAAAATACCTAAATAATTCATAATTACATTTACTTCATTGCAATAAACTACACTTTGTTTTGATTTTCAATGTGATGTTAGCATACTGGTGTGATTGGAATTTTTAACTTGCCATTCTGCGTAATCTTAGAGATTAGGTACAGGATTCGTATAATTTAAATCTTTTAAAAATTTTAATTCCATATAGGTGACCAAAGAATTATCAGTCATCACAAATAAAACTACATGTATTAAACATTTTGAGTGGCGTATGTCTGAATATTTGTAATGCAAATGTAGGAACGACATTTATCGTCAACAATTAAATTTCAAATCTACACTTGTTATTGTCCTTGATTGTCGTAAATGTTGTAAACATTTTATGTAAAACTGGAAAAACTTCTAGTTTCAATTAGGTTCCACAGAAAAATGTTTATAACTTTTATGTTTATACCTGCCAAAATTCTTGCATAAATTTCTATCATACCTCAAATTGTAGGTAATTAAAAGACCTAGTAGCCCTTTGGCGCTCGAAGTATTGCCCCATGGACAACAACCCTTAAATGGCAATAATCTTCGTTCGAATAGCAAACGCACTTCAATCAGGTTCTACAGAAAAATGGTCATAACTTCTGCAAAAATTGTTGCATACATTTCTATCATACCTCAAATTGTAGGTAATTAAAAGACCTAGTAGCCCTTCGGCGCTCGGAGTTTTACCCCATTGATAACAACCCCTAAATGGCAATAATATCCGTTCCAATAGCAAACATATTTCAATCAGGTTTTACAGAAAAATATTCATTACTTCTGAAAAAATTGTTGCATAAATTTCTATCATACCTAAGGTGACAGATGTCCCGCTTTTGGCGGGACAGTCCCGCTTTTCACATTTTGTCCCACGCCCGCGGCGTTTTAAAAATATCCCGCGTTTTAGAAAAATTTTTTGACACACAATTTTAACCATTTTTATTATTTTCAAAGTTTTATTGGAATCAGTAATCCCCTGTCATTTAGTCGCAAAGCAAGAATATACAGAAACTTAATAGAAAACACAGAATCTTAGCAATACACCAAATTACAGGTAAAAAATATACAATATGATATTCTGTCTAATGGTGGGTATTTAATATTTTTGTACGTTTTTGAAAAATCGTAACTGTAATCTGTAAAAAGAATTTATGGATTTTTGCATTGTTTTACGAAAATCACAGGACGAAATAAAATTGATTTAGAAAACCAACCTACCTTTTGCTATACGTGTATAAAATTTCGCTAACACGTAGCAACATTTGATATGTCGACTGACCGGCTTAAACGGTAAAAAAAGTTAGCTAAACTCTGATATTCAATAACTTTTGTAGACTTTAACCAATTTTCATTATTTTTTCGAGACATGTAAAGAAATTTATCAGATTTATCATATTAATATCCATTTGATAATTAAATAAAATAAGATGTCCCAGCTGATTATTTATTCTGGTAGATCAAAAATAGTGTTTGTGGTCTAAGTTTGACATCCTGTGGGATAATTAAGGAACTTTTTCTCTCGCAGGTTGGCAACTAGGTACTCTCTTACAAAACCATATCAATTCTCAACATCTTGTTTTCTAATTCATCTCAATATCTGAATTTTTGTAGAATATACACAGTTTGAGGCAAGATTTTGCATTTCAGTCATTATCAAGTAGGTAACATTTGCTGCAAGGTTTAACAGCAAATTTAAATTTCTAAGTTTATTTGAAATTTTAAATTGTTGTGAAATTGGAATGAACTAAAAACAAAATGTTGAGAATATGGATGTTTTTTTAAGAAAGTACTTTAAAATTTTCTCATGCTCCGCAGTTATTTCACAGCGTGTATCGAAAGGAGATCAAAAACATCTTTAGGGTCTGTTTTAAAAATTTACAAAAGTATGTGCTTATCTCTAAGAAATTCAATGAATTTCTTTAAAATGCATTAAAAAATAATGAAAGCCGGTCAATATTACAAAAGTTTAACAAAATAAGCGTGCCGGTCAGTGTATTTTTTTCTCAAAACTGTACCTTTAAACTTGGCATATCTTGTTGTGCTGTACAGAGTCGTTAGATTAGAACATATGTCTGTTATTTTTTTACCTTAAGATTTATTAATTATATAATTCATCTTTCTTAGTCCTTCTTACTATATTTATTAGTTGATAAAAATGTTTTTCAAAAATATAAAAATTTATTTAAAATATTTATTTCGTGCAAAGAGCATATATTTGAAGAATTTATGTTGAAGGGAAGAGTTAATATATACAATTTTAATCCCTATAATAAACGATAATGAAATAAACTTTGTCTTGTATTAAACAATATTTTTCTATTTATAATAAATATGGCAAAACAATTAATCACTAATAATGCAAATAATGTCGAATATTCAATGAAGTATGTGTTGTTCAAACAAATATGTTTTGATCAACAATTTAAAGGAGTATGTGTGATGTTGCTTAAAATACAAAAATCTGTGTAACCAACCAAACTAAAAAAACATACTCATAATAATTTAGTGAAGTCTGGCAACCCTAAATAGAACTATCATGATATTCCCATGTTATTGTTTTCTTGCAGATTAGTAGGAACACAAACATGGTTACCGACGTGGTACGATTTTGATAAATGCATAGAAAAAAAAATCTTCAATTACATTCCACATTGCAGCCTTCAATAAACTACAGTGGCGTATCACTTGATTACTAAACTATACAAAAAAAATCTGAAAAATCTCAAAATGAAAATGAAAGACACATATTAATTATTAATACTAATACCAAAACAAATTTGAATTTAATGGTTTTGGGTAATTCACGCTCATATCTCCGGGTTTTGCGATTTTTTAATAATATTTTCAAAGAACAAACTTAGATCACCAAAAAAACATCATGGTTGACTCGGTTTAATAAACTTCCTTTTTGAAAATCCTAAAAGCAGGTGACAATTTTGAAGAATTTCTTCACATGGTGTTTGATCACGAAGCGCCACTGGTTACTATAAACCAGAGTTAAGCATTGTTTTAAAATTTCTGGTTTATCTAGCAGGGAATGCACACACATACTCACACACAGTCATTTTTGGTCTGGAACAGGCGTCAAAGATAACTTATATCTGCGATAGAGTCATGTACTAGAAAGGTGATCATGCTTATTTGCTTTTTTATATGCGATAACACACCATAATTTTCCAATTATTTTTTTAATTATTAACATAAAAAATATTTTAAATTTCATTAATCTTTATTAACAATTTATTATCGACAGTTTATACAAATTTATAATAATAAGACTGAAATAGGAAATCATAGGAAATTGTGTAGGTATTGGCAAAAACAGTAAACAAAAAAAAACAATGTAATAACAAATTGAGGCAATACAACAGAAAGACTTTTTTGTGTTTGTACGACCCTTAGAAGTTTGTGGGGTGTGAAATGTAGTTAATTAGCAGTTTATTCATCAACAGTAGAGACATCTAGGTAAAACACAACTCAACACAACTGGTTGCTGTAAATTAGACATCTTCCCTAATTTTGATAACGCTGGACAATTTAATTGGCTGAAAATAGGAATGGTGGTGGAAATTAAACTAACATGGTTAGAATAAGTTCACCTTTGAATTAGTTCTTTCGTGATAGCCAAATTGAAATGTCGAATAAATTGGTTCAAAATTGACTAGTAAATTTAGTTTCGAAGTTATATTCAAAAATTTTATAAGACGTTTAGTTTGGCTACCACAAAAGAACGATGCATACTACAGAAAACCAGATTTAGTAAGTAATTAATATTTTCATTTATTGTTAACAATTTACAGTAATTAAATTATAATAATTTCTGATTGGTAATGTTGTACTATTGGTAATACTCTGTAGTATTACCATTTTTTTTTACAGAATGCAGTTTACAGAATTCCCAACTACAGGATTCAACACCAACCAAGAAATAGAAATCGATCAAACAGTGAGTATTTTTCAAATTTAATTTCTTTTTCGTTATAAGATCTAGTTTCCAATGTTATACGTTTGTTCTTTTTGTAAAGTTGATCCAAATTCGACCCTTTGCGGCCAAAAGGACACCTCGAGGGTCAAACTCGATGGGAATTTTTGTCTTCTTATAGTTGACGCGCATGTCAAAATTCTGAACTAACTTGACAAGCGCCATTTTTGATTGTAACATAGCAAATCTGTAACCTTAAAATACAAATATTTAATAATAATAATATATTAATAATAATATATTAATAATATATTGATAATAATATACAGTGTGTCCTGGAAAGTCCGCAACATACGGAATTTTTTTTTATTATCCATTTCTCAGAAAATTTTATTCTTTATAAAAGTTGGCGGCTTGTATGAAACCAAAACGGCAGCAGTCAAATATGTCAATTTTGCTGCCATATACCGAGCGATTTAGAATATATGAATTTGTGATAAGAGTAAAGTACCTTTATTTTCAGTATTATCGATAAACTTTATTTGGGAAAGTTCTTTAGAAGTAAAAATTATATTCAAATATGAAGTTACAGCCACCTATCTTGAAATTTTTCTTTCTTTTGTATTTTTAAAATTTTTCCAATTATGACAAATATTAGTCAATGCCATTATTACATTTTTATTATTTTGGTATGATAACTAAAGTTTATTTAGAACTATCGCAAAATTACTCATTTTCTTGATGCGAAGTTGACATTTCTGGCATTTACTACTATTTATCACAAGAATTTTTTAGAATTTGGTTTCATACAAGTCGCCATCTTTTATAAAGAATAACATTTTCTGAGAAATGGATAATAAAAAAAATCCATATGATGCGGACTTTCCTGGACACACTGTATATTCAAAATTGCGAATTAAATTAAAAACTGTTACCTATGCACACTCTAGGTCCTTCCCCAAAGGGCATGTACGTGTATTTCTTGATATTTTCGGCATTTTCACCAAAAAATCGGTCCGGTTTAAATTTTTCTGGTTCTGGATAATAATTTTCGTCGTGTTGAATTGCATATACTGGCACAACTACAGTCGTACCAACCTCCATCTTGAATTTTGACGAATTGTCATCAGATTTTGGAAATTCGTATTCGTGTGTGCAAACTTTTGACAGCTGCGTAAACGGCGGGTATTTTCGAAGGGATTCTAAAATTGAGGCATTATTGTTATTCCAATTGATCTCGCAGGTTTTCTTACATGTAATTATTGCTTATTTTCTTAGTTTTAGTTAGTGTTAGGACTTCTAAGAAGGGAAGTATAAAGCAAACTTCACTCAAATCTCAAACTTGATGAACCGCGAAAACTAAAGAACACCAAAATTGCTTTGCGTTTTTGTTATGAGTTGTGTCTTTTGTTCTTTGTTTTGTGGATAATTTTCTTCGTAAATTGAGATGATTTTGAGATGGGATCACCTGTATATATGTAAATATGTGTACAAAGTAAATCTAACTAGAATTTATAGGGGACATAACGCTTTAACTAGATTACTAGAATATTAACCAAAATTATCACTGTTAATTTTTAAATATATAAATTTTTATAAAAAAAAAATAAATTAAAAAAAAAGTATAGTAAGTACCCTTACCTTTTATAAATGCGTCTAGATATTTGAGGTCATGTACACCATCATAACTTAGTTTCCCTTC
This sequence comes from Aphodius sticticus, assembly GCA_963966075.1. Classification (NCBI taxonomy): domain Eukaryota; kingdom Metazoa; phylum Arthropoda; class Insecta; order Coleoptera; family Scarabaeidae; genus Aphodius; species Aphodius sticticus. Next base: position 6,427,335 of record OZ014515.1, on the reverse strand, counting down.
AGCAGTTTTCAAGTAATCATTGATTTCATCCCTTAGGTTATTCTGCATGTCAAAATTCTCAGCTAGTTCGTATATCATAAAATTTAAAGCACTTGAGTTTGTTCCGAAACCATCTATGAACACACCCCCAACCTGAGCTGTCATCTCCCCCACTGACATTTTCCTGCCTCTAAATTCTTTAATATGGTCGAAGAAATCATTTTTCGTTATGTTGTTAGACTCCCTGTACTTCAACATTTCTTTAACCATCTTCTTATAGGTTTCTCCTAACGAGAAGGGTACTACTCTACAAAAAAGAAGTTAGTTTTTTAAGTGGACAGTAGCTATACCAACCTACCTCATAGCAAAGTAGTTGGCTAAAGATGGCACCAGGAACACAGCAAGCATTTTCAAAGTATTTATCATGTTCGGTTCAAAAATTCCTTTACCGGCGTTCCTCAGTTGAGGAACGTCACCATTAAAAGATTTTCCATCCATACTCAGCGTGCAAGAGGTTACGACATCAGTTGTATACCTTGCCATTAGTTCCAAAGCATCCATGCAGTAATTTCCTCCATTATCATCAATAGACCTATGAAGGAATGATACCATCTTATTGCCAACTTCTTCAACATCCAAAAACATCCCTTTTACCTATTTACAAAAATTATATTATTCAATTTCGGTGTGTTTTGAGGATAGCATAAGAAATTTAACATACGTAGATTTACTGGGACCTGTGCAAATTTCTTGTATAGAATTAGGTTAAGGGACGGAAGTATCATATATGAAGCTTTTATGAAGCTTATCATATATGAAGTTTACTTTTTGTTATGGGTGCTTGCTTTTATGGTGTAATATTACAGTACAATGTCGGAAAGACAAAGACATACAAGTGAGTGAAGTGGTTTCTCTAAGATTCTTCTAGGATTGAACAAATTTGTAATACCTTTGCTGGTGTTAAGCTTGTAAGATGTTGAGTTCTGGTACGTTTCCAAACTTCGCCCTTAGCAACAAACGGGTTATCACCAAAAACTGGATCGTCATCTCTCTTAATGTCAATGTCGTTGTCGTGAAAATGGGAAAACTTCTTCACTAATACTTCTTCAATCAAAGCAGGATCTCGCAGGAGAATTGCGGGTCTGTTCATTAAATAAACACCGATATATCGAGAATTAGAAAATTGCCTGTAGATTTCCGTGTAAACATCCGTAACTGAAGCTTTCAGCGTGATGAATTTCTTCATGTTCCCCAATAAAAATAGAGGGTCAGGTCCGGGAACGTTGAGCCTTTTCCATTTTCTGTATGTGTTCCATTGGTAAACAAATACAACAAGCCCAAGAACTAAAAGCAGCACTATCACAATCATTGTTGATGCAATACTGAGCAAGCGTCATGCGAATCTGAATTTATATTGGTGCACAAACATATTTTTGTTTGTTTATACCAATCAACCAGTAAAGATAATTACTCAACAATTAGTCCGACAGGGCAATATTCGATGTTTTTAATTGATAGTTTGATAATTAATAATTAATCGATACTACTGACTACGGTTTATTAGAAAACATAGTATTTTTACTTGTGGTTATCTACAAACAAAAACTATATTTACTATAGATTATAATATGCAATAATATTTCAAAATTTAACAACAATATTAAACAAAAAGTTTCAGTTGATTTCAAAATTTTGTTGCAAATTTGCACTTACATATCATGTTGCATGCAGAAAGCTATTATAAAGGCTATATTCTGTCATGCAACGGCCAAAATTGCATGTTTACGCTAGCAAAAATTACATACAGCAGATTTTTAATGCAGAAGACGTTTCTATTGTCATACTTACATTGTCATACTACGAATATACAAATATATGTCGTATTTTCTTGTTTACTTATGCAAAATTATCTTATAATAAATTTGTATTAGAAATATAAAAAAACCAGAAAAGCTCCAACCAAAAAAATTAAAATATAACTAAAAAATCAATGAGAAGAGATTACTTCAAAGTATTAAACTTCAACTAACTAGCTTCTAGTCTTGTATATAAAGTAGCAAAAGTGTATATAAAGACCTGGACATCAACATAAGTGTATATAAATTAAAATTAAATTATTATTTATAATCACGGAAAGAAGATTGAACCGACAAGAGACACTTAATAAAAGTGACAAATTTAATATTAAATAAACGCTTAAAAGTGAGCTTTAAACTACGAAATCAACAAAATATTAACCACGAGATTAGATACTATATATGTGCCTGAAACAAACGTAATATAAAAGACTGTTAAAAATTATAATAAATAGACGACGTATCAACAAGTATGCTGATGGAATTGGCCAGCATCACCATCACCCGAACCACCGGAAGTGTGCTCATACTGCTCATCAATAAAGTGAATCAATCTGTGATATTCAAGACGAAAATCGTACACACACAACAAAAACTTGTACATACCAAAAAAACAACGAAATAACTCGAAACTCGAAACTCCCCTCTACGTAAAATAGATATATATATATATATATGGAATATGCACCAATTTACTGCAATAATACAAAACTCGAAGATTGATCTCAATATGTTTTTTGTACGATTTTCTTGTACAAGTATTGAAGTAATTTCGCCTAAAATCAAAAAAAAAGGACTTAAAAAAATAAAATAAATTTATGAAAGATAGTTTTGCATCAGTGTATTTTAAATTATTATGCCATAATCTAATAAATAGTAAGTTCTAATAGTAACGTTTCCTTTAAAAATCTTGCTCATGAAACCAAATAAAATTCAAATTGAAATAATAAAATTGGCAGAATATAGCCAAAATCAAACTACATGGTAATTATTGCATGTTTTACTACTTAAGTAAATGTCCTACAAAATTATTTACAAACAAATTAACAACAAAATTAAACATTTAAACTAAAATTATTAGTGTCCTCCTTGATTTCCAAAGATTTCCTTGATTTTCGAGTTATTTGGATTGATTGGCCCCAAAACATCAACTGTCAAATTTTCCAAATAACTCCATACGATGTCAGTAATTAGAGGCTGTGCTAATTGATTAGGATGCAGGCTATCAACTGGATCCAAAAAGTGATGGATGGCTAATTTCCCATCCCTTAACGCCGTATCAATTGGATTTTCCATATAGTGCATGGTAAAATGTTTAAAATTCTCCGTTCCGACAATGTCTTGCAACACATCATTTAAAACATTTGCCTTTTCCGTTGTTAGATTTCTTAGGGTTTCATTTGAAATTAACCAACCGGTACATGGTCCAACTTGTAGGCAGTTGAACCAGTTATAAACATCTTTATAGCGCACATTTTTGTTTAGTTTACCTAAAATTTAATAAACAAGTGGTTTCTCATGAGTGCTGTAATAGCATTTTGTTCAAAGATTTTACCGAGTGGATGCAATCGTTCTGCCATAGCTGGGTAGATAAAATCAGCATGTACCAAACCAATGATGATAAGGTTGCTACCAGAAGCAACTTTATCATCAATTACCTTCAATGTTTTCAATACATTTCTTCGGAACACATCGGCAGGTGTTGTTTTGCTTATAGTTTCGTCTGCAGCAAAACTATAAAGACAAGAATAACTTGTCGTCATCAAATCAAATTTTTAATAACATACTTGACGTTTCGCGAACTATGTTGCTCTCTTCTTCAGAGCTAACTGAATACTCAGTGAATATGTAATAACTGAATAACTGAATAACTGAATAACTGAATACTCGGTATTCAGTTAGCTCTGGAGAAGCGAGCAACATGGTTCTCGGAAGCAATTTATTTTCTAAATGATTCTTACTTATTGCAAACGTCATTTCCAATCATGGAATAGAACGCTAAGACTGGATAATCAGTCACATTGTTCCTCTTAAAGGTATCAACATTTGTAACCCCTTCATAGCTGGAAGCCCCGTTTTGGGCAATATTCTGGTAGTCACGATGATTACACAAATTTCTTTCTTTAAGACGCAAATATATCGAATCTGTCTTTCCCTAAAAATAATAATATCACCATGAAAACAATCAGCGGTATGCGATAAATAAGCAATAATTACATAAAATGATAGATACCTTGATCAATATTGGGTGAGTAGTGTTCATGAAACCAGTTGCGAATCCAAGTTGTGGCCAATCAAGTTCATTGAGAACAACATCAACGCCGTCACTCGTGGGCTAAAAATTAAAGATCATCAAAATCAATCACAAGGATAAATCAAGACTCACAAAATCAATATCTAAAGGATTCATCCACAGCTGTGGAAAATGGAAATGGGCTCCAACCGAGTCGCCAATATACATGATTCCTCTAGGGTCAGACCCAGTGCATAGGATGTCTTCCCATGGTTTGTGACTCTCAGGGTCAACACCGTAAATTCCATTGCAGTTACCTAAAAAGATGCAAGATGTACCAGTTTGACTTAAAATATCCACCACCATTAGATGTTTTACTATCTCTGAAGATGTCTGAGCTTATAGGCTTCCGTCCTGGGTAAATATCATCGCGAGAGTCATCGCAGTCTTTACCTTTCCAATTTGCACCCCTACAATCTACAGTATTAGCATTATCAAAACCTTGCAAAGTTAACGTCATACCTCAATGTGTAAACTATACTAAAACCATCCCCATCGATGTCTTCACCAGGCTTGTGCTTTATGAAGGAGTTATTTAATATATCACAGATATCCTTGATCACTGGAACACTGCAAAAGTCTAACCCACTTTGGTCAGCAATGGTATTCTGCAATTGAATTTATGGATTGCCTAATTGGGAACAATTAATACATTATCATACATTAAGTTTCTTGTAAGCATCTATCTCAGTTGGCAGTACAGGGAACAAGTGACAAAAGTCTTGTCCTTTGTCAACCGTGCAACTACCTGATAATACACACGCAATATCAGGGCCAATATATCTCCTAAAATAAGCAAAACAATTTTAAATCTTTCACAAAAATGTTGACTCACATTACTGGGAAATATTTGGATGTTCTATTGATGACTCCCAAACAATCGTTAATCGCCCAGTGAGGTAAATAATTGCATAATCTTTCAGTAGCATTAAATAACGTTTCTTCATGAACTTGTGCAACTTGTGTTGCTATACCCATGACGATAGTACATACTATAATAATATTAACATATATCGAGAAATTACATATAAATTTATTGATGATTACCTGCACAATTGATCCCACCATTCACACCTCTAGCGTGCGCTTGTTTTAAACTAAATATTAACAACAATACAAAAAATTTAAGCCGCATTTTGATTCATTTGGAATCCTGAGGAATCTAAACTGTACTGCCGTTTAAGATGATGTATATTCATAAGGTTTGCTTGTCACCCAATTGCTTAAATGACATTTATTGGCCAAATTATTAACAGTTGTTGTTCCATTTGTATTCCAGTTCATCTTAATATGTTTGGGCAATTGCATTCGAATCACTTTGTTTAAAATGTTAGCATTGGAAACTAGACACCAAATTATGTTTGTTCACCAATCGAAAACAAAAAGATTTTATTTTTCAATCCAGAACCACAAAAATAATAAACACAACAAAAAAAAATAACAATAATATGAACTCTTAAACTTAGTGAAACAAATAAATAAAAAAAAATTATAAAAAGTAAAAAAAATTATAAAAAGTAAAAAAAAACTCGTTTCATATCCCATAAAAGTTCATATAATTGTTAAACCACCACAAAAAAAATCTTAAAATATTCTTTTTTCAAGATAATTTTAGCTTAAGTTATATATTAAGTTAGGTTAAGTCTCTCCAACAGATACTAAAATACAACAAGCTCGGTTAAAAAGGTGAGTTAAAAATAAAACTTAATCACTCTATACTAGGACATTGTATATTTTTAAGCATCTTCAAGATACTTGTCAACGTATAAGAAGTTTTTCGAAATGGTGAGTCATCATTAAGGCTAGGCAAAAGCATGACGGTCCGTGTAGGTCTCTAATAAGTCACAGTTTAGCGCGGCGAAGTAAGCGACCCACTTGAGTGACTAATGCCAGCATATACGTATTAAGATTATACTGCGCGTGCCCTATAGCGCCGCGTCAGGGTTGTATATAGTTTCTATGTATAGTGGCACGGACCGTCATATTTTTCCGAGCTCTAGTCATTATAAATATTTAATGTTCAATGTGTAATACTAATTTATGTAATATGTAACACCTGTATATATGTAATACCACTAAGCATCTCGGTGGTTTGCTATTGCAGATGTGTATGAGTATCAGTCGTATTTTATATACCTCTGTGATGGTTAACTACCGGATGACCATCATCAGCAACTAAACATGTGTCTTGAAAATAATTCTAGTCAGGATCCATCATTTCCACGTTTGACAGAAACAGAGACGGCCTGACATCTTGCATCTCTCTTTAATTTCATTGGGGGGCAAACAAAGCAAAAGCGCCATAAGAGATCATTTATTTCTGGCTTTCTAAATCAGCTTAAAATAAACCAATTGATACGAAAGTGATTCAGCTTGAATTTTTTTCTGGGTGTGTGGACCTTATTGAATATGTTTTGAAGCTAATTTTGGAATATTTCACGGTGAGCATTATGCAAAACGATGTTAAAAAGTGACTTCAGAAAGTGGGGTTCTGTTTGAAACGAGTGTGTTTAAAGGTTTATTATGGAAAATATTCATAATTCAAATTACACATCGCCAATATTGCCTTTGTTGTATGGTCCAAAAACGAATTTTTTCTGCATCGATTTTTTAGAGACGATCAATTCTGGGAGTTTTCATTTGTTTGCGGTATCACAAAACAATTGTCTTACCTGAAATTTTATGTAAAGAAGCCTGAAGGCAAGGGAGTAGTCGAGGTAGATGAATAAATCAATAACACAATGATTGTAAATTAATAGATTTATTATTTAAAAAAATCTGAAATGTATGTAGAATATGAGTAGAATAATGTGGTAGTACAATAATACACTTTATTTCCTGATTATATTTGACAGTTTTTGCACGAACGTCATGCAGGGCACTAGGGCTGTTCGAGCGCTCGCTTTTTTCGTACCGAACACAGGTCGGTTTGATTAACTGTCATTTTGTCACACTAAAATGTTGTTCTATCATACCACTGCTTGGATACAACCAATGCTTTGACGTTTATTCAAGCCAATATGCTTGATTACAAGTAATCGCTCGCTTTTGGTATTGAGACTCGAATTTTAACCGAACAAATGCGAGCCAACTCGGAAAACCGAGTGTTCGGTTCGGAAAGAAACCAGATTTACTTAGCTCGAAATTCGAGACTTGAAGTTTTAGATAACTCGAACGCCCTACGTGGCAACCAATCGGGATGGTCATCATTTCGAGCACTCTTCGAGCTGGTTTACCTTAAAATGACACATTATAAACAAATATTTCACATCTATATTTCATATAACTCTTACCTGCAATAAAATGCATGCTGCAAACCCTCCAATTTTGTAGTTGGCCTTCAGAGAAGTTTCGATCTCTCTTAATGGCCTATAGCTATCGTTCCCTTCTGAAATGCGACAACAAACTGTTGGGATAATTTGGCTTAAGGACTTTGGTAATAATATGAAAGGAAATTTCCTTATCTGGATGGCTTTTCGACCTGCAGTTAGCCACGCTACAAATTTTGCCCATCTTAAAACTAAAGCAAAAACACGCGTTTGAAACATAACCTCATTTTCGAAGTCACTTTTTAACATCGTTTTGAATAATATTCACCGTAAAATATTCCAAAATCAGCTACAAAACTTATTCATTAAGGTCCACACACCCAGAAAAAAATCCAAGCTGAATCACTTTCTCACCAAATGGTTTATTTTAAGCTGATTTAGAAAGCCAGAAATACATGATCTCTTATGACGATTTTGCTTTGTTCGCCCCCCAATAATATTAAAGAGAGATGAAAGATGTCACGACCATAGACTGTCACGCCGTCTCTGTTTCTCTCAAACGTGGAAATGATTGATTGGTAATTATAACAAGTTTCTCATTGCAGTAATCACCACGTTTGAAGTCGCTACAAGGAACCCTGAAGAAATACACTAAACTTGTTAATTTTGTTAAATGGTTAATTTAGTGGATGGTTATGCAAGTTATGCAGCTATGCAGTTATGCAAGTTAAGCAAGTTATGCAAGTTACGCAAGTTAAGCAGTTATGCAAGTTAAGCAAGTTATGCAAGTTATGCAAGTTATGCAAGTTATGCAGTTATGCAGTTATGCAGTTATGCAGTTATGCAGGGATATACAATTATTTCTGAAACTGAGTACTTTTTGGAACACTTAATTATGTTTAGATTGCAATTCTGGGAGAATGATGTTAAATTGAGATAACAGTCTGATCTATGACGACAATATGCTCATAAATTTCTGACTCCCTACATTTTGCAAAAAAAAAAATAACCCAAGATGTAGATAGTTCGTGTCAGTAAGTAGTAGAAACCTTGTCCTTGTCAATTGGGGCATTGTAGAGTTAAAGTAATTAATTTTTTGTAAATAATTTACTGTTTATCTTTAGTTTATCACGCGGTATCAACTATTTCATTTTATGTATTAACAAATTCATGTAGATATTATTGAAATTGACTAATAAATATTATTATTATACTAGCATAACTATCTACTAGCATAACCATATACTAGCTTTGACTTTATCCGACAGCATTTGCGTCTGTTATTGTCTGCATGTTAAAATATGTAGTTAGTGATATCAGCTAAATTTTGTAGAATATTTCTCATGGCATAAAATTTAGCTGAATCAATCCATTATTTTTTCATAAATCATAAACTGCGAACAATTACGCTACAATTATCAATTTTGTGACATAAAAGTGCCAATCAACAACAATAATCCTGTATAATATGTTGACTGCTGTAAAAGTGCATAAGAATTTGGAAATGCTATTGTGTTTTTTCGTTGAGTGCGTTATTAAACATAATACTAATATTTATGTGCATCCATTGTATGAGACTGTCCATTGTATATTACAAATTCAATATTATAATTTAACACTAGTCTTTTATGTAAATATATACGTGATACAGTTCTATGTAAATATATACGTGATACAGTTCTATTAAAAAAAATAAAAGAACATTTCTTTTAATGCCACTTAAGTATTCTATGTCCCACGAAAAGTGACTGTAAGTCGTAAGAATATCCAAATGAAAAAAAAAACTTGAGTCGCTCTCACTTTTCGTTCGACATATTATAGTATAAAAAAGAATATATTAATTATAATTAACTTTGTGATATAACAAACATAAGAACGAGTTAGCATGTCGTTCTTTGCATGTTGATGTGCATGTTTTGTAAATAAAACTTGTAACTAACACATCATTGCCCAAATCACAAAGAAGTGATAAGTAGGCATTAAAACACAAGCACATAATAGCATGTATTTGCTTTCTTTGCATGTGTACATTTGTTATTTTTGTCGAACAACTGTGCTACCGTGTTAAGGCCGTATCTGCAAATGTCTTTACTCTTTCCCATAAAATCAAATTCAGAAATATTTTTTTCCTGATCCATTGAAGCTAAAAGATAAGAGAATACGACAAAGAATACAAGAGAAAAATGCAGATTTGGACGCACCAATTTGCGAAATTAAATCACATGCTTAACACGGCAGTACAAATGCATGATATCTGCATGAGCATGAACTAAATGTTGTACATATTGAGTGTTTGTAGGTAATCGATTCGAAAATTCTGATGCACTTTAACAGATTTCGCTTTCAATCATGTTTTAAGAACTCATCTGATTTATTTGATTCATGACAAAAGATATCACCAAACACTAGTCGACATCTTCTGCTACACTATAGACCAGCGTTTCTCAACCTGAAACATTGCTGAATCAAGTAACCAGCATCATGTCTGTAAAGAAACGCAGTTCAGTGGTTGAAAGTTACTTCTACTGTAAAATTATTTACTTTTTCTGTAAAATTTCAAAAAGATCCTGTAAAATTAGGGCGATAATGCTGTAATTTTACAGAAGTATGTGAATTATGTAAAATCAATATAGCAATACAGCTGGCATCAAATAACCAGCGATGTTAAAGTAATTTCTTCTTTTACTGCATTTTTGTAGTTTTTTTTTTACGTTCATTTTCTGAAACTTTGCAGATACAAACAGTACCATTAGCTTTTCAATCATTTTTAAAGAACTCATCTGATTTATTAGATTCATGACAAAAGATATAACCAAACACAACTCGACTTCATCTGTTACACTATAGACCAGCGTTTCTCAACCTGTTTCTCTTGCGAATCCCTTGAAATTGGGTTGAAAAATTGCTGAATGAAGTAACCAGCTCATGTCTGTAAAGAAACGCAGTTCAGTGGTTGAAAGTTACTTCTACTGTAAAATTATTTACTTTTCCTGTAAAATTTCAAAAAGATCCTGTAAAATTAGGGCGATAATGCTGTAATTTTACAGAAATATGTGAATTACGTAAAATCAATATAGCAATACAGCTGGCATCAAATAACCAGCGATGTTAAAGTTATTTCTTCTTTTACTGCATTTTTGTAGTTTTTTTTTTTACGTTCATTTTCTGAAACTTTGCAGATACAAACAGTACCATTAGCTTTTCAATCATTTTTAAAGAACTCTGTTACACTATAGACCAGCGTTTCTCAACCTTTTTCTCTTGCGAATCCCTTGAAATTGGGTTGAAAAATTGCTGAATCAAGTAACCAGCATCATGTCTGTAAAGAAACGCAGTTCAGTGGTTGAAAGTTACTTCTACTGTAAAATTACAGTACTTTTCCTGTAAAATTTCAAAAAGATCCTGTAAAATTACGGCGATAATGCTGTATTTTACAGGAATATGTGAATTATGTAAAATCAATATAGCAATACAGCTGGCATCAAATAACCAGCGATGTTAAAGTTATTTCTTCTTTTACTGCATTTTTGTAGTTTTTTTTTTACGTTCATTTTCTGAAACTTTGCAGATACAAACAGTACCATTAGCTTTTCAATCATTTTTAAAGAACTCATCTGATTTATTTGATTCATGACAAAAGATATAACCAAACACCACTCGACTTCATCTGTTACACTATAGACCAACGTTTCTCAACCTTTTTCTCTTGCGAATCCCTTGAAATTGGGTTGAAAAATTGCTGAATCAAGTAACCAGCATCATGTCTGTAAAAAAAGCAGTTCAATGGTTGAAAGTTACTTCTACTGTAAAATTACAGTACTTTTCGTGTAACGTTTCAAAAACGTCCTGTAAAATTACGGCGATAATGCTGTATTTTACAGGAATATGTGAATTATGTAAAATCAATATAGCAATACAGCTGGCATCAAATAACCAGCGATGTTAAAGTTATTTCTTCTTTTACTGCATTTTTGTAGTTTTTTTTTTTACGTTCATTTTCTGAAACTTTGCAGATACAAACAGTACCATTAGCTTTTCAATCATTTTTAAAGAACTCATCTGATTTATTTGATTCATGACAAAAGATATAACCAAACACCACTCGACTTCATCTGTTACACTATAGACCAGCGTTTCTCAACCTTTTTCTCTTGCGAATCCCTTGAAATTGGGTTGAAAAATTGCTGAATCAAGTAACCAGCATCATGTCTGTAAAGAAACGCAGTTCAGTGGTTGAAAGTTACTTCTACTGTAAAATTACAGTACTTTTCCTGTAAGATTTCAAAAAGATCCTGTAAAATTACGGCGATAATGCTGTATTTTACAGGAATATGTGAATTATGTAAAATCAATATAGCAATACAGCTGGCATCAAATAACCAGCGATGTTAAAGTTATTTCTTCTTTTACTGCATTTTTTGTAGCTTTTTTTACATTCATTTTCTGAAACTTTGCAGATACAAACAGTACCATTTACAATAATTAATTAAATTCATTAATGAAATCTAATGTTAGTTTTTGACCAATAATTCTTCAAAGAGGGATTATTTTTCGCGGAAACCCGGTTGAGAAACGATGCTATAGACTATAATCAAAAGATTTTTGCAGAAGACCTCTCATATAGAAATGACACCTTCATCTAGTGCATTGCACCTTCTTATTATGGTAATTTTATGGTGTGTCTTGGTTGGTTTCAATATTTCTTGGCCACATACAAGAAGAATCACATCATCAGCATCAACCAGATAGCAACACCAGCATCCCCTCAAGACGGATGTCAAGAGGAAGTATGGTTGTCCAAAGAAACATTCCAAATCAGTCGGGAAACACGGTAAAAATGTAGTTGAAGTATTGAGTTGGAACTTCCAGCCTTTATTGAAATCAAGTTATTTTCAATCTTATGTACAAACGTAGTCAATTTTCCTTTTAGAAATGATAACCATAACAATCAATAAGTATTAAGCATAAATAGATCATATGATGTGTGCGTGATCCCAACAAGTTTGTGTCCTGAAGGTCTTGTAGACACGCAACCCAATTGATGTGAATCAAAATTTCATATGAATCTAAATTATGGCATGTCAACAAAAATGTTCTTATTGAATACATGACGAAATGTTGAGTGGCACATACACACTTCTTGCACTTTTGATCTTGGTATTACGTGAAGTATGCTCTACTATGAATTGTACGTAATTGTTTGTAATTGCTTAGGTATATATGTATTCAGTTTGTGTTAATTGTTTTAATAGTAAATTTGCATTTATATTATAGATAGTACGTATATATTTAGTTTTATCCTAAAGGTTAAGGTTTTTATTGCTTGATTTCATTCCGTTTCAGCAAGAATGTAATTTATTCTTGATTATAATCAATACTTTTGGGACGAATGATGAAATATGGAGACCATTGATATCTTTTAAAGTCCTTGACATGATGAAGATAAGCTTCCCTGACGTCTCAATTACTTTTATATAATGCTCAGTTACCTTCATTACAGCTTAAGCTTTAGGATATATTAAAAACTGTAGACAAAGCATATTGTTCGACCTGTTTAATAAATAAACTATTGTTAAATTGAAATGTTAAATTTCGTTTATTATTAATCCTAACAGACATCTAATTAGTTCTTTTGCGTGCGTTGATCCAAATGCCCCCAATAGGCGAATTAAGAAAAGCCTGTGGATCCAACTGAATAGGTTCTTTGGTTTTCTCATTGACACTCAATTCGAAATGTTCCACAAGCTTGAAAATAAATATCTTCGACTGTAGCATCGCAAATTTCTTGCCTGGAAATAATCAATCAGTTAAAGTTAATAACATTTTTACGCGTTGGTACCTAAACAAGCTCTCGGACCATCGCTAAAAGGCAAAAACGCAAATTTATCAATTTTGTCTTTATTTTCTGGGAGAAACCTGGTTGGGTCAAACTTCTCTGGGTTTGGGAAATATTTCTCGTCGTTATGCAAACCTAATACTGGTATTACAACCGCAGTGCCAACTTTGACCTCCAAAGGTTTAGCAAAACTTGTTGCTGGTGGTAAAACATAAGCCTTGGTGCACACTTTAGTCATGGAACCAAGAGGTGGGTACATCCTTAAACTCTCTGAAAGCAATTTAAAATCAGTTAATTTAAAAGTAAAACTATAAAACTAAAAGAAACTTACCATAAACGATGGCTTCTAGATAAGGCATGTCCTCCAGAGTTTCGTACGTAAGTTTTCCGTTACATTTATCCAGGGTTTCGTCAATTTCCTCTTTTAATTTATCCTGAACGTGTCCATTGGCAGCCAACTCGTAAATAGTGAAATGCAAAGCATGGGAATTGGTACCATATCCATCGATCAGGAAACCACCAACCTGACCCAGAAGATCTTCACTTGATGTGTCTTTACCTTTGGATTCTCTAACCCAATCAAAGAAGTCATTCCTATAGACTTTGTTTTCCTTTCTGTAAAGCTGTTGATCATTAACGATCTTCCTTAATTTTTCAGTAACGTGAACAGGAAATAAACTGAAATATAAAGTTTTGATGGACATTATGATTATTCTTGTAGTTCTTGTAAGAGACAGTTCTTACCGTACTGTCATAAAGCTGGCCAACGCTGGTGCGATGAAAATCAAAAATTGCTTGAAGCCGTTGTAGAAATTTGGTTCGATCACATCCCTCCCCATCTGCCTCATTTCTGAGTTCGGTTCGTCAAAAACTTTATTGTCTATGCCTATTGCACAATTTCCAAAATTGTACGTTGTAAATTTCGCTGATAACTCCATCCCGTCTAACAAACATTTGTTTGATCCGCGCATTTCGTTGTTTATGAATTTAACCATTTTCTCACCTCCTTGATAAACGTATTGAAACAAAGATTTTGTCTGCAGAATTTAGATGAATGAATAATTGATTCTTAAGTTATTATACTCGTGTTACTTTTGCGCTTGTAAAGTTTGGTGTATGTCTAGCTCTTTGCATTTTCCACTTATCACCTTTCATACTAAACGGATTGTTTGCAAATATGGGGTCTGCTTTTTCATCAACATCAAAATCGTTGTCGTGGAAACTAGCAAAGTCCTTTACTAGAATATCTTTTATTATACTCGGATCTCTAATAAGCAACCCTGGTCTTCTCATAATGTAGACACCGGCGTAAGAACAGGACTTGAATTTACTAAATAATGGTATATTAGTGAATACAGAACACTGTAGGTATCTATACAAACTATTGCGACTTACTCATAAAGTGTTTTGTACGCCGTGGCGATACTAATTCTTTGAAGCACAACATCTTTCAAATTCCCAAAGAAAGGGTGCGGTTTTATGTAAGGAACATCAAACTTTTCCCAATGCGAAATAGTAAGAGCGTTGTATAAATACACTAATATTAATCCCAGAGCTATATAGATAAGTATCATTTCCGCTGTCGCTTATTATTAAACAGTCACCCACTGTGAATATTATAACATTTATAACATAATAACACGCGATGCAACTAAATTTCAACATCTGTTTATCATTTTATCTGTGGCCAATGTCATATGTAGCAAAACCGATAAACGCATTAAAATGTTTAGATACTAATAGATATGACCTTGGTCATGATATGTATTAATAGCAAAGCCTAGATAGCGATGCTATAAGACGCGACACTTCAGTCGGTACCTTTCATGTTTGTGTTCTCAGCTGTCTTTCAGCGACCTTGAACTCGAACCCAACTACCGCTACGCGAAAAACGAAAAAGATAGGAGTGGTCGAGAAATTTGTGATCGATCTTTGATCACAATTGAAGACCGATAAATAGATCTGATCGATAAATCGGTTATTATCATATTAGATGGATCTTTTGATCATAGATCAGGTTGATCTTTTTCATCAGATGAATCTCGCATATCAAACCGAATTGAAAGCTATGTATTTATTTAACAGACAGGTCGCCGCCCGGCCTGTGTAAAATATTTTTGCGGCTAGGCTTGAAAGTTATTAACTAAACGCCTAGCGGGCAATTAGCATCTTTCGTGTCCCCACAAAGATACAAAAATGACATTTACGTATAGTGAAGGATGAAAAAAAAATACTAGATAAGTGATGACTATTCCGATTATTATCGGCTATTGTCACCAATGTCAGTTTTATTAGATATTTCGATATTGCCCTCTCGTAACAGTCGCGAAAGAGCCACAAGATGACAAGATACGGTATCCAAATTTTGCGCTGCAGTCCAAAATAAGTATTGTTGTATGCACCTTTATTTGATCGTACTTATTAGTTTCCATTACTTCGCAATTTTTGGCACTGCTGGGCAGTTTATCTTAATTACACTGGGTGTTAAACTAATAAGCATAGAATATATAGATAAGGTATAATAGTCAACTTTTGGTAGTAGATCAAATTTTGATAACGAACTCATGTCCAGATAGACGCCGTTTAAGAACTGCAGAGAGCCGGAATATTGTACCAACTTTAGAAATTGCTTTAGTAAAATAGGTTGTATAAAGTATCATAGCATAACTATTTAAAAATCAAATAATTTAAAAAGATTTATAGATAACCCATTATTGGCTAAAAATGGTACTAAAATTACAAAACTTCGGTTAATGAAAAGGGAGTTTCAAAAACGTTAAATAATAAAAAATTTCAGACAAAAGTTATTTGGTATTAAAAGGGCCATCCTATGATACATGATAATTGATTCTCTATGCTGTTTGTAATATTGGTACCATTTTCTGACTCCCTCCAGCGTTGACACAATACATTTCCGAACATAAGTTCGTTCAAAAGTTAGTAGTTGACCTAACATTGTCGCCTTACAAGTGTTCAAGTATAATAGTAAAATAAAAAAATATTATTTCGTCGTCGATTATCCTAAACACAGAATTTTCAAATTAATCCACTTTTCTCTACATTTAGTCATTATTTCTCGTTAACGGGGTAAATTTTAAAATAATTTTGTTGCCTTTTTATTGTTTATCAATTTGTTATTAAGATATTGTATCAGATGCTCAATGACCACGAGCTAGAAATTATTATAGGAAATTAACAACAATGTCTCCTAACGTATTAAAAAGTAATAAAAAGGCTACAATATTGGTTGAAAATTATACAAAATCTTAAATTCTAGAATGAGCGTTCAATGATTCAGAAACAAAATATATTTACAAACAATTTTTAATTAAAAATATTAATCCCACATTAATAAACGATATAGAAAGACGGCAAAATGACTCGAAATTCAATGAATATCAATATATAATAAGTAAGTGTTGTCAAGCATACAGGGATCACGACCATAGATGCCTATTAACACACAAAAATGTGAACAAAAGCATTTCACTACCTTAAAGCGATAGAGATTTCTCAGAGTGTATGCAAAATAACACAAGACGAAAATGCTGCAAAACAGTTAATGGCATAGTACTTAATATTACGTCACCAAAAAAAATTTTGCCCCCCCCTGGAACATTTTCTAACGGCGCCCAGATTGAGGTAGAAGTGGAAATCGGAAAAATAAAAGACGGGATACATTTTAAAAATTTATTTTATGAAAACAACTTCCTTGATTAACAGTGCGGATGGAAATAAATATACCTTTAATCGCATAACAAAAAAAAATTAAAACATGAATTTACTAGGATCACAAAGAAACTAAATCTTTTTTGGCTTGGGCTTCTTTTTAGTAGCATTGATACTCTGAACAATCTGGTCGATATCGTTATTGTCAGTGCTATAATCCTCCTTCTGCTGTCGAAACTTCAAATTCGAAAACGCATCCAAATTGACCTTCGCAAAGTTCTCGTTGACCCATCGAAGTATCTTCTCGATATTATAAACAGCAACCATAACCGCAAAAATAAACGCAAGCGTCCACACCGAAGTTTGCTTGATGTACTGGTCAGTCGTACTTGACTTTATAACAAACTTCAATTCGACATATTTAAAGGAATTATTAGCCGTAAAATATTCGATAGGAGGTTTGTACTTATTGTAATGCGTCAACGTTGTCTCCAAATTTACCGAATACTGCTTGTTATCAAGAGGAATCGACGGCAAATGAAGCATCACCCCGTAGTTGTAGTCCTTCGTTATTTTATAACCTGACATGTCAATTTTTGTTTGCGATACAGGCCCTGAAGGTTGCGACTCCCTCGTCACTTTTACCCTTAACGAACGGTAATGTTCTGGGTTCTCCGTATAAACTTTCACTAGAATATCCATCTGTTGCGGCGGTCTAAATACTATCAGTTTTAGATTTTCAGTGTCTTTGTGGATTTTCTGGAATAAATAGATATTTAAAAGCTCATATTGTTGCAGGTATAGGTAAGAATCATTAATAAACAGTTAGTTTCGTTAATCGTTAATCCGTTAATTATTTTTAAATTTACAAGTTAACGGATTTGAATTAACGGATTAACGGACGTAATTAACGGATTAACGGACATGAATTAACGGATTATCTCGAAAATACCTCTAGCAAGATGTTAGATGGCACGGCTCGTTCAAAACGTTCGTTAGCATTTAAACTCCCGCTAACTTCTAAATTATACGAGCAATAAGGGAGTAATCCCCTAATCCTGAATTGTCCGTTAGTTTCTGAAGTTGTCTCTTCCGAATAATGCGAGCAATTTCCAACACCTGAAGCAACGATGATGGCCTTCTCTTCAGCGTCACCATTGAGGGAAGTAATGACCCCGTAAGCACTATATGCCACTCGTTTCCCCCTGAAACAAAATCACAATTAAAAAAAAGAAAACAAAACACAAAAACCCACTTTAATTGAACATTAACGGTAGCGCCCTCTTTAACGTTGATGATCTTCGAGCTAGGCTCAAAGCTGTATTCTTTCATCATGGGTTTCAAGAAATATTCGCTGGGACTCAAAGAATGAAAAGTGATTTTCCCATTTTCGTTGGTTTGTAGATTGCTGCGGTAACTTTGATCTCCCGATAAAGATAGTAGGGCACCTTGTAACGGCTGGTTGTTGGCTTCATCGGTGACCTCAACGACAATTTCTGCTAACTTGTGGGCTAGGAAGTTCCCTACGGTATCAGGGCCGACTAAAACGTAGGAATCTTTGACAGCGGTCACGACGTAAGTTTTGGAATCGTCCAAAGGTCGGAACTGGTAAAAACCGTCTGCGTCGGTTTCGTTCATGAGAGTCTCCGAGTTATCCGAAGAAACGGTTATTTGTACCCCGGCTAACGCTGGAGTGACCCTTCCTTTGAAAACCCTGCCCTTAACGGCTTCGAACGAGTCTTTCAAGTTTGCGCAGTCGTCAGTGCCTTCGATTAGCAAAATTGGCGGGTTGAAGTATAAAATATCGGATTGCGGAATCAATATGGCAGATTCCTGGGGACCTAGGTATAATTCTAATGTGTATTGATTGTTTTTATACGGTAACGGATTTGAAATTGTTTTTTGTCCGTCGATATTAACTTTTACAGTTATGTTACCGAAATCGTTCAAAGCTTTGATGCCGATATCATGTTTATGCTTTAAAGCAGTTATAATAACTTCGTTGCTGTCACTTTCTGTGTCATATTCAACTGAATCTGTAGCGTACGTGTGACAACTTATTAAGTTGAAGATGTACTTTCCAGCAGATTCAACGCATTGTGAAGTGCGGCCTTGTTGTATTTCCAAAGTTTTAAGCCCTTGATTTGGTAAAGTGTACGTTAATTTAGCGTCGTGAGTAGAAGTGAAAACAATGGAATAACCGCTTTGGACAAATGGTGGGACTGTTTGTGTTGAGCTGCTGATCGTAATGATGTGTTTGTTTTGTTTCCAACAGAGTCGGTTTGGAGTCAGCAGTACTTCGTACATTCCAGGTCGAATTTGAGAGAACGTGTAACTATCTCCTGGAACGTGAATTAATTTTGAATTAAACTATCCATAGTTAACAAATAAACTTACCCTTAAGGTCTGCGATAATATCTTTTTCCTCTCGAGGTACATCATTGATAATAGGTCTTAAAATTGTTTTTAAAAACGTGCAATCTTTCGGGTTACGGCACTCAACTTTTCCAGAAACCGTAGCTTTGAGTTGGGAAAATACGATCTGCAAGAGAGGTTTCGACGAGACTTCGATTGTATCCGTCAACGGGAAGAATCTAAAATCGGATAAAATAAAAACTCGACGATTTTTCTTTTGTTAAAACATACTGTATCCCTTGTTGCTTTTCTTTTTCTCCGACAAGCACCTGCAACTGGTACTTCCCTGGCTTCAGGTATTCGCAGAATTTCCCAGACTGAGGCTCTGAATTCACTGAAAAATGCATCGTCGAACCTATCTTCGTGATAGTGACAGTCTGCGAAGTTTCGCTGATCACATTTCCACAAACTAAGTACGAAGTTGGGTACATATCGGGTAGCTGGGAAACACCCGGGTGTATCTTCACAGTCTTTTGTTCGAATTGGTAATTATCTAAAGATGAATTATAGTGTTATTATCGAAGAATATTATCAGAAGTTGAAATATTACCAGCGCGAACTGTTAACGTATAAACCCCAGCTTTAACTTTTTCTAAATTATAAGTCCCGTCGGTACCAGTTGTTCCCACTTCTTCATTGTTCATGAAAATTGACGCACCAGACATAGGGGCCCCGTTTTCATTAGTCAAAACGCGCCCGGATATGCTAAATCCATCAACCTATATCGATACATTCAAAATTATATATGAATTTGACTAATTATATTTATAAAGTAAAATGTTTTACTTACGTCAAATGGAGTGCTCAGTTTCACACTGTAGTGTTCCACCTTAAAATTAATGGAGGTAGGCAAGAAATGGATATTTTGTCCCCTATAAAACGGAACAACGTAATAAGCCCCGTTTGGTAACGAAGGGAATTCAAATATGCCTTGATCGTTCGATTGTACGTAACAAAGGTAGTTTTCTTGCATTTTTACATTCTCCGGTGGTGTTTTTGTGCACCCTTCCACTTGTAGGTTTGTCTTCTAAAATAATAATCACAATTATTGTTTTATTACAAAAAACAATTAATCAAAGTACCTTTTCAGTATGTAATAACATCACTGCTCCTTTGATTGGTTCCCCTTCGCTTTTGACAGACCCGCTGACATCGTACCCTGATATAACTAACGATTTTGCCGGTAATTCTGTATTTCCTTCTGTCACAGTTACAACAACGGAGTTGTGTACGAATTTCCATCTACAAAACATAGATTAGATCATTTTAGCAAATAATAGCAAATAATAAAGTAGCAAATTTACTTAGGATGTGCTGCTGTCACAGTATGCTGTCCTGGATACACTGGTGTAAAGAAAAATAAACCATTTTCGGCTGTTTTAGTACTTCTAACTTCCGAGTCTGTAATCAGTTTGACCTCAACTCCTGGCGGTCCGTTAGAGCTTCCTAAACTTTCAACCTATGGCAAAAAAATATATAAACGTGACCGTTGAAATTATAGGAATAAAAATGTACCTTTCCAGTGATACCAAAGCCGAAAAAAACGAAATTGATATCTTGCCCTTGACTGCAAACGTCTGTTTTACCATCAACAACAATGTTGATCTTTGTGGGGTCAAAACTCCAGCCAGGAGGTGGTTCAAGCTAGAATTAAAAATGGATTACTTTAAGCCCTTGGTCAAAGTAATACGATCGTACCTGTAATGTATATTCTCCCTTGTCGTACAAGGGAATAAAGTAGTACCCATTATTTGGGGCACAATTGGTCTGGTCTTTCACAATACCCTGTTTCGTCAGCCTGTAAACCACATGACTTAGAAGCGCATTTAACAATTTAATTCACTTACAATTTGACTATAACCTTAGAAAAGTCGATCGGGACGTGACTTTTTATGAAGCCGCCGCATCCCAGCACATCACCTGCGTCCGAAAATTTTATAATACTTATAAATAAACACGCGAACAGTAATTTTTCATTCATTATTGTTGTGTTTTGTAATTTAATCGCGAATACCCGGAATCTAACCTATAGAATGAACACCAAAAGCGATGACAGAGCACAGAATTATTTAATTTACAGTCCTACCAGCCTGAAAAGGTATTTGCGTAATATCCCTAGATTTAAAAATTGAAAAACTAGAGTGAAATGTGCAGCTTTTATACGTTAAACAACTAAAAACATATTTGTTTCTAAATAGGTAACAGATTTATAAAATTAAAAAAAGAAATGAAGTTGGTTCACCAGATTTTTTAATTACATAGAATCATAAACGTATACCCGTTGCAGATAACAACAGTAATCTTCAAATAAATATAAATATTGTAGATTATAGAACAATTCTGGTATTGAACTCTGTTAATTTCGTGAAATAATCACTTGCATACAACCGTTATTTTATTCCGAAGTCCGTTGGAGTTGTTTAGTTTTGAATTTTAAACATCCGGTTAACGTCCGGTCAGATATTCGAACGTTAGGAATCGATTTTTATGTTGGCAATGAGACTTTCAAATAAACTCAAGGTCATCGACCATCGACCAATCGGAGTTTGTAATATCGGCAGTTGTTTTTTTTATTGCGCGCTGGGATCGGATGAATCACTGTTTCTACATTCACAGCAGTGGAATCGTTTAGCCGGTAGGAACTGGAAATTTCAAAAGACTGCCACACTGCAACACAAACCTCTGCCATTGTTACATCTAAGGTAAGTGACCACGTTGCTCCGAGGCGTTTCAATCGATTAATCGTTGATTTTTCTCTTATTTCAGTTAATTTATTCACGTATTAAGGAAAAATAAATCTAGTTCCGATGATGGGTTCAACTGAATTTAGTATTGGCCTGGCCAACGAGCGTAGCTCGAGCAGAGTGCTGAATCCGCCCGGCGGTCGTTCCAACATTTTTGGCGGATCAGAAGACGAAAAGCCAAAGGGGAAGGCCTATAACCGAAACCACAACACCGAAATAAAGAATTGTTTCCAATTTGATGAGCCTGTAACTGAAAAGCTGACGCCCATGGAAGAAAAAGTGGAGAGGCAAGAGAAAGAAGAAACTGACTTTAAGCAAGTGGAGCATGTGGTCGAAGCCAAACCAGCGCAACAAGAAAAAAAGACTGAAACTAAATCTCAACCTGAACCTGCGCCCCAGCGCGTAAGAGTCCCACCGGGCGGCTTCTCTTCCGGCTTATGGTAAAAATGCATCAAATATATAATCAATTAATGTTATTCATATTATCAAACACAACAATTATCTGTCTATTTATTGTTTAATCCGTTTTTATTTCCGCAACAATGTAACTCACAAAATCTGCTTTTTTATAACGAAAAATAAACTATATCTTTTATACATATACCTAATGCTTTTCTTTTCTTGTATTTATGATTCTAACCACACAATCATTTCATTATATACTGAAATAAAAGGTCAGCTGCAATACAAAGAAATTATATCATGAACCAATTATTGAAATATATGTATTAGCATTGTTCCAACCTGCACAAGTGAAAATGAAACTGGTTTCTTTTGATGCTCCTTATATGTCAATGGCAAAAATAAATCTGGTCAACCGCATACCCCATCGAAAGTGAAAATTTACGTGGGTTGAATTGACCTATAATGTTTGCACATGCAAAATCTTGCTTTATAAATATATTGCAGCTGCAGCATAAAACATTTTGTCCGTACATTTTCAATTAATTATTGTCAAAACATTGAATAATAGAATAAATATTGCATAATTGAATAAATATACATATAAACCAAAGGTAAGTATAATAGTGTGACTCTATTATTGCACAAGAATTTTACACGCACACACCTAATAAAAATGCTGATTAAGTATCCTTATCTGATCCAATTTGCAAATATAGCAAGCCTAATCTGTACGGAGAACTGTTTTATCTAAACACTTGGGATTAAATTAATCATTCGTATGAGTAATGTACCAAATAAGGAAAACAAAGGAAATATCACTGTAAAACTTTATTATTGCTTAATTTAGCCTTCTGAATGAGCAAAGTAATCCTAAAAAAATGTCGAGAAATTAGCATTATTAGTATTAATATTAAATATGACACGGGTAGTTGAGGGTTTTAGCAATGAAGCTCAAAACATCAGTACATTCCTCAATCTGAAACAAAACCATTATTAATTAGATCAAAATTTAACCAAATTTGTATCATACGTACCACTTTTGATGTTGGTTTTCCAGCACCGTGCCCAGCTTTTGTTTCTATTCGAATCATAAGCGGGTTCTTTTGCTGCTCAAGACTACCAACTTTATTCTGCAACTCAGCTATAAACTTCAAAGAATGCAAAGGTACAACTCTATCATCATGGTCGGCAGTTAACAACAAAGTAGCTGGGTACTGGCGATTATCTATAACCGACGTTTAAAATTAAGTTTATTCGATCTAACTTTTTAAAATATTACCTTTAGGAACATTAATGGTATGCAGCGGTGAATATTTATACAAATATTCGAACTCTTCAGGTACTTCAGATGAACCGTAATCAGTTTTCCAAGCGTATCCAATCGTAAATTTATGGTAACGTAGCATGTCCAATACACTAGAAAATATAACAGGAACCAACAGAGTTTTAATCATTTTATTAATAGCTAACGCTTACCCAACTTGGCATATAGCAGCCCCGAATAAATGGGGCGCTTGGTTGATACAAGCGGCGACAAGTAAACCCCCGTTTGATCCTCCTTGAATGGCTAGTTTGTCAACTCGAGTGTACTTTTTATCGACCAAATATTTAGCTGCATATTGGAAGTCGTCGAAACAATTTTGTTTGCTACCAAATCTACCTCCGTTATGCCATTTATCTCCGTATTCTCTAAAACATTATCGTTTTTTTTTGTGGAATTAAGATCAAAGAATTAAGATTAATATTTACCCTCCTCCTCGTATGTTCGCAAGAGCATATATCCCATTAAACGCATCAACAAATACTAAGCGTGAGACAGAGAATGATGGGGATAATGTTACGTTGAAGCCACCGTATCCATACAGCAGGCAAGGATTCGTTCCATCGAGTTTTACGCCTTTCTTGTTTATGATAAACATCGGAATCTTGGTGCCATCTTTGCTTTCGTAAAATATTTGGCTACTCTCGTATTCTTGGGGGTCGAAATCACCGACTTTAGTCTCGTGGAACACCTTAAAAACTGCTTAAATACCCACCCTTTTTTGATTTATTTACGTTACTTACGACTGGCGTGGGATCTTTTTGAGTCAGATCGACCCTGTAGATAATATTTGGCGTCAAAAACGAGGAAAATCCGTAGAAAAACTCGGAGGAGTTGTGTTTCCCGGAACAGCTAGAGATATGGCCTATATCCAGCGGGAAATCGCAGATTTTCTTACCGTCACACAATTTGTGAAGAGACAACACATCCTAGTAGTCAAAAATTTGTATTAGTTTGTAAGGAAAATTTGTTTGTTTTATACCTTGACGTCATGTAAATAACACAAAACTAACTGGTCGTTATTGACAGCGTGAGCCCAATCAAGAACGTCTTTCGGATCTTCGGCTACAAGGTCGACCCAGGGAGCGTCAAGGTTGTCAAAGTCAATCATAACTAGCTTGTAGTTCGGAGCTTTGTTATTAGTGCGAAAAATAAACTTGGAACCAGTGTTCGCAACATACTAAAAATGTTTAAATAAATACGAAAATAATGTACAAGCAAATACGACTACTATCGGGTGCAAAAGTATTGAGCCCTGTGTTTGGAGGTTCGTAGCTCTGCAACGACTGAACAAAAAAAATTGAAATAAAGTTGTTATATTCCTGAATCATTTCTGCATAACATGATTGGCTATCAAAATTTTCTGCCCCTAGGTTTGGACAGAAGTGCGAGAGAAGTGTAAAAATGTAGCCGATTTTAGCATATTTTAATAAACGCTCGTCTTCTAAATTTTTTTCTGCTAAACCGCTTACCCAAAAAAAATCAAATTTACACAGAGTATAACTCAAGATCTTGTCTACAGATTGGCTTTTGTATTTTACTAATTTTCTTTGCAATAAGGCTATAAACAAGATTTTTATAGAAGCGGATATCTCGGCAACGAGTATTAGCACGATAACGAGACAGGTACGAAAACAATCGCAAAATTTTGTTTAATGAGACTATTGAAATAGATTTGACATTTCAGATGTTCATTAATTTTATAAAGCGACATAAATTTTTGATATAATTTTGGTACAGCGCGCAAGTACGTTACGTCGTTCAACGCATACGTCAGTGGCTCGAGATTTGAGATCGACTACAGCATGTATCACAGGCCCGTACTTAGAACTAAAACAAACATCGTACATATTTATTGATCTAACCAGCATTGAAGTTGAAGGTTATAAGGGTGGACTCTTTGTTTAATGAAAGAATAGGTTGCAAGTGTACAGTCATGGAAATAAGTAAGTTCGTATCGCTATCGCAGGATTTGAAAATAGTATGTCGGTTATATATTCGTGTACTTGGTCTCCCTCGACCTGGCCGCTTCGCAAAAAGTTGTCCGTCACGAGGTGGTTTTTCGATGGGTGTAATGTAACGGGATTTAGTTTATTTTTAGCGTGTCCGACCTTCTCCTTAACGTGATATCTTCATTGCAATGTAAATATGATCACTACAGTTAAGTTTACGAGTAGGTACTGCATTTAGTTAAATATAGAATTACTTTTATAATAATATTAATAAACATGAAATTTGATAATATGATACGAAAAGCTCATTTTAAGATATTGCGTAATATCATGACACATTATATAAATTTATGTTAACTAATACACATATTAATTACGCAAGTAAATGCCTTTGCCCAGCAGTAGGATGACGGCTTAAGTAAGTAAGTAAGTAAATGCGCAAATCAACTTGATGCCAAGCATTATCACTAAATATAGACTATTTCAGAATTGTAATATTAAAATATATTCACTAAATGTAAATAAATTCTCTAAATTTAATTTAAATTTACATTTAGGACGAGCATGTATTTTGTATGAAGGACAATGGAAATTTTATATCTGTATTTACTTTACAGCAGCTAATGTTCAATTATCTTTCATGACATCTAATACATGTATGTATGTATGTATGCCGTTTGAATTATTAACAATATCTTATTTTAAACGGCTCCAACTTCAGAAGGAACAGAGAAAACCAATAAGACCATATGAAACATATTAATTTCTACTTTCTAGAAAAAAAAACAAAACATTTTGGTATTTTCTTTTGTTCAGATGGCATTGTGGCATTGTGCTAGCGACGCAAAGGTCCCTGGTTCAAATCGTCAAGTTGTTGGTTTCTCTTACGTATAGCTTTTATTGCATATGATTGTGAGTAATTAATATGCAATAAAAGCTATACGTAAGAGAAACCAACAACTTTTCTTTCTGAAGCGTCTCCTTTTGGGAAATTATATACCCGTTACCAACACAATTTATACTCATCCCAGGTCAAATTTGATGAAATAATTTTTATGTTGTATAAATGTTCTTTTAGATGGTCGTATATTTTGGTTTATTTTTTTTTAATAATAATTATAACATATTTACATTCCATCAAAATTCGTCGAAAATTTAGAGCTTGCTTCCAAAAATTTTTGTAAATTAGTGATATACATAATTGTCATTATTTTCAGTTGTCAGATATTTGAAACATATTGCTGTAAAGTAAATACAAAATAATAATATAAAAAAATAGTAATGAGATATTCATGCTAAACAAAATACATACTCCTTTCTGTTTATTAAGTTAAACACTGCCAAATATCGTTGAAGCTAAATATCTCGAAAACACCAGTAAATCACAATTAACAAATTACCATAAAGACAAATTTAAAGCAATTTAATTTTAATTTATTTCTATTTTGTGAATAAATGTTAATACATATGCCAGCTCTGAAATAACGTGAAAAGTAAAAATATTGACAACAACAAATTGATTTTTGTATTTATTAACACAAAAAAAGCTATTATATGCAATAAGGTTGTAAGTATAATTTGTTGTGTTGTATGCAATATCTTGAAATGAGATTTTCATTTCATATAATCAAAAACTTTTATGTTTATTAATATAAAATTAACGTAATATTTAATAAAAACACAATTACATTGCAATGTAGGAATTACATTAATTAATTACACATTAAGCTAATAAATAGAAACATATAAATTATTATAAACCAATTCAAAGCATTCGAACAAGGTTTCGCAAATAATAAATTTCCGATATACGAGTTGAAGCGTAAACGGACAATTTTTTGCACTTAGCGGCCGAACGGTCGACCAGAATAACAAAAAACTTCTACTTGGATGTATCATCGACACACTGCTAAAATATTTATAGAACTTACTTAATTCCAAGAGTGTACAACGAAGAGCTGTAAGCATATTTTTTTTTTGTTTTTAACGCCTTTTGAATCAACAGCAGCAATCAAATATTATCAGGTAGCATAAACAAATAAAATAACAAAACCAAATATGTTTTCACTCAGGCCCCAATAATATGATTTTGGGTAAAATCGAGATAACATAGATACATACATATTTATTGAATAAAGTTTCTTGAATAACTGCGTTGCGTGCGTACGTGTTTTGCAAGTATTGACCAAGAATGCTGAAGTATTATTCCAAGGAAGTAAATTAATTAATTATCAACGTCAGAAATTCCTATCACAAATAACTAAAGCGCAGGAGTTGTATCTGTCAAAAAATCACCAACAAGATAAGGTACTTCTATTAGATTTTATCGGAATTATATAAATCGGAAGCAATGAAGTAAAATTATTGCGGTTACCTGTAGCCCATTGCAATTGAATTAATCTGGGCATATGTACAAAATAAAGTTGCAAAAAGCTACAATACATTTGAAATTAAAGGTATGTTAAATTTATGTAGCACAGCAAGAGAAAAGAGATATGACAAGATTGTGCAATTTTGCAACACAATTTTTGGCTTTGAAAATCAAAACCGATACATTGATATTGATCATATTTTTGACTCAATTGTAGAAACAATTATAATCAACTTGCATGTTCCAATGTTGGTAGTTCTTCTGTAACTGCACAATTCGTTCAAAGGTTAGGGCAAATACTTCTCATAATTGAAACATCAACTACTGATTTTTGGCAGAAATAATGTTGTGAAATAATAATAAATCACAAAACAGAATACGTATACAATTCCAGAAATAAAAAAAAATCACTTATGCTATTTTCAAAAATAAAACCGAACGAGAAAATGACAAAAATATTGAATACGGTCCTGTGAGTTGATCGTTTGAAATTGTCACGCGAAGCATCGCAGCGTTTCGCGCGCTTTATCCCCTTTCCCCGAGGGGAACCATCCTGCGCACCGGATCGATCACATTATTTTCCCTATTTAAAATTCCCAAATAACTTTTATGTTATTATACATCAATGGATGAGTATCACAATAAATAAGGATTGTTTACGTGCTAACTGCGTTGTCCTGCTATCGTTAGTTTCTGAGATATCCGCGTCCATAAAAAGCTCGCTTACAGACTTTATTACATAAGAAATCAAGAAAATAAAAACACGTATCTACAGAAGAGATTCTAACTGTAACTTGAAGAAAAATTTAAATTTTTTTGGTAAGTGGTTTAGGAGAAAAAAAATCGGAAAGTCGAGAATTATTTTAAAACCGCAAAAATCGGGTACCTTTTCTTACTTTTCTCGCGCTCGTGCCTAAACCGACGGGCAGAAAATTTTGATAGTCACTGCTGTTATGTAGAAATGATTCAGGAGTATAACGCACTTTATTTCTATTTTCTTTGTTCAGCCGTTTCAGAGTTACTAGCCTTCAAACACAGGGGTCAAAACTTTTGCAACCGATAGTAATGATAAACAATTCTTACTTCATAGTCAGAGTCGAACTCTGTAACGACAGGCTTCAGATCTAACAGCCCCTGAATATCGTCCGATTTACCTAAGTGAGCAAAATACAGCAGATTGCTCTTGCAACCTTTGACGGGAACTACGACCAAGTAATCTCCGCAGTGACTCACTTGCGCACCACTAAAAAAATTATTATTATCATTTATTAACTTCCTTTAATGTTCATCTTTCGTTGATTCAAGTCCGGTTATTTAAAAATGTTACAGTTTTAACAGATTAAAAGAACGAAGATTAACGGATTTCATCAAACTTACATTCTAAGTTTAGGATCATCAAATTGAACAACGACAACATCTTTCTCTTGGTCTGTACCAATCCGATGGAAGTACAATTTTTGATTTTCGTTACTATCGGTTTCCGACCCATCAGATTTACCTTCCTTATCCAGGTACGCCTAAATATAAAATAATAAATAAAACAAAATCAAAACCGACGAAGACCTGAGGAATTGAAACTTACGCAATAGAAAAATCCTTTACTGTCATTGGTCCACGTCATCGAAGTGAACTTGACTTTCTTCAGTACTTCATCGTAATTCTTCCCTGGAATAATAAATAAAATTCTTGTTAGAATATAATTTAAAGCTTTTAACAATATCACCTGTTTTAACATTTTTAAACTTGATCTCCAACCAGTCGGATCCACTTTTGCTCAAACCGTAAGCTAAAATTTCACCGTTTTCTGAAAATTTAAAGCCAGAAAGTGCGATGGTTCCGTCCTCGGATAGGATATTCGGGTCCAAAAATACCTCAGCTTCGCTGGTTAAAGAGTCTTGCACGAACATAACACTTTGATTCTGTAAACCTAAAATACCGTTCTTTATTAGCAAAATAATTAAAAATACAAAGCTATATGTTACCGGAATTTTTAAATTGGTAATATTTCTCTCCGTGACGGTAAGGCGGGGAGAATTTTGGGTAGTTCCAAAGATCAGTCATTTTCTTGCATAGTTTTTCTTTGAGAGGGCAACTGTCAATAAACGGACGGGTCACTGCGTTTTGTGCGTCGACAAATTTCTTAGTTTGTTCTGCATCCGGATCTTCTAGCCAGCGATACGGATCTACAACCTAAAAAACATTACGTGTGAGAAGATCGTAACGGTAATATTAAAATGTCCAAACCTCTAGTCCGTGATATGTTTCTTTGACCGTTTCGTCCCTTTGAACCTTTGGATATTGGAAAGCCATTGTTCGAATTTGTAGAAAATTCGCCTTCTTTCTTATTGGAATTCTGCAAAAGTGAAAATTACTTAACCTCACCATTTACCATATAGACGTATCATGCACCTATTAATAAGATGCCGCAAAATCCGCATTAATGCTAGTCAATATTTCGTGTTTTTTGTGTGAATTAATTCAAAACTAAATGTAGTACCTAGTGCGGCTGTATAGAATTCCTGGAACTTCAAATCTATCACAGCTCACAGTGAAGTAAGGTATTGTTTGTATTTGAATGAAATGGTAGGACCTGACAACAGTGAAAATAAAAATCACAATAGCTGGCTTATGAGCTTATGTAGGTGATCTTATCTAAGAAATATGTTTTGAAAAATAGAATTTGCTACTAACATTGTTCATACATATACATATATAATATATATTATATTATCATCGCATTATGATTAAATATTCCATTTTTTTAATGGGTTTTTGGTTTGAATAAACCATTTTCCAACAATATCTAGGATAACCTTGTGTATTTCTTTAAAATATTTATTTAAAAAAAAAATTGGATACTATCGATATTCCACCACACTAAGACAAATTAAACTATGACAATCCAATTTCAAATTTAATTCTTTTGCCTTGGCGAAAAGAGGTTATATTTGCACCTGCGGCGTTGGCCACCAGCGGGCGCTGTCATATGTCAGTCATACGGATCTGACAGCTGCTAATTTAAAAGGTTAAGTTCACGTGTTGTGGCTCTTGTAAACAAACAAAATTATTTAAAATGGATCAAAAACCAAAAGGACTAAACATAAACAATTTCATAAAATTGGACCACACAAGGTTAACATCTCTAGGAATGAAACGGGACCTGAGTTTAGGCGGTAACAAATCCCGAAAAGTCTACAAACCAAATTTGAACGTGGTAAGAAACAAGGATAAACCTAAAGAGTAAGTTCCATCGGAAGTCTTTGGTGTTCGTATATCTTAGCGATTGCTTTTAGAATTATTCGGCAAGTGCAACAGCAGGCGAAACAAAGGCAGAGGGTGACCCCCAGACAGGCCAAAGATAGGCCGAAATATGTGTCAACCGATGGCATATTTTCCGAGGCTATGGTCACTGACTCCAGGCCTCGTATTCGCTCAGATCGTTGTTTTGCCGATCGTGACAATGACTCTCAACTACCACTTCCTAAA
Organism: Aphodius sticticus; assembly: GCA_963966075.1. Lineage (NCBI taxonomy): Eukaryota > Metazoa > Arthropoda > Insecta > Coleoptera > Scarabaeidae > Aphodius > Aphodius sticticus. Next base: position 6,395,739 of record OZ014515.1, on the reverse strand, counting down.
ATATCGAAGGTGTGGGAACATCATAAGGTAAGCTTTTAAAAATTATATTACTTATACAGCGATTGCATTTTTGAAAGATTTTGCAAATAAGCCCCCATTTCTGGAATTTCGTCGAAATAGTTAAATAATAAATTAAAGTAGAGGAAATTCTGAATAATTTATGACTATGAAATTTTTTGGTACAATCAATAGTTTAGCTGCATGAGCAAATTCTATTTCATCGAGATCGCTCGTACTGCATTAAAACTAGTAGCCAGGATATCAGATATTTTGATTCTAATGACAGTAGGTAGTATCAAACGCTAATGTTTTGACAATACCTACTGTCAATATAAGCTGCGTTCGGATATCGTACACCGTTACACTTTTTACACCGAATAACACGTAAGTGTCATTTGGACGGTGTACCCGGTGTCAACGGACTACAATATCTGAACGCAGCTTTAATCGACATCTGTCTAGTTCTACTAGTTTTATTTTAATGCAGACATAGCCGATCTCGATCAAATAGAATCTCATGCAGCTAAACTATTAATTTTATATATGGTATGATAAAGTCATGTGCCTGGCCACATCAGATTTTTTTTTTGTATAAATATTTTACTTGCTACGAATGTAGATTTTTAAATTGTTAAGCTATAATTGTTCTCTTCTGGGTTACAAATTTGTTATCAAGCTTTAATAACCACTTTTCATAAATTTGTAGAATATTACTCAAGATGAAGACAAAGTGGTACAAGAACTTATAATCAATGAAGAGTCGGATAGTGGTTCAGATGAAGATGTTGAATATCAACCAATAGCATTACCACTGAAAAGTAACAAAGGTAAATTTTCTCATCGAAAAAGACATCCAATGCGATATAAATTTGATATTGTTTCCTTTTAGGCACATTTAAGCGCACATTTGGCTTAAGTTCGATTAAAGCCTCGCAAAACGAAGTCAACAATCACGAAGAGCAGCGGTCTTGTACAAAATTAGATTGCGATCAAACAGATCCTTTATACCCAAACCAATACAATGCTTATGATGACGACCATCCAAACCTGTCATTAATTATGGTTGGTTTCTTTGCAAACATTACCATTTATTCGCCTACTAAACTATTTCTGGTTTTAGATTCCTCATTCATTAGCTGGTAAAGGATTTGACGAAAATGATAAAAAAGTTGATTATAATTTATCTCAGATGGCAGAAGGAAAAATAGGTACGATCAAAGTGAGGAAATCAGGTCGAATGGAAGTTCAAATAGGCAACGCTGTCTATCAATTGCATTCCATGCAACGTACTCCGTTTAAAGAGGTATAATTAAAAATAAGAGAACATTACATGTATTTATCTTGTCAATTTACAGAACTTGGTGTATGTACCAGAAAATGTAAAGGTTTTGTTTGGTCAGGATGTCACTGCTCTAGGCAGCATAGACAATAATTACATGCTAACACCCAGATGGAGTCACCTGTTTGATGAGAAGAAGAAGCAGGCGAAACCAACAGTGCATAACACGCTACAGAAATAACGTTTTTCGATAATGCTAACCTTGTGTCTACATGTTTATATACAAACTTTTTACTGGTCCGTGGCACTTATAGCACAGGAATAACTTAAAGAATTTATTTTATTGGGCTATTTAATCAATTGTAAATATTTTGTTGGACAAAATTATGATCCAATTTCTTTGTTAACAAATAAAGTATACTTAATTTGTACATTCGAATAAATACTTTTGTATCGGAGATATGTTTTATTATCTGCTTTGATTCTATGATTTGGGTTTTTGCGACATTACGAGAAAAGTAGATGGGATAGAGACGAACTCACTGTCGCGATCGGACTTTTTGACATTCCTATAGTTCAAGAAGAGGGGAATCGAATGGTGTTGGTTTTATTAAGATTGAACAAATGGTCAACGAGATACAGCCTATTGAATATCCCGATTTTTGCTAATATTTCGTGTCACCTAATCAGTTATTAATTAATTACGGCCACTAATTTACATATTTCGGATCGGACTTTTCCACATTTATAATGACTGAAGAACGCCCGTTCGAACAGTGTTAGTGTTGTTGCGATATCTCCAAGGGTACTCGAGTAATTAGCATTTTTCTATACACGTAACTTCCCATAAGGGAGGCTGGAAGCCGGCCGTCCAAATTAAGAACGCAAACTGTCGCTTAACACGCCGATCTTTGTCTACGCCTGCTATTTCAAGGCTGTATAATCGCGATCGCACTTTTTGACATTTCCATAGTTTAAGAAGAGGGGAATCGAATGGTGTTGGTTTTATTAAGATTGAACAAATGGTCAACGAGGTACAGCCTATTGAATATCCCGATTTTTGCTAATATTTCGTGTCACCTAATCAGTTATTAAATAATTACGGCCACTAATTTACATATTTCGGATCGGACTTTTCCACATTTATAATGACTGAAGAACGCCCGTTCGAACAGTGTTAGTGTTGTTGCGATATCTCCAAGGGTACTCGAGTAATTAGCATTTTTCTATACACGTAACTTCCCATAAGGGAGGCTGGAAGCCGGCCGTCCAAATTAAGAACGCAAACTGTCGCTTAACACGCCGATCTTTGTCTACGCCTGCTATTTCAAGGCTGTATAATCGCGATCGCACTTTTTGACATTTCCATAGTTTAAGAAGAGGGGAATCGAATGGTGTTGGTTTTATTAAGATTGAACAAATGGTCAACGAGGTACAGCCTATTGAATATCCCGATTTTTGCTAATATTTCGTGTCACCTAATCAGTTATTAAATAAATACGGCCACTAATTTACATATTTCGGATCGGAATTTTCCACATTTATAATGACTGAAGAATGCCCGTTCGAACAGTGTTAGTGTTGTTGCGATATCTCCAAGGGTACTCGAGTAATTAGCATTTTTCTATACACGTAACTTCCCATAAGGGAGGCTGGAAGCCGGCCGTCCAAATTAAGAACGCAAATTGTCGTTTAACACGCCGACCTTTGTCTACGCCTGCTATTTCAAGGCTGTATAATCGCGATCGGACCTTTTGACATGCCCATAGTTTAAGAAGGGGGGAATCGAATGGTGTTGGTTTTATTAAGATTGAACAAATGGTCAACGAGATACAGCCTATTGAATATCCCGATTTTTGCTAATATTTCGTGTCACCTAATCAGTTATTAATTAATTACGGCCACTAATTTACATATTTGGGATCGGACTTTTCCACATTTATAATGACTAAAGAATGCCCGTTCGAACAGTGTTACTGTTGTTGCGATATCTCCAAGGGTACTCGAGTAATTAGCATTTTTCTATACACGTAACTTCCCATAAGGGAGGCTGGAAGCCGGCCGAGAACGCAAACTGTCGCTTAACACGCCGATCTTTGTCTACGCCTGCTATTTCAAGGCTGTATAATCGCGATCGGACCTTTTGACATGCCCATAGTTTAAGAAGAGGGGAATCGAATGGTGTTGGATTTATTAATATTGAACAAATGGTCAACGAGATACAGACTATTGAATATCCCGATTATTGCTAATATTTCGTGTCACCTAATCAGTTATTAATTAATTACGGATGCTAATTTACATATTTCGGATCGGACTTTTCCACATTTATAATGACTGAAGAATGCCCGTTCGAACAGTGTTAGTGTTGTTGCGATATCTCCAAGGGTACTCGAGTAATTAGCATTTTTATATGCACGTAATTTCCCATAAGGGAGGCTGGAAGCCGGCCGTCCAAATTAAGAACGCAAACTGTCGCTTAACACGCCGATCTTTGTCTACGCCTGCTATTTCAAAGCTGTATAATCGCGATCGGACTTTTTGACATTCCCATAGTTTAAGAAGAGGGGAATCGAATGGTGTTGGTTTTATCAAGATTGAACAAATGGTCAACGAGATACAGCCTGTTGAATATCCCGATTTTTGCTAATATTTCGTGTCACCTAATCAGTTATTAATTAATTACGGATGCTAATTTACATATTTCGGATCAGACTTTTCCACATTTAGATTGACCGAAGAATGCTCGTTCGAACAGTGTCAGTTTCGTTGCGATATCTCCAAGGGTACTCGAGTAATTAGCATTTTTCTATGCACGTAATTTCCCATAAGGGAGGCTGGAAGCCGGCCGTCCAAATTAAGAACGCAAACTGTCGCTTAACACGCCGATCTTTGTCTACGCCTGCTATTTCAAGGCTGTATAATCGCGATCGGACTTTTTGACATGCCTATAGTTTAAGAAGAGGGGAATCGAATGGTGTTGGTTTTATTAAGATTGAACAAATGGTCAACGAGATACAGGCTATTGAATATCCCGATCTTTGGTAATAATTCGTGTCACCTAATCAGTTATGAATTAATTACGGATGCTAATTTACATATTTCGGATCGGATTTTCCACATTTAGAATGACCGAAGAATGCTCGTTCGAACAGTGTTAGTTTCGTTGCGATATCTCCAAGGGTACTCGAGTAATTAGCATTTTTCTATACACGTAACTTTCCATAAGGGGGGCTGGAAGCTAATCGCGATCGGACTTTTTGACATGCCCATAGTTTAAGAAGAGAGGAATCGAATGGTGTTGGTTTTATTAGGATTGAATGGTGGAGGCGACACAGTCCGTCAACGCAAAACAAAGGCAACGTAACCTTCACCTTCACCACAAAGTTCCCAGCACATTCGTTTTTTTTTTCTGTCACAGTTTATCTAATTCTAGAAATTCATTTTTTATCAACATTTACTCGAAGGCAATACTTTAATACTTAAACTTTTAAACTGTAATACTTTTTATTAGATTTTATTTATATTGATATTCTTGCATAGAACAATTCGTTTTCATCATTTCATTGCAATACAAACCTACAGAATTCATGTTTTAATTTCGGTATGGAATGCATTCTATCGCTGTTTTGCTATTGTAGTCACAACACAAAGAGCAACTCGAGACAAAAACAAATGATTACATGCTACTAGCAACTGTAAATATCGTCCAGTGTGCGCAGATGCAAAGGATGTATTTAATCATGTGATTTCGCCCTTCGCCAGGCTGTGGGCTGTGGATAGTCCAGAGAAGGTGGCCAGGATATTGCGAGGGTGTCGGTTTTATCGATTCTCTGGAGTGCCCGGATGATTCCCACAGCTGGAATACATCTCAATAGAAGTGGTAGAGGTAAGTCTTCCACCACATTGTTCCTCTGTTCTTCATTTTGACTCGATACTACTTGCTCAGCTTAAAATCAATACCTACAACAAGTGTAAGTACCACACAAGCATGTACCTCAATACAATAACCACAGAACAAATACTAGTGAATAATATGCATTTTTTTATTAATTAAAGGCAACAATCAAAGTAAATATTAGTTTACATACTTTCTTCTTTTATAAGTTCTTGTTTTATATGTTGTTGTATCAATAGGGATACATTCATTTGTAAGAATTTTCTATAATGTCTTGTTTATAATATTGTTAGCGTACCATAGCCGAAATCTTACAGTTTTTATTGAAATTAATTTTGCCAAATATTATTATAAAATGCATTAGGATGAAGTTCGTGATTTTTGAGTAGGGCGGCCATTGCAATGAGTTATGTAGGTCATAGCTCGCAATTTGAGAGGGAAAGTATGTGAGATCTTGGCTAGACGAGATGTCGGCATCTCAGCTGCACATTAAATCAATACCAATACTGTTCAATATATATATATATATATATATATATGTATATATATGTATATGTTTCGTTACTGCAGTTGCATACTATAATATCGGTGGTATTAAACAGTGAAAGGTGAAGAAACCCGAAAAAGGCAAGCAATTTTTGAAAAGTTTATGAAATTCACAATTTGTTGATTTTAGTTTTAGCCATTTCAAACCTAAACGTTGTAAAAATGAGTTTGTATGATTCTTGAGCTACTAGAGAATCAATAAATATTAATAAAGTGTTTAAAACTGGTTAAAAAGATATGTTGTATTTTGAATACTACGGTTGCTGATAATAGTTACAAATAGGTTTGTTTTTCGAGGTAATATTAATTAGTATACATCATTTTGAATTAAAAGCATACATTATTATTGCTTATTCCAGTCATACATATGTAGTCTAAAACTTACCACGATAATATTTCGTTGGTAATATGGCGTAGTGCTCGACAACAAGTTTTTGTGGGCATAAGTATGTATTTTTCTGTGCAGCATTTACAACGTTATTCGACGTTATTTAGGTGTCTCAGAAAATAAATTAAAATTAAATTCGATGCCGAAGAAATTCTCCAGCTATGAACCGAATGTGTTTTCTGCGTTTCGCAAACGTGAACGCTTTTTTTTCGAGTATAATGTTTTCTCTCGAACGCACATGTTTGTTTGAAAATATTTTATTAAGTCGATTTCTTATTGATATTGTGCAGTTGATAAATTATTCATGCGAATTTTATTTTAAGTAAGGAAAATGAAAATACACATCCCACCATGTGACAACGATGTACGCAAACAGTATCCTTTAATATTGATTCCTCCCGCGAAAATTTAGTTTTGTGGAATCTTCTATCTAACCAAATTTTGTCCGATTGATGTCGGATAAATTGCATAATAGGATTCCAGCATTCCCAATCTATCAAAACCCCAAAGTTTTAGCCGTAAGACCCCTTTCTTCGAAGCCGGTCACATATAGGTGTCGATCACTGGCTTTTCTTTTAGTTTAAATAAAACTCATTTAAATCTTACAATATTTCGGATCTTTATTGACCCTTCTTCACGTAAGGTTCTGAAATATCAAAAAATAGGCAATACAATTCCATCTCCAGGTGTGTCAATCCTACTTACTGCTAGTGAAAGGAGGTAGCAAGACATTAAAAGCAGGGTGCGAACATTAAGAACGGAGCACAAGCACCTAGAACGCAAGAGTTGAGTATTCTATTTCCCTTGCCGGTTTTCTTTTCAAATCAAAATCAATTATATGTGAGTATATGTGACTAAAGTTTTCAACATCCTGCTTGAAGTTTACATTATTTTTCGTTATGTTAATATTGTACATCTCTATTTTTACTTCATTGAAATTTAAAGAGTGTTTGTGGTTGGTTCATCGCGTGGGGCGCCAAGGCATATCTATTCTTCTTGGTATTACAATCGCTTTTCTGTAAACAAGTTCGGTTCCACAGCCACATACCTTACATGACAGTGTATAAGCATTCAACTTTCAACAACCGTGCATGTTGCTAAGTACAGCGTTAATAGTTCGAGAGATATTCAACTGCTTTTCCAAAATATGCCCATTGCAGGATTTTTTTAAAACTAGGTAAAAACGAAATTTTTGCCGATGTAGCCTTTAAACTATCTGAGACAATAGTCAAATCCAGTAGGTAGATGATAGTATCCAAAGGTGTTCATTGAACTTAGTAAATTTTTATGTTTTCAAATGGCTTTTTCTCGAGTTTTTTAAATGGAACACCCAGTATAATATGTGTTGGCTGTAATAACCCTTTATTTCGCTCCAATTTATATCTAATATGGCATACACCAAATGTTACTATTTTTTGTGATATTTGCAAATTAACGAAAATATAATACAATTGTAAATTTTAAGATTGCTGTGAATAAGGTATTTGGTAGTTTGATGTAAAGTCTTCAAGTGGCTATGGAAGAGATAATTTAGAAACAATTTAACCAGCTTGTTTCTTATACGAAGTATTACCGTTATCAACATATTAACAATTTTATATGATATTTTGTAAGTATATTTTGCCGTCTATCGTATGGCAACCGAACACGCGATTTAAAAATTTCAAAATACTGCTTAATTAAACTGTAAACCCTGTACTTTAAAGTGAACTATCGTGAAAATTTGTTGACTTCTGAGTGTTGAAAATCAGATTTTCTTTGATGTGATTCATGCGCTCGCACACAAAAATCAAATATGCAACAAAAACAAACTGATAAGCATCGTTAGATACAGATTTTCATCCGTAGTACAAAAAATCTAAAAATAACCCACTTCCCATTCATATTATCAATGTTGCTCATACTATTATTCATATTATCCCAATTTTGAATTGAATCGGTCAGTTCGAAAACACTACAAGTCCAAAAAGTGAGTTCTGGAAAAATTAACAAAATTATTTTGTCAGTGCAATATCTTGAAAAGTATAGCAGTTAGCTATTTTGTGCCAACAGACAAAATATAAAGTAGTTCACAGAGAATTAAACGTATTACATATTCTATTTATATTTGCATTAAAAGCAGAGCTATGTTTAAAACAATCATCATGGACATGTACTGTTTTTGAACTCGACGGAAAAACAGTGTACATTTTTAACAATATATGTGTATTTAAAGCATTTAAAGAATACTTTTATTGTGATGTAGGTATGTATAGTGTTTTTGGCGTCAATAATAAATTCCTTATTCATTTCATATTATTATATTTTCCGTAACGCGTTAGTAATGCAGCAAAAACAAACATGTGCATACTTCGTACAAGGATATTATTTCCTTGTCGAAATTGAAATATAAAAAGACATCTCGTACTATTCCTCGAAAACAATTTCTTTCGACAAGAAAAATGTATTTTTCTGTGGAGCATTGACGGTATGTTTTCGTCAAATATTCGAGCAACATTCGGTGTAGTTATTTTATAGCCATAATAGAACACGTTTTTGTCCAGCCGGCCGGTCCGCTTCGAGAATTTGAAACGTGTTTTCTCAGTGCACATGTACTAAGTTTCGAATCGAAATAACATTTTTATACTCTAGGAATTTTTAAGCGTTGACTTATTTATAAAATATCAATCTCAGTTTAATTTGCTTAGACAAATAATATACTGGATATTAAAACAACTTATTTTTTTTTTTATTTCTGCAACGAATTAAATTGAAAATTCTAATACTTCTAGTACCGTTGTCGGACTAAAATTCTTTGTTTTTTTAAAATTAAGTATTATATTATCTTAACTTAACAAAACCGGATACCCAAAGACTTTTTATTTTTAAATCAAGATTTGCAAACAAAAACTTATTTGTTGATTTATCAAATGAATCGGTCGGTTCGAAAACACTACAAGTCCAAAAAGTGAGTTCTGAGAAAATTAACAAAATAATTTTGTTGGTGCAATATCTTGAAAAGTATAGCAGTTAGCTATTTTGTGCCGATAGACAAAATATAAAGTAGTTCACAGAGAATTAAATGTACTACATATTTTATTTATATTTGATTAAAAGCAGAGCTATGAATAAAACAATCATCATGGATATGTACTGCCTTTCAACTCGACGGAAAAACCGCTTACATTGTTAACAATACTTGTTTATTTAAAGCATTTAAATAATTTAGAAAATAAACTGCTTCCGGGTTATGCCGTGTGTCAAGATTTGTTAATGCTGACGTTTCGCGAGCCATGTTGCTCGCTTCTTCAAAGCTAATTGATTACTTTTTTGAAGAAGCGAGCAACATGGCTCGCGAAACGTCAGCATTAACAAATCTTGACACACGGCATAACCCGGAAGCAGTTTATTTTCTAAATGATTCTGGCCGTGAAAGCCTACGTACTTACATTTAAATAATATTTTTGTTGTGATGTAGGTATATATGATGTAGATTTGCATGAAACTTATTTCCCGTAATATTTGAAGATTTGTAATTAAAAATGGTATTCAGATTTTTAAAATAAATTCTAAATGGTGGATTATACATGATTAGTCAAAATTACCGGAACACCTTAGTAATTTTTTAACCGTAAATAATTTCAAAGAAAAATTCAAACAAAAGTTTTTTGGTTTTAAACAAGCTATATATTTTCAATATACGGATGATCATTTTATTCTGAAAATTTGGTAAACTTTTCTTTTTCTAATAGAACAGGCTGTATATTTAAAAAAATTTAATTCTAAGAGGTTGTAAGAATCATTTTTTTATAAAATTCACCGTCTTTGAGTTATGAGCATTAACCAATTATTAACGGATAAAAAAATAAAAAAATCAAGAAAAAATAACTAAACTATGAAATAGCATAATAAATTAAATATTTAAGCTGGCAAATTAAATAAATGTGTATGTATGCGGGAAAATATTCTTAATTTCAAGTCCAGGAATTTTGATTAATTGCTTATAACTAAAAAATAACAGTATTGTATTTAAAAAAAAATGATTTCTATAAAAGAATTAAAAAATGTATGTTACCAAATTTCCAGAATAAACAATAGTTTGTTTAAACACAAATTTTTTGAAATGAACCACCTGTATAATAAAAATATATTTAAACGATAGATTGTTTAAACAAAACAACTTTTACTTGAAAATTTTTTTGAAATTGTTTAGGTACAGTTGGAAAATTAATTAGGTGTTGCGGTAATTTTGACTAATCCTATACATATATAGCGATATGATAGAGTATGATATAGAGTTTGATGATTATATACATAATAGTATTAAATTTCCTCTTCTACGGTGGTAGTCGGTCCGGAAGTCACATGGTAGAAAATTCTAAATTTTCACCAGTTACATACTTGTGAAGTTTGTGGACTCTTTTAATATTATTTACCTTTTTGAAATTGATATTCATATTGATTACTTCGGCGTACCTTAAGAACGATTTGAATGCAAATTTCGGAGTTGGCGAGTGTTTACGACTGATATCAGTAGAAACTGAGTAGAAACGCGTTGCATGAGCGAGCATAAAAGCACTGTTCTGGACTTGTTTATTTCGCCCAAGCATTCTCTTTAGGTCTATTCGATAGAATAAATAAAGTGAACATTTTGGCTATTTCAGTTCAAAATGGCCAATTTTGGACTTGTACTGTTTTCGAACTCGCCGATTCAATTGTCTCTCCAGAAAAATAACCTATTTTAAACCAATTAACAATAGTAAGTAGATATTGTTGGTTTTTTTTGTAATGAATACAAATCCGTTCTCAAACGTTGCTCATCAGGACAAGTTTTAGCGTTTCTGTTGGTTTTTGGACAATTTTTCACGATAGGCCTCCTAAAATTACACTGTTTCTGGTTTATTTCGGACCCCAACTGAAGGTACTAGGTCTTCAGGTTCGCTCGCTGTACGTTTGTAAAAATTGCAAAACATACTTAGAAAATTGTTTAATACCTTTATAACCGTTTTTATATGAATAAATCTAGTTAAATAGGTTCTAAATGATTTCTTCTATCACCCTTTAAATATTTTACATCATACTACCCAGCACACAAATTGCAAATATCACAAAAACTAGTAAAAATAGATATACGATATAGTGAATATAAATTACAAAGAACTTAAGAGACATTTCAATTAGCTAATAATATACAGGGTGTTTCATTTAAAAATTTCAGGAAACAGCAATTTAAAAATATTTCAAAACTAGTGCATGCTACGATCTCCCTGTATAGCGCATCTAATATTTCATGGCATCTAGCTATGGCTTTAGTTATTATGTGACAAAATTTTTAAGGTATTTGCAAAAATGTAGCATAACGTAGTTTTTAAGAAAGGCCTGCAATTGCCAATTTTTTGACAAACAATGAATAGGTATCTCAGAAACTATTTACTTTAGACAGGTACAACTTACACAGTTGGGAAGACAACTTCCTTAGTATTATAATATGGTATGATATACCATAAAAAATGTACTGACTTTCCGTCACGCCTAAATGCAACACTCTGTATAAATGTGAGATTTATGGACAATAACATATGTTCAGAAGGATGTGATGATGATGTTCAAATGGTTTATGTTATTATTTTTCAGATCATGGTGGTTGGATGACAGAATTTAGACAGAACACTAATTAGTGATTGCCCTACAATTGAACGCGAATGTTTGTAATACGATCTGTTTCCACTGGGTGTCCTTTTTGTAGTGCAGGTTTGGAACGATGGCCTCAGAGCAGCATCAGCATAGGTGAGGCCTAATCAGTCAAAATTGTGTATCTCCAGTGATCAATATGTTCGCTCATCATTAGCCTAATGGAATGACAGATTTCCTCATTAGTACACAAATCATAAGCCAATACTTGGACTAATTAGGTATACTGAGCAAGCATATTTTTCTTTTTAGCTTCGTTACGTAGCATTCAATTTAGGCTAGCTAGTAGAGGCTATTTGCTTAGGTTATTGTCTCCCCTAGAACATATACAAGACAGTTTTTAAATAATAGTTTTTGCCGTACTTATGTACAATGTTTAATGCTTTTGACCTTGACTCATGATTTCAACGGCATACACTCCTCAAGCATGTACTGAACCTTGAGCACAGAATAACCAGAAGCGTTGACCTTCAATACCAATATCAAAAATATCTCCTACTAAACACTGAGAATGTAAACAAACTGCCCACGTGCGATTGGTTGGTCTTTTCTGGTTGTTTTGCGGCCTATAACCTTGATTTTGATTCATGTTTGGAGTACTGGAAAATTGCATCGAGGTCGTTCCCTGATGTTATTTTATTAGCCCAATATTGTGAAAATTATGTGAAAATATGTACTATCGTGGCCATATATTATGTCCCTTCTTTTGATGTCGATTTTCTCGCCAATCTAGGGGCGAAAAAATTTGAAAAAATTCTGGTCCTGTCCTTGATTAATATACTACAACGCATAAGAATTAGCTGTATATGTTGGCGTTTGCCCGATTTTTCCAAATTAAGAAGAATTGGCGCTGTTTTGGACCCATAAATTTCATTCGTTTAACTTTAGCAATTAAGTACTCCGGAAATAATCCATAGATTTCAACGAACTAAAAAGTAAAATCACCTGCGGAATGGTAGCTTTCAATGTGCATTTTTGTAAAATAATCGGAGTAGTGGCTAACCCACAAAAAGCTATATTATGCAATGCCAGCAATTTCGTTATTAGAAGAGCTAGGATGATGAAGTGTCGATCATAGGCTACATAAGAAATCATATATTTACAGTTTATTACAGAATCATTGTTTATCTTGCATTTTCCCTACAAAAGATCGTGTTGAACCATCTCATGATCGCCGCAATTGACGCGGCGGTCTTCGGTTTTCGGGGTGATGCGGGGGAAGGGATCGACAGCGACGCTGCCGGTAGTGGGAGATCGCACGGGCTCAAAAGTTACTCCGAGAACAGTGTTTACGGACACAATATAAGGACCTATCAGTTTTATACGCTCAGAGCTGCCATTTGTAATATATGTAATATATCAAGAGTTGTATTTATGTTATATTGTTTTTGCCTGTATTTAAATATTACTAATAAATAAACACAAAAACGGACTCAGGCGGAGTCACGCGCAAAACATTGTTCATGTTTATTTCGGTCTTAAAAATTAACAAATGGTCGGAATGATATTAAATTTAAGCGATATGTGACGCAATAAATAAGGATTATATGCATGCTAACTGCGTTGTGCTGTTAACATTCCTTACTGATCTATCCGCTTCCATCAAAATCTTGTTTACAACCTTATTGTATAAAAACTGAAGAAAATAAAAACGCCAATCGATGGAAGAGACTCTGAAGGCAACCTGAACAAACATTGAAATTTTTGTGCTAAGCGGTTTAGGAGAAAAAAAATCGGAATGACGGCAGTTTTACAAATTTACAAATGCAAAAATCGGGTACATTTTTTCACTTCTCTCGCGCTCATGTTTACACCGAGAGGCAAAAAATTTTGATAGTCATACAACATATGTAGAAATGATTGAGGAGTATGACACACTTTATTTCAAGTTTTTCTGATCAGTAGTTTTAGAGTTATGAGACGTCAAACACAGGAGTTAATACTATCGAAACGAGAGATGGCAGTTAGGGCATTTCTCTCGTAGCGGGGTCACATAGTATAACCAAAATTCTGAATTTAAAAATTAAGAATTTAATTCTATTAGTTAAAATTACTACCTTGACAAGTTATCGTTCTTTTTGTGTATTGGTAATCAGCTGTCCGCCGTTCTCTCACTGTTGACAGTACCGCTAACGACTCCCTTCCCCGCATCACACCAAAACCGTAGAGCGTCGGAATTCACGCGGAGTTTCAGCACGATCTTTTGTATGGAAAATGCAAGATAGGCAATGATTATGTAATAAACTTTAAACCTATGAATTATTGGGTAGCCAATAGTCTATATTTCATTATTCTAGCTCTTCTAATAACGGAATTGCTGGCATTGCCTAATATAGCTTTTTATGGGTCAACCACTCAGCCAATCATTTTACAAAAATGCATATTGACAGCTAACATTCCGCGGGTGATTTTACTTTTTAATTCGTTGAAATATATGGATTATTTCCGGAGTAACTAATTGCTAAAGTTAAACGAATGAAATTTACGGGCCAAAAACAGCGCCAATTCTTCTTAATTTGGAAAAATCGGGAAAACGCCAACATATACAGCTTTCTAATTTTTATGAGTAGTAGAGTATTAATCAAAGACTGCATCAGAACTTTTTTAAATTTTTTCGCCCCTAGGTTTGCGAGAGAATCGATGTCAAAAGAGGGGACATAATATATGGCCACGATAGTACAATGGATTCCGTAGCAGCAATGATTGCAATTGTGTAGTTTTATTTTTTATAGTCTGCCTCTTTGGTATGGTCTTCTCAGCCTTCAAACATCCCGCACTGGTTGAATAATCCAAATTACGCTTCAGGTTTTGCGGACAACGGCACTGCATGCTTTTACTTAATCATTAGGTACATTAATAGTTTGGCATGTTATACGACATATCGCATTGCTATTTTAAAAATGGTTTCCGACTCGATTTCAGACTTGTTTTGCCAGTACCCATGTACCACAGCGACTATAACATTTGGTCAGTCTTGAAAAATTGCATTGGGAAAGAACTAAGCAAAATAACGATGCCTGTTGTATTTAACGAACCACTGAGCTTCCTTCAGCGAATCGCTGAATACATGGAATACTCATACCTACTTCGAATTGCCTCCGAACAACAGGACCCCATATCTAGGATGCAATATGTCGCAGGTGAGCACCTAATCCTAATATTTCTTGCCAAATGCTACCTTCATTGTCGTAGGTTTTGCTGTTAGCGCGCTAGCATCAAACTGGGAAAGGCTGGGTAAACCTTTCAACCCGTTATTGGGCGAAACTTACGAACTGGAACGTGAGGAATTTAAAATAATTTGCGAACAAGTGAGTCATCATCCGCCAGTGTCAGCATTTCACGCCGAAAGCAAAGACTGGGTTTTTCACGGCTCCATTCACCCAAAGCTGAAGTTCTGGGGGAAGAGTGTAGAAATTCAACCAAAGGGAATTGTTACAGTCGAATTTCCAAAGTAAGTGTTGAAGGCAACTTTACATCAACCATAAACCAAAGTCATACGTAGTCATGATCAAAATCGGGAAGAGTCAATGGCATCATCTTCAAACAACATCTTCAATAGGCCATAGGGTATTTGACTGTATTGAAAATATGGGTTGTATTATAGTCATTACAGTTTAAGAAAACTATTTGTTATTACCTTTCAAAAAAAAAATGCTTTGATTCTATTAAAAACCAAAATTAAAATTGAAATTTATTCACGTCCTATCACGTGATTGAAAACGCTCTGTAATTGGCTCAGTCTCCAGTGACGTCATTCGTTAGTACGCTTAGAGCGCGTTCGGTTTGTCAGGGTAGGGTATGGGGAGAGCAATGCTCAGATAATCTGGGTCGGCTGTCTCTCTCTTATATGCAGATAAACGCCGTATGAC
Source organism: Aphodius sticticus (assembly GCA_963966075.1). Classification (NCBI taxonomy): domain Eukaryota; kingdom Metazoa; phylum Arthropoda; class Insecta; order Coleoptera; family Scarabaeidae; genus Aphodius; species Aphodius sticticus. Next base: position 6,380,089 of record OZ014515.1, on the reverse strand, counting down.
GTTAGTTCGCCTATTATGCAGCGCGTCACTCTCACCGTACAATACCGGGTTATCCGAACGCGCTCTTATGCTTATCCCGTTTGAATTTAATAGCACTAAAGTGCCATGTAAGCATAACTTTGTAGGTTAGGATAGCCCTAACCTTAAGCTGTCAGATCAGATAATACCTGGTTCGAAAATACGATAGATACTTTATTCTAGTCAGTTTTACTTATGTCGAAGGAATCTTCACAACAAAAAACACTTGTATTGGCCGCTATTTATTTTATTTGGATTTCTACGAGCTAACCACTTTCTTCGCAGTTTCAAATTTAGCGGAATTTGCGGTATTTCTGCATTGTGGATTTATGCACCCATTTATAACCCATTTTTATATAGAAATTGTGAAAACAACACATCATACAACACAATTACCAAACGGCGACGATGCCGATGCTGACAGACCATATGGGCCGATTTGACATCTACTATCGGGTGACGTCACACAACAGAAAGTATCGTTTTGGCGGGACTTTTTGTGATTCAATTTTTAACGCTGATTTTTATGAAATATTGACGAAATAGTTACGAAAAATAATGCATTTACAATGTCGAGTGAAGGAATAAACACACTAAGATGATTTTGCAATAATAGTCAAATACCTTATTGTGATTACAGATGGAATGAAGCTTACACGTGGACGAATGTACAGTGTTGCGTCCATAATATCATTGTTGGTAAGTTGTGGATGGAGCAATATGGTAGCATGGAGATAGTTAACCACTCCACAGGGCATAAAGCTTGCCTAACGTTTAAGCAAGCAGGTGGACATTCAAAGGACCTTCACAAAGTTGAAGGTTTCATACAGGATAGATCGTAATTACTTCTACAACCAAGCGATTACAAAACTTATGTATGATATTTTAGGAAGCATAAATTATTCTTCGTTTACGGTAAGTGGACTGAATTTTTGAAATGCGTTGACTATGCGAATTACGAGGAGTTTATGAAAGAGAACAAGGGTAAGAAAGATGAATATCGAAGCAAGAGTCCGAATGATTCTCCGTCTCATACCTCAAAGAAAGTATTACAGAAGTTGAATAGTCTTAAAGTAAGCCCGTTTAAAAACTCAGAGGTACTTCGTCTATGGTTTCGTATTCAACAATTCTAACTTAGTATCTTTAGAGTGTTGATGAACCTGGAACATACGATTACCCAGACGAAATTCCGAAGAATGAAGCATCAGATATTATGGACATACCCAATTCCACAGAAATTTGGAAAGTCAACCCGAGGCCACAACAAAGCTCCGATGTAAGTTTTAAGCATGTTTAGCTTCATGTTTTTCTTCATGTTCTGCTTCATGTTTTGCTTTTTGTTTTGCTTCCAGTACTACCAATTCACAGAGTTTGCAATGTCTTTGAATGAGTTAGACCCTGGCATGGATACCACCATTTGTCCCACAGATTCACGCTTCAGGCCTGATATAAGGAAATTAGAACAAGGGGATATAGATGGGGCTGCTATTGAAAAAACTAGGTTGGAAGAAAAGCAAAGGGATGCCACTAAACAGCGGAAGAGTAAGAAAACTAATGATTGGACGCCTAGGTTTGCATTCCACGCGGCTGATTGGTCCAAATATACCACCATCTTTTATTATTGCAGATGGTACCATTCTGCAAGCAATCCTCACACGAAACAAGACGATTGGCTGTATAAAGGCGAATATTGGAAACGAGAATACATCCCAGATCTAGATATATTTTAGTAATGTGTGGTGGTATTACTATGGCATTTGTAAACTCACTGGCAAAAAACAGTCACCTAAAATTTTTACAACCTTTGCTTACTGCTTATTATACCAAATTGATGTTTTGGTGGTCTCAGTTCTGGAGTAAGTTCCTCAAATTATCCAAATGGTCACTCACACTTAAACCACCGAAACATCATTTTGAGTCTCCCAGTATAATGAGCTGTAACAATTTGTTTACCAAAATTGCAAAGGTATGTCACAATCATGTTGGTTTTCTTTCGGCAAAAGAACAAAAAAATGCTGATCTTTTATGCTAAAAACTTTTGCAATCGTTTACCGATTTTAATGATTATGTCGGCATTTTGTAAACAAATGTATCAAGACTATCACAGGTTTTTGGAATTTTGAAAAAGTAATGATTACTGCTTATTATACCAAATTGATGTTTGGTGGTCTGAGTTCTGGAGCAAGTTCCTCAATTTCTCCAAATGGTGAATCGAACTTAAACCACAAAAACATCATCTTGAGTCTCCCAGTATAGTAAGCTGCAACAATTTATTTACCAAAATTGCAAAGGCATGTCACCACCTTGACGGTTATCTTTCTGCAAAAGAATCGAAAAAATTGCTGATCTTTTATGCTAAATAACTTTTGTAATCTTTTATCGATTTTAATGATTATGTCGGCATATTGGAAAGGAATGTATCAAGACTATCACAGGGTTTTGGAATTTTGAAAAAGCAATGATTACTGCTTATTATACCAAATTGATGTTTTGGTGGTCTGAGTTCTGGAGCAAGTTCCTCAATTTCTCCAAATGGTGACTCGAACTTAAACCACCAAAACATCATTTTGAGTCTCCCAGTATAATAAGCTGTAACAATTTGTTTATCAAAATTGCAAAGGCATGTCACCATCTTGACGATTTTATTTCGGCAAAAGAATCGACAAATTTGCTGAACTTTTATGCTAAATAACTTTTGGAATCGCTTACCGGTTTTACTGATTATGTCGGCATATTGTAAAGGAATATATCAAGACTATAACAGGTTTTTGGAATTTTGAAAAAGTAATGATTACTGCTTATTATACCAAATTGATGTTTTGGTGGTCTGAGTTCTGAAGCAAGTTCCTCAATTTCTCCAAATGGTGACTCGAACTTAAACCACCAAAACATCATTTTGAGTCTCCCAGTATAATAAGCTGTAACAATTTGTTTATCAAAATTGCAAAGGCATGTCACCATCTTGACGGTTTTCTTTCGGCAAGAGAATAGAAAAATTTGCTGATCTTTTATGCTAAATAACGTTTGGAATCGTTTACCGATTTTGATGATTATGTCGGCATATTGTAAAGGAATGTAACAAGACTATCACAGGGTTTTGGAATTTTGAAAAAGTGATGATTACTGTTTATTATACCAAATTTATGTTTTGGTGGTCTGAGTTCTGAAGCAGGTTCTTCAATTTCTCCAAATAGTGACTGGAACTTAAACCACCAAAACATCACTTTGAGTCTCCCAGTATAATAAGCTGTAACAATTTGTTTATCAAAATAGCAAAGGCATGTCACCATCTTGACGGTTTTCTTTCGGTAAAAGAATAGAAAAATTTGCTGATCTTTTATGCTAAATAACGTTTGGAATCGTTTACCGATGTTGATGATTATGTCGGCATTTTGGAAAGGAATGTATCAAGACTATCACAGGGTTTTGGAATTTTGAAAAAGTAATGATTACTGCTTATTATACCAAATTGATGTTTTGGTGGTTTGAGTTCTGAAGCAAGTTCCTCAATTTCTCCAAATTGTGACTCGAACTTAAACCACCAAAACATCATTTTGAGTCTCCCAGTATAATAAGCTGTAACAATTTGTTTATCAAAATTGCAAAGGCATGTCACCATCTTGACGGTTTTCTTTCGGCAAGAGAATAGAAAAATTTGCTGATCTTTTATGCTAAATAACGTTTGGAATCGTTTACCGATTTCGATGATTATGTCGGCATATTGTAAAGGAATGTAACAAGACTATCACAGGGTTTTGGAATTTTGAAAAAGTGATGATTACTGTTTATTATACCAAATTTATGTTTTGGTGGTCTGAGTTCTGAAGCAGGTTCTTCAATTTCTCCAAATAGTGACTGGAACTTAAACCACCAAAACATCACTTTGAGTCTCCCAGTATAATAAGCTGTAACAATTTGTTTATCAAAATAGCAAAGGCATGTCACCATCTTGACGGTTTTCTTTCGGTAAAAGAATAGAAAAATTTGCTGATCTTTTATGCTAAATAACGTTTGGAATCGTTTACCGATGTTGATGATTATGTCGGCATTTTGGAAAGGAATGTATCAAGACTATCACAGGGTTTTGGAATTTTGAAAAAGTAATGATTACTGCTTATTATACCAAATTGATGTTTTGGTGGTTTGAGTTCTGAAGCAAGTTCCTCAATTTCTCCAAATGGTGATTCGAACTTAAACCACCAAAACATCATTTTGAGTCTCCCAGTATAGTAAGCTGTAACAATTGATTTATCAAAATTGCAAAGGCATGTCACCATCTTGACGGCTTTCTTTCGGCAAGAGAATAGAAATATTTGCTGATCTTTTATGATAAATAACGTTTGGAATCGTTTACCGATTTTGATGATTGTGTCGACATTTTGTAAAGGAATGCATCAAGACTATCACAGGTTTTTGGAATTTTGAAGAAGTAATGATTAGGTACTGCTTATTATACCAAATTGATATTTTGGTGGTCTGAGTTCTGGAGCAAGTTCCTCAATTTCTGCAAATGGTGACTCGAACTTAAACCGCTAAAACATCATTTTGAGTCTCCCAGTATAATAAGCTGTAACAATTTGTTTATCAAAATTGCAAAGGCATGTCACCATCTTGAGGGTTTTATTTCGGCAAGAGAATAGAAAAATTTGCTGATCTTTTATGCTAAATAACGTGTGGAATCGTTTACCGATTTTGATGATTATGTCGGCATTTTGTAAAGGAATGTATCAAGACTATCACAGGGTTTTGGAATTTTGAAAAAGTAATGATTACTGCTTATTATACCAAATTGATGTTTTGGTGGTCTGAGTTCTGAAGCAAGTTCCTCAATTTCTCCAAATGGTGACTCGAACGTAAACCACCAAAACATCATTTTGAGTCTCCCAGTATAATAAGCTGTAACAATTTGTTTATCAAAATAGCAGAGGCATGTCACCATCTTGACGGTTTTCTTTCGGTAAAAGAATAGAAAAATTTGCTGATCTTTTATGCTAAATAACGTTTGGAATCGTTTACCGATGTTGATGATTATGTCGGCATTTTGGAAAGGAATGTATCAAGACTATCACAGGGTTTTGGAATTTTGAAAAAGTAATGATTACTGCTTATTATACCAAATTGATGTTTTGGTGGTTTGAGTTCTGGAGCAAGTTCCTCAATTTCTCCAAATAGTGACTCGAACTTAAACCACCAAAACATCATTTTGAGTCTCCCAGTATAGTAAGCTGTAACAATTGATTTATCAAAATTGCAAAGGCATGTCACCATCTTGACGGCTTTCTTTCGGCAAGAGAATAGAAATATTTGCTGATCTTTTATGATAAATAACGTTTGGAATCGTTTACCGATTTTGATGATTGTGTCGACATTTTGTAAAGGAATGCATCAAGACTATCACAGGTTTTTGGAATTTTGAAGAAGTAATGATTAGGTACTGCTTATTATACCAAATTGATATTTTGGTGGTCTGAGTTCTGGAGCAAGTTCCTCAATTTCTGCAAATGGTGACTCGAACTTAAACCGCTAAAACATCATTTTGAGTCTCCCAGTATAATAAGCTGTAACAATTTGTTTATCAAAATTGCAAAGGCATGTCACCATCTTGAGGGTTTTATTTCGGCAAGAGAATAGAAAAATTTGCTGATCTTTTATGCTAAATAACGTGTGGAATCGTTTACCGATTTTGATGATTATGTCGGCATTTTCTAAAGGAATGTATCAAGACTATCACAGGGTTTTGGAATTTTGAAAAAGTAATGATTACTGCTTATTATACCAAATTGATGTTTTGGTGGTCTGAGTTCTGAAGCAAGTTCCTCAATTTCTCCAAATGGTGACTCGAACGTAAACCACCAAAACATCATTTTGAGTCTCCCAGTATAATAAGCTGTACCAATTTGTTTATCAAAATTGCAAAGGCTTGTCACAATCTTGATGCTATTCTTTGGGCAAAAGAATCGAAAAATTTGCTGATCGTTTATGCTAAATAACGTTTGGAATCGTTTACCAATTTTGATGATTATGTCGGGATTTTGTAAAGGAATGGATCAAGCCTATCACAAGTTTTTGAAATTATGAAAAAAGCAATGATTACTGCTTTTTATACCAAATTGATGTTTCGGTGGTCTGAGTTCTGGAGCAAGTTTTTTAATTTCTCCAACTGATGACTCGAACTTAAACCACAAAAACATCATTTTGAGTCTCCCAGTATAATAAGCTGTAACAATTTGTTTATCAAAATTGCAAAGACATGTCACCATCTTGACGGTTTTATTTCGACAAAAGAATAGAAAAATTTGCTGATCTTTTATGCTAAATAACGTTTGGAATCGTTTACCGATTTTGATGATTATGTCGGCATTTTGGAAAGGAATGTCTCAAGACTATCACAGGTTTTTGAAATTTTGTAAAAGTAATGATTACTACTTATTATACCAAATTGATGTTTTGGTGGTCTGAGTTCTGGAGCAAGTTCCTCAATTTCTCCAAATGGTGCCTCGAACTTATACCAACAAAACATCATTTTGAGTCTCCCAGTATAGTAAGCTGTAACAATTTATTTATCAAAATTGCAAAGGCATGTCAAAATCTTGATGGTCTTCTTTGGGCAAAAGAATCGAAAAATTTGCTGCTCTTTTATGGTAAATAACTTTTGTAATCGTTTACCGATTTTAATGATAATGTCAGCATATTGTAAAGGTATGTATCAAGACTATGACAGGGCTTTGGAATTTTGAAAAAGTAATGATTACTGCTTATTATACCAAATTGATGTTTTGGTGGTCTGAGTTCTGGAGCAAGTTCCTCAATTTCTCCAAATGGTGCCTCGAACTTATACCAACAAAACATCATTTTGAGTCTCCCAGTATAGTAAGCTGTAACAATTTATTTATCAAAATTGCAAAGGCATGTCAAAATCTTGATGGTCTTCTTTGGGCAAAAGAATCGAAAAATTTGCTGCTCTTTTATGGTAAATAACTTTTGTAATCGTTTACCGATTTTAATGATAATGTCAGCATATTGTAAAGGTATGTATCAAGACTATGACAGGGCTTTGGAATTTTGAAAAAGTAATGATTACTGCTTATTATACCAAATTGATGTTGTGGTGGTCTGAGTTCTGGAGCAAGTTCCTCAATTTCTCCAAAGGTGACTCGAACTTAAACCAAAAAAACATCATTTTGAGTCTCCCAGTATAGTAAGCTGTAACAATTTATTTATCAAAATTGCAAAGGCATGTCACCATCTTGACGATTTTCTTTCGGCAAAAGAATAGAAAAATTTGCTGGTCTTTTATGCTAAATAACTTTTGGAATCGTTTACTGATTTTGATGATTGTGTCGGGATTTTGTAAAGGAATGTATCAAGACTATCACAGGTTTTTGGAATTTTGAAAAAGTAATGATTACTGCTTATTATACCAAAGTGATGTTTTGGTGGTCTGAGTTCAGGAGCAAGTTCCTCAATTTCTCCAAAGGTGACTCGAACTTAAACCAACAAAACATCATTTTGAGTCTCCCAGTATAGTAAGCTGTAACAATTTATTTATCAAAATTGCAAAGGCATGTCACAATCTTGATGCTGTTCTTTGGGCAAAAGAATCGAAAAATTTGCTGATCGTTTATGCTAAATAACGTTTGGAATCGTTTAGCAGTTTTGATGATTATGTCGGGATTTTGTAAAGGAATGTATCAAGACTATCACAGGTTTTTGGAATTTTGAAAAAGTAATGATTACTGCTTATTATACCAAAGTGATGTTTTGGTGGTCTGAGTTCTGGAGCAAGTTGCTCAATTACTCCAAATGGTGACTCGAACTTAGACCACCAAAACATCATTTTGAGTCTCCCAGTATAATAAGTTGTAACAATTTGTTTATCAAAATTGCAAAGGCATGCTACCATCTTGACGGTTTTCTTTGGGCAAACGAATCGAAAAATTTGCTGAACTTTTATGCTAAACAACTTTTGGAGTCGTTTACCGATTTTAATGATTATGACTGGATTTTGTAAAGGAATGTATCAAGACTATCACAGGTTTTTGAAATTTTGAAAAAAGTGATGATTACTGCTTATTAAACCAAATTGATGTTTTGGTGGTCTGAGTTCTGGAGCAAGTTCCTCAATTTCTCCAAATGGTGACTCGAACTCAAACTACCAAAACATCATTTTGAGTCTCCCACTATAATAAACTTTACTCTTTTATTGTAAAGATTGTCCAAATGTGTGTCTCAAACTGGAGTTTTTTTTTGCCAGTGAGTGTAGTTAATTTTGTGGGGTGTACTTAGAAACATTAGAACCTTAGTGGAAGCCAGCCAGTAAGAATAAAACTTACTTAGAATTCAACTGGGGCGCGGATACCGATATTAAAACGTATGTGTAATCGTGCAGGAGTGTAAAATGCAGAAATTTTCCGTTTTGGTATCAGATTGATTACTACAAACCGATACGAGAATTTTCCCATTGCCTCCAATGACCTTGAGTCCAATTTGGACTAACACAAAGGCTCAGTGACGTTGGAACTCTTGACATTGACATATGTCAAATTCTTTTTAATACTGGGAGTAGTTTTATCCGTTATTTTGTAGTGATTGGTATATGGTAGTTTTCTATACATTTATGTGAAGCAGGCGCTACACGATGCTACGAATACCTTCCAACGATGCGACTACTACAAATGTTCGATGTTCGTAGCATGGTGTAGCGCCGGCTTGAATATGTGGACTCTATCGATATTCGTTCCCTTAGGATTGTTAGAAATGCGTCAATATTGTAACGCAATAATATATTTATGTACCCCAAAACTTAGTATAAATAATGATAATCAATTTGTAATTGAGTTGAGTGCGGCTATGAATAGTTTATACCATCGTGTTGGCGGATTTGCAGTCGACAATAAGCAATTTACTAGGCAATATAATAAGAGTTTTGATATAATGTTAATAAATAATTAGTGAATTCTACGAGCTGTGACGTTTTTTGCTTAAATACTACAAATATGTCGACAACTGTGGTCCGAACTATTCCGCCATACCACAGCACACGATGAAGAAATACCTGAAATTATTGTATAATGTACTGTTGTAAACTCAGTGTTAATACCACCCACCCTGTAAATTTATGATAATTTGTAATAACAACGCAGAAAAACAATTTTATTGAACATTTTTAGATGAATAGCTCTACCAATGATGTATTAATGTACAGATTAGTTTGCTTTACAGTTTTGTTGTATTTGTTATTAATGAATAACGAAATAGACGCTATATTATTTGTTTATGTGAGTTTCATTTTTACTATTTAACGATTGTTTTAAAACTTAAAAAGAGAATGTCAGAGTTTGTATTAAAAATCGTTCCTCGTGATAAAGTAGAATTCATCCATAGAATTCAATGGACCAACTTTTGATAAGGAACTCACGTCTGGAGGAAACGCACCGTTTGCACGTTGCCAAGAGTTGAAAGATGTTGAAAGATAATTAGATAACACTATGTGACAAGATTTTCTAACATGAATCGTTATCATTTATTTCGAAGAGTAACATAATAAGTAGTATATTTGTCATGGGCAAGAATATACAACGTGAGTTCTGGGAAAACTAACAAAATTATTTTGTCAGGGCAATATCTTTATTTAAGGCATCTAAATAATATTTTTATTGTGATGTAGGTATGTATAGTGTTTTTGGCGTCAACAATAAATTCCTTATTCATTTCATATTATTATATTTTCCGAAACGCGTTAGTAATGCAGCAAAAACAAACATGTGCATACTTCGTACAAGGATATTATTTCCTTGTCGAAATTGAAATATAAAAAGACATCTCGTACTACGCCTCGAAAACAATTTCTTTCGACAAGAAAAATGTATTTTTCTGTGGAGCGTTGACGGTATGAGTATGTTTTCGTCAAATATTCGAGCAACATTCGGCGTAGTTATTTTACAGCCATAATAGAACACGTTTTTGTCCAGCCGGCCGGTCCGCTTCGAGAATTTGAAACGTGTTTTGTACGATGTTTCGAATCGAAATAACATTTTTATACTCTAGGAATTTTTAAGCGTTGACTTATTTATAAAATATCAATCTCAGTTTAATTTGCTTAGACGAATAATATACTGGGTATTAAAACAACTTAACATTTTTTTTTATTTCTGCAAGGAATTAAATTGAAAATTCTAATACTTCTAGTACTGTATATTTGTATATTTTAAAAAAAAATTCTAAGAGTTTGTAAGAATCATTTTTTTATAAAATACATCATCTTTGAGTTATGAGCAATTAACCGATCACGGATAAAAAAATATAAAATCAAGAAAAAATAACTAAACTATGAAATAATAAATTAAATATTCAAGCTGGCAGTATGTGGGAAAATATTCTTAATTTGAAGTCCAGGAATATTGATTAATTGCTTATAACTAAAAGATGACAGTATTGTATTAAAAAAATGATTTCTATAAAAGAATTAATCCTAGAATTAAAAAAATGTATGTTACCAAATTTCCAGAATAAACAATAGTTTGTTTAAACACAAATTTTTTTCTCAGCTGGAGAATTATTTAGGTTTTCGGTAATTTCGTCTATTTTTGATTCATTGATCATAACTCAAAAATAAGGCATTTTATAAAAAAAATCATACAAAAGATTCTTAGAATTAATCTTAGAATTAAAAAAAGAAAGTTATACAGGATGTTCTATTTGAAAAAGGGAAGGTTACGAGATATCCAGAATAAAATGAACATCCTGTATACAAAAAAGATATTTGTTTAAAACAAAACAACTTTTACTTGAAAAATATTTGAAATTGTTTACGGTTGGAAAATTACTAACCCTATACATATATGGCGACATGATAGAGTATGATATAGAGTTTGATGATTATATACATAATGTATTAAATTTCTTCTTCTACGGTGGTAGTCGGTCCGGAAGTCACGTGGTAGTCAAATTCTAAATTTTCACCAGTTACATACTAGTGGACTTTTTAAATATTATTTATCTCTTTGATATTGATATTCATATTGATTACTTCGGCGTACCTCAACAACGATTTGAATGCAAATTACGAAGTTGGCGAATGTTTACGACTGATATCAGTAGAACCTGAGTAGAAACGCGTAGCATGAGCGAGCAAAAAAGCACTGTTCTGGACTTGTTTATATCGACCAAGCATTCTCTTTAGGTCTATTCTATAAAATAAATCTTAGTGAACATTTTGGCTATTTCAGTTCAAAATGGCCAATTTTGGACTTGTACTGTTTTCGAACTCGCCGATTCAATTAGAGATCACTGTTGTATTGTGTATCGAGCTTTGTGAAAATTGCGCCAGATGTCACTAGTTTAATTGAAAATGATAAACTAAAATCAATATATACATATCTGCATATTACGCCACCTGTGTTCAGGCACCCAAACTTATTCCACGTATTTCTATATGCTAACAGCAAAAACTAATTCTTCAGTAAGGAAGATTTTAAATTTTTTCTTGTACTTTTCAAGGGTTAAAATAAAATCATTATACGCTACGTACATAGCGTATAATGATCCATTTGGAAGCGTTTTACTAAACACTTTCAAATATCGCACATACAATTCAGCTATTTTTAATGTATACAGTCAAGAAAACCATTTCATCGCTTAGACCAGTGTTATTGCTCTTAATATTAAAGTAAAAACAATATTAAAAGGTATTTTTCTGATTTGGCTTCATAATGGATGATATTTTAAAAAATTACCTGAAAAGGCCGTAGTTAAGATAACAAACCTCTGCAACGCAGCATTTAGGCTTAAATATGTGCCAACTGTTTGGAAAACTGCGGAGGTAGTGATGATTCCCAAGCCAGGAAAACCACCAAATGAAGCATCCTCCTACAGGCCAATTTCTTTACTGCCCACATTGTCAACACTGTTTGAAAACTACTTGCAAAACGACTGAAGCCAATCTTAGATGAACGAAACATTATACCCGCTCATCAGTTTGGATTCAGAAACAAACATTCGACAATTGATCAGGTGCACAGAACAACAATGATAATAGAACGAACTTTAGAAGAAAAAAAGGTATGCTCCTCTATATTCCTGGATGTGGCAAAAGCCTTCGACAAAGTTTGGCACGAAGGCCTACTCGATAACCTGGAACGGATACTACCCTTCGAGTATAGCCAACTAATAAAATCATACTTTTCTAACAGATACTTCCGTATAAAGCAAGATAATGAGTACTCAACTCTCAAAAGTCTTAAAGCTGGAGTACCACAAGGTAGTGTACTTGGCCCAATTCTTTACCTTCTTTACACACTTGATCTTCCGCAACCAGATGGTGTTACCGTTGCCACTTTTGCTGATGACACTGCTGACATGGCAGTAGATACAAATGTTGAAGGAGCAACGCTAATAATGCAGAATGCTGTCAACAATATTAGTGATTGGATGCAACGATGGCTAATTGCATTGAACGATACCAAATCCGTTCACATAAATTTTACTAATAAGTGAATACAACACGTTCCAGTGAAAATAAATAACACCACCGTACCCTACTCGAACACCGCAAAATACCTCGGTATGACGCTGTACGCCAAGCTTCGCTGGACAGCACACGTTAAAAAGAAACGAGAAGAATTGGGCATATGATACAAGAAAATCTACTGGCTTATTAGTAGGAAGTCGGCTTTGTCGACATATAATAAACTCCTCCTTTACAAGTAGATACTTAAACCTGTGTGGACCTATGGTATCCAACTGTGGGGCTGCACTAAGCCAAGCAATATCGCCATCATTCAACGCTTCCAAAATAAGGTGTTAAGAAACATCGTGGGTGCACCTTGGTATATAAGAAACAGATGTTCGCGTGCTGTTTCCACGGCTGAGATACTTTGAATCAATTGTCGCTCGCTTCACAGGGACGGGATAATTGATTCTAACACTCTACCGATGCGTGCTGCTGTGGTGATATCTGTACCATGAACAATAGGGTGTATCGAAAAAATTCGTTTTTTTCGAAATTTAAAATTTCAACTTGATAAAAAGTTGCCCCTCTGGACACTTATATACCACAAGGAGGCCCAAAATTTATATTTTTCTTTAAAAATTCGTATTTTTTCATATTTTTTAAATGAAATATTAAGTGGTATTACTTGTTCAAAGCCCATGTACGCACATAATAAAAAAATTGATGATAAATAAACTTTTATCAACATTTAAGTACATTTGTTCATTGAACAATTGGGCTTGATTTTAGGTTTTTAGCCCTTATGTCATTTAGTTGTTCATGGGGCAAAACTCTGAGCGTCGCACATAGGGGTATTTCGAGTAAAAAGCTGGCCAAAATTATATTTCGTTCGAATTGACCTAATCTGAGCTGGTAAGTATTGTTTATACGTTCTATTGTATATAATTATATGTTAAATGTTGATTATACTTTTTCGTTTTTCATTTTTAATGCTCAGATAGGTATAGTGTATAATATCGTTTTTAATAATTTGTCTTCTTTCATTACACCATTATTATTATTATTTTTTTTTTTATTGATTATTATAAATTATTATCGATACATTAACCCATATAGCATATCGGAAAGGAATACTACATAAAAATACACATTTAAACATATATTGAATAATAAACGTAAAATTTCTGTGGCTCTATAGTCTAGAACATTACTCAAGTTCAAGTGTTAAGTTTTAAAACTTATTTGAATGATTATCTTTTAATAAAATGTTTATCATAAAACATCAAATAGTGGTACACACTATATTAGTTATTGTTTATTGATTATTGTAAATTATTAACCCATATAGCATATCGGAAAGAGATACTACAAAAAATGCAAATTTAAACATATATTGGAATGTAAGGAAACTACGAAAAATTAACGTAAGCAATAATTGCTACAAAATAAATGATAATTAATTATTGTCAAATTCTGATTGTTATTAATCCCAACTTCTTACGCGATAATGGCTCATCCACGCCTACCGTAAGAAATAACTTGAATTAACTAAATACTTATTTAATTAAATAATTAATGTTATTTTAATGTAAGTTAGTTAAAACTTAAAAATAAGTTTATGTTTCTGGTTCTATAAAGAAAATGCGAAAAACGTAATTTAATTACTAAATTAAACATATCAAAACTTCTTCATTTTTTGTGTTCATGTTTTAAACAATATCTCAATAGTCCATATAAATCCCACACCAGAAAAAAATATATAGAGGTTGAATGGAAAACGATTAAGTTTTTATTATAATCTCGAAATCCACATGCTAAATTATAACTCGATATCAAATTGACAAATATTCCAAATTAAAAAAAAAAAGTAAAAAAATATTTCTTTTTTATTCATGAATTGAATAAAAACCGGAAATATGTCCACATGCTAAATTGCAACTCGATTGGACATATGTACAAATTACAATATCGATTACATGATTTGAACGAAAAATTTATGAGCAAAAATTTTAATACTAACAACCACTTTTCCGAAAATCTAAAACTTTTCGAGATAATCGCAAAAAAACAGATTTTCTCCCTTTTTCATCCCCTATATTTTTTACAGGGATGGTATTGGTAGAAACGTCAAAGATCATGTTTAAAATAGCAGCATACATTTTTCTAACAAGGATTTACCTTGTTCCTAATTATTTAGAAGCTGAAGTCCAATTCGACTGAAAGGACATAAGCATACTAAAAAATCATTAAAAAAAATGGTGTCGGGGTAAAATTTTTTTCATTGAAAAGGTAGGTTACAAACTGGAGAATAATATCCAGTAGAAAAAAATACTTGACTTTAACACGCTATGTAACATAATTAGGTACTAATGTTTGGAAAACACATAAGGAAATAGCTTGGACTAACTAATTTTAAATTGCAAACATAGTACATACCTTGAACTTCTATCTCCATCTTGAATAAATGTTAAACAACGTATACAACACTTCGAAAACAGAACAAAATAAAGGATGATAAATATTCGCTGTAAGGTATACATATGCACCAAATAAATTGACTGAATTCAAATTTTTGCTACAGCCAAAATATCGACATTACGAAAACAAAGTTTTCACATCACGACGGGGAAACTATTCAACTTCAAGAAAAAAATATAAAATCTATTCTCAGTTAAAATTTCTGATTTCGACTTTTGGCCAGCTTTTGATATCGAATACCCCTATGTGCGTCGAAGGGCTGCTACCTCTTTTAATTACCTACAATTTGAGGTATGATAGAAATTTATTCAATAATTTTTGCAAAAGTTATAACCATTTTTCTGTTGCAACTGACTGAAATACGTTTGCTTTTCGAACGGACATTATCGCTATTTCGGGGGTTTTGTCCATGCAGCAGAACTACGAGCATTGAAAAGTTACTAGAGGTTTTAATTACCTACTATTTGAGGTATGATAGAAATTTATGCATTAATTTTTGCAAAAGTTATAAGCATTTTTCTGCAGCAACTGATTTAAAGACGTTTGCTATTCGAACGGACATAATCGCCATTTAGTGCTGGTTGTCCCTGGTGCAAAACTCTGAGCGTCGAATGGCTACTAGCTCTTTTAATTACCCACAATTTGAGGTATGATAGAAATTTATTCAATAATTTTTGCAAAAGTTATAAGCATTATTCTGTTGCAACTGATTGAATTACGTTTGCTTTTCGAACGGACATTATCGGCATTTCGGAAGTTTTGTCCAAGGGGCATAACTACGATCATTGTAAGGCTACTAGGGGTTTTAATTACCTACAATTTGAGGTATGATAGAAATTTATGCATTAATTTTTGCAAACGTTATAAGCATTTTTCTGCAGCAACTGATTGAAAGACGTTTGCTATTCGAACGGACATAATCGCCATTTAGTGCTAGTTGTCCCTGGGGCAAAACTCTGAGCGTAGAAAAACTACTAGCTCTTTTAATTACCTACAATTTGATGTATGATAGAAATTTATGCAATAATTTTTCCAAAAGTTATAAGCATGTTTCTGTTGCAACTGATTGACAAACGTTTGCTTTTCGAACGGACATTATCGCCATTTCGGAGGTTTTGTCCAAGGGGCAGAACTACGAGCATTGTAAGGCTACTAGGGGTTTTAATTACCTACAATTTGAGGTATGATAGAAATTTATGCATTAATTTTTGCACACGTTATAAGCATTTTTCTGTAGCAACTGATTGAAAGACGTTTGCTATGCGACCGGACATAATCGCCACTTAGTGCTAGTTGTCCCTGGGGCAAAACTCTGAGCGTCGAAGAGCTACTAGCTCTTTTAATTACCTACAATTTGATGTATGTAAGAAATTTATGCATAAGTTATAAGCATTTTTTGTTGCAACTGACTGAAATACGTTTAGTATTCGAACGGACATTATCGACATTTAGGGGTTCTTGTCGATGGGGCAAAACTCGGAGGGTCTCACGGCTACTAGAACTTTTAATTACCTACAATTTGAGGTATGATAGAAATTTATGCAAGAATTTTTGCAAAAGTTATAGGATTTTGCTGCAGGAAATGAATGAAATACGTTTCCTATTCGGACGGACATTATCGCGATTTAGGGCTTCATGTCGATGGGGCAAAACGCTGAGGGTTTGACGGCTACTAGAGCTTTTAATTACCTACAATTTGAGGTATGATAGAAATTTATGCAATAATTTAAAAAATACGTGTGCACATTGTGACATTGGCAGGATGTTTTAGAAAACGTTCCAATTGTCCTAACTTGAATATTGTTTGGAGGATTTGAATTCAAAAGTCAACGGACAGAATGTAGTCTAAATATTTTGCATGGAAGATTAATTACTTGGAGACAAGTGCGGACTCCAGCAGGACAAAGGACATGCTACAGCGAGTAAAACAAAACACTGGCACTAAAATATTGTCCCTCTGGCCTGCTGACTCTTCCTGATGTGTTATGATCTGGCGCTTTGTTCATCCCTTGCCCGTTCTTTTAGAGTTGACATGTGCTCGTTTTTCGGAGTTTTAAATTTAGCCGAGATATTACCCTGGCAAACAAATGGTGACTTGGATGTCCCATTTACGGTTGGTTTTGTATACGCTAAGCACTCCGCTGAAATCTCGCATCTTCTCTTTCGCAGCTTATTACCCTTTGTGATAATATTATTGAAATTATTAGAAAACTCGTTCTTATTCTTAGCGATACAATTACGTCTGTCTTCTAACCTTTCAATGACCGAAATTAATTATAATAGCTTCAATTGACCTTAAGGAAACTTGACATTTGCATGTCAACTCAATTCTCAATTTTTAATAGCTAAAATTACTGAAAAGTTTCTTTATCCCATCGGCATTTCCTACCGTATTTTTCATTTTATTTATAACGTGAAAACTGATAATAGGGTAGCTGGGAATATCTTCTCAGATAGTAAATAAGACACCCTAAGTTAAGAACATGCAAGGTGGCGTCTTTTTCAATTACTTGCTGATAGATGGCATCAAAAACAATAATCTAACACTCTCAGTCACGCAACATTTACTGCAACATTTTACAGTATATCAAACTTCAAATCTTAGAGAAAAATGTGTATAATCAGGTGTAAAATTATGTTTGTCAAATTTACAATTTTCAAAAAAACTGTTTTTGTGTACTTGCATGTGTATAAAAATGCAGAACTCCGTCATTTTCCATTCGATTTCCAAAATAAAAAATGCAATTGAAAGAGAGAACACAGACCACTAGAAGGATGTACTGTTCGGTCAGATCCAATAAAAAGTCGAAAAGTTATGGACGTTCAACTTCAGAAGTTACCCATTATTTTCAAATTTTCTGAAGATTAACGACAGTTGGATGACCTATTTCAATCCATAATATATTATTTCTATTTTTCTTATTGAAAGCCCATATAAATGTGCGTTTAACACGAGTTTGTTTATTAGAATCGGTTGAAATTTGACTGAGTCATCGATGTTTAATCACCGTCTTGACATTCACACTAGGCAGGCATATACCTACGGCCCGACCGTAGTAACCGTACTCATGATTCACATTAACTAGACAATATTTTGTTTGTTTATTACCCTGTTTTATTGTATTTTAGTCTATCTAATATGTTATTAAGTACTATTCGACTTGTACCCAAATATCGTAAAATCATTAATCGACAATCTTAACCTATTACAATTGCGTATACTATTCAGACGATGTAGGTCTTTAGTATCACCAAATTTCATATAAAATAACAATCAAACTGATGCATAAGCAGTAAGAAATCAGCTCTAGTGCAAGCTTCAGTGCAAATATAAAAAAGTAAACTGTGTGACAATCGCCATAAGTTTTGTTACGCCTGCGGATTGTTTGTGGACAAACAGCATTGGCAACAATTAGTAAAAAATAAACCAGTGGTTGAGGCATACAACAAATTTTTTGACCGTGTTTACACCGCAAGTCGTTGGTATGGACCAGAATACGTGTGTGTAGTTTGTTCGTCAAAATTGAAGTTATGGAAATCAAAAAATGTTGATAACTCAAGAACTGGAATGGCCTTTTCTTCTCCAATGATATGGCACCATCAAACATTTCCTAGATTGAGTGAAGCGAAAATTAAAGAAGGTACGTTACCTCACATTTCAAATCGTTGATAGTAAGAATTTAGGTATTTCAACTGATCTATTTTCAGGAATATTTGTTGGGCCACAAATTCGGAAAATTATGCAGGACAACGATTTTGCAACTAAACTGAATGATGTGGAAAGACGAGCCTGGAATAGTTTTATTTCATTGTGCGATAACTTTCTTGGAAATGATAAAAGTGCCGACTACGCAAATGTTGTACAGGAGCTTTTGAGTGCCTACGGTGAAATGGGCTGCAACATGTCTATCAAAATTTACGTTATGCATTCTCATTTGAATTTCTTTCCGGACAGTCTTGGCCAACTCAGTGACGAACAAGGTGAACGATTTCATCAGGAAATGAAAGCTATTGAAAAACGTTTTCAAGGAAAAAACACCATCAACATGATCGCAGACTACTGCTGGTCACTTAAACGCGAAACAGATGATGCTTTGTATAAACGATGGAGATCGAGTACATATTTTTAATTTTGTTGTATTTCTTGTCTTTTTTCTATTTTTGATAAATCACGATAGTAACTCAGTAGTTTCAATAAACGAGTGAAAATTTTACTGTTGGTGCAATTTATTTTGAACCCAAATATACCTGGAAATGTAATGAACGTAAACTCTAAAGTACTTAGTAACATATTGTGTTAGTCTGGCAGGTAACAACAAAAAAGAAAAGAAAATAAACAGTGTCATAATTTCAGAATAACATTGTAAACTAAGTGCTAGTAATGTCTAATTAATGTGTATAAAGACTACTGATTTATTACAGTCTGCCTGTATATTTCTTCTCCGTAGTGTGATGTGTCTAGCTGGTCAATAAAATTTGATAATTCTGTTAAATTTCAACCGATTCCAATAAACGCGTATTAGACGCAAATTTAAATGGGGTTTCAATAAAAAAATAGCAAAAGAATATTACGGATTCAAACAGGTCATCAAATTGTTGTTAAAGTTGAAAAAATCTGAAAGTAATTTGAAACTTCTGAACTTGAACGTCCATAACTTTTCGATTTGTTACATTTTTTATTTTTGAAATCGAATAGAAAATGGCGGGGTTATGAATTTATATACACGTGCAAGTACCTAAAAACGGTTTTCTTTGAAAAAAAATCGAGATTTTGGAGGTGCTTGGAAAATTTATGTAACACAGTGTAATCAGTTATAGCATCTGCAAATAAGCGGTATATTTAGTACGCAGAGTAAGTAATGCCCTGTATGTATGTAGGGGTAAGACAATGGTAAGAGAAGGGGCATCATCATCAGCAACACAGAAGCAGCAAAAGGAGAAGCAGCATCATTGGTCCAGAGGTTCGTCGTCAGTTCTCGCAGGGTGCGAGTAGCGGCCGGCGTCGTAGTCCCTGTCACTATGACAACCGGGCTGGTTTCACGCAGGTGCCAGTCCTACCCCTATATATTCAATTCAGTTCGAATACGTTTCCAGTCTGGCCGCAAAACTTCCCCGAAAAGCTTGGTCCTGGTGACCGCGACCAGACGATCAACTGAAGTTAACTGATTACGTACAATTTATTTTTGAGAGGAACAACTTTGATTTCCGATCTGTCATTTTTTTTTTCGTGCGAACTGAATGATTCCCTTCGCTAATATGCACGTGATTTTATTTTATTTATTTTATGCGTTGTTTTTGACCGGCTCAAAGAACTTCATAGTATTGTCAGCTCGAATCGTGGTTGATGACAAACTGCTGAGGATCAACGGCGATGTCATCCTCGGTGGTATCTTTCCCATGCACGAGCAGGTTAGTGGAAGACCTGACGCACCATGTGGTGCTGTCAAAGAAGAAAAAGGCATGCAGAGACTTGAGGCGATGCTCTACGCAGTCGACGAAATAAACAACAGCAACGAACTTCTCCCAAACGTCACCCTAGGTGCACTCATCATAGACTCATGCAGCAGTGACACATACGCACTTGAGCAGTCCATGGAATTTGTCAGATCTTACATGAACCAAGTAAGTATGTTTTTTTATTGCTTCTGTAAAAACCTGTAAATTTTATTTATTTGAGCACAGGTGACACAGCTCTCAAAAAGCAATCTAAACTCGTTTATTTGCATCATATGTAAGTAGAATATTAAAAACAATGCTATTAAGAATATAAAAATATCCCTCCTGTATTGCCATTGATAGCTATGAACACCTGCCAAATCATTTGTAACTGAAAACAAACTTTATTTTGTGAAGGTATTCCGATAGTCCCATAAAATAACCGGAATTCCTAGATATTTATAGCGCCTTGTCGCGCGGAAGTTATTTTAAACTTGGTCGATAGAAAAATAACTCCATTGAGAAAAATAACAGTACGATAAGGATGTTATAAACGATAATTTTAACCAAAAATATTCCGATTTTTATATTTCCCCTTCGCCTCCGCCAATTGTGACGGCCCTTCTAAAGGGTGACCCAAAAGTCGCGTATGGGTTTGATTTTTACATAAATTTATCATATAATTAAGCCCTCGGTAGCTTAGCGGTAGAAGATCCCGGTTCGATTCCGGGCTGACCCGTAATTTTTAATTCATTTTTAAATTTATGTTTCATTGACATTGTCTATGGACATGTAAAAAAGGGAAAGATTCATTTAAAAATATAGGTTTTTCCATACTTTTCCATACCCCAGTATTTTTCCTGTAAAATTTAAAAAATGCCCTGTCAAATTAAGGTGATACTAATTTCACAGGAATATGTTTGTGGAATATGTAAATTCTGTAAAACCAATACAGAAATTTAGCTGGTATCCAATAACCAGCGATGTTACAGTTAATTCTTCTTTTACAGTTTTTTTGGTAGATTATTACATTCATGTTCTGTAACATTGCAGATATTTTTCTCTAGGTACAAACTTATTTGTTCTTTTTAGTTCCTTCAAGTATTACTAAAGGAAGGAAGAAGAAAATCAAACAATGCGAAAACGAAGAATACAAAAATTACCTTTTTCAAATAATTAAATAAATGAATTCAGTACAAATAAAAAAAAAATATTTGTCAAAATACAAAAATTAAGAAACATTTATTCTGAGTAAAAAGTTTCATATGGACCTATTGATAACAAGTTAATATTCCTTAAGAAGTTTGAGCCATTTAAAATCCAGTTTGATTAATATTTTAGTATTTTTTAAGGTATTGAAAAAATAAATGAAACATTTTAGTCAGAACAATAATTACGTTCTGAGAAAGAAAGTGTGGGAATAAATACCCAAGTAGAAGATAATTATACACACGAATTGTATCTATAACAGATGATCTCTGTATTTTCTCTTAAAGTTTGTTAAATAAGAAAAAGCTTGCTCATACATACACAATGTTGAAAATCTGACTGATACAAGGTAATTTATAACTCGAGGTGAAATGCAAAAACATACCAAATTATAAATAAAAATATGTGAAGCACTTTTAAATTTATTTCATTGTCAAAATTAGTACTTACTTCAATTTAATTTAATTATTATTTGTTTAATTAAATGCAGTCACGAAATTTGAAATTATACTTTAGTATCCTGTCTGTAGTATCCTGAGAAACGCTGCTATAGACGTATGTCGAAACTGGCACCACTCTGTATTATAAGTCGACTGCTTGACAGGAACATAATTGATTTTACACTCGGATATGAAGCGCTTTGCTACCTTCTAATGTCTTAATGGGTTTGGTATATGTGGCCTTTTACCCTTCAAGGAGTTAGCTCATTTGATTTTTAGCTCCATAATTTTATTAATTACCACACAATTTGGAGATGAACATTAGGTATTGTGTATTATTAGCTATTACAACAAAATAATCGCTAATAAGATCGTTTGGACATTTGCTAGTTAATTAAACCCCAAACCGTGCTCATCTATCACGAATTTCACGCGTTGACGAATAGCGATCCCTTGGGAAGAAGCAAGACCAGTCATGCCCGTCGGACATTCAAGGCTTAAGCGTCGTCGTTCCTCAGGCTTCCCTGTCCATCTTTGATAATAAATTAATAACATAGATGACCTTTACCAGGATTCATATCATTGAAAGGCATTAAACAGTAAATAAATTGGCGCAGTCGGTAGGATCCATGTAACTTTTATCGCGTTTGATATAAAGAAAACTTTTTAGAAACGCTAACGGGACATTTATTTATGAGATTGAAACGATTCTAATGGTTTTATTTCACCGCTACCTTCACGTTGACGTGACATATGGGTTAACCAGGATTTTCATTCTATTACGCTGTCAGACGGGTACGTTTTCCTGAATGTTTCAGTTTTTTGAGTAATGCTGTATAAAAATATGGAAATATTTCATTGGGAGTCTTTATTCAACATCTATCAATCTATATAGCTCTCTAATTACCTGTAAAAGGTAGATGAATACCAGTTATTTTCCGGACGTTTTGTATGAATTATTTACGAAGCAAATAAGCAGGAAATCGTCAAGAGCGGAAATGAATCGATACGATAATGATAGCATGTAACACAATGTGTAAATCAAATGAACTGAATTATTCATGCTGACATTTGTGCGGATCAAATGTTTTTTTTGGTAAACATTATTTTTTCTTCCAAAATTGGGGGAAACTCTGGTGCGTAGTAATCTGATATGTAAAAGCGAGCGCAGTAAATAAGCAAGTAACGAATATGTGGGACAGACGGGGGTCAAATAGGTTTATCGATTACCTTTGCCATTTGGGAAGTTTTCTTTATTGAAAATTAACTTACATTTATCTTCCATTCTGTTATTCCATGGAACCCACGCTCTGTCGGGAAAAATCCAACGATTTTCATCAATTCGCAGTCTTTCCTAATTGCTTTAGAAAATTATCTCACCCTTATAAAGGTGCGGATAGATCTAGCGAGCCGAACATCAGCCTAACATCTCGCGAGCACCGATTACACTGTAACAAAAAAAAAAACGAAATATACTTTTCACGAGACATAGCGGAAGTTGTTGAGCTGGTAGAGCTGAACATAATGGCATAGCTGAAATTTTCCAAACACCTCCAAAATCTCGACTTTTTTCAAAAAAACCTTTTTTAGGTACTTGCACGTGTACAAAAATTCATAACTCCGCCATTTTCTATTCGATGTAAAAAATAAAGAAAAATCTAAATGAAAGAGGAAGCATAGACGATTATAAAGATGTACTGTTCGGTCAGATCCAATAACAAATAGAAAAGTTATGGACGTTCAAGTTCAGAAGTTTCCAATTATTCTCAGATTTTTTCAAGTTTAACAACAATTTAATGACCTGTTTGAATCCGTAACATTTTTTTGCTAAAGCATCATCTGTTTCGCGTTTAAGTAACCAGCAGTAGTCTGCGATCATGTTGATGGTGTTTTTTCCTTGAAAACGTTTTTCAATAGCTTTGATTTCCTGATGAAATCGTTCACCTTGTTCGTCACTGAGTTTGCCAAGACTGTCCGGCAAGAAATTCAAATGAGAATGCAAGAAGTGAATTTTGATAGACATGTTGCAGCCCATTTCACCGTAGGCACTCAAAAACTCTTGTACAACATTTGCGTAGTCGGCACTTTTATCATTTCCAAGAAAGTTATCGCACAATGAAATAAAACTATTCCAGGCTCGTCTTTCCACATCATTCAGTTTAGTTGCAAAATCGTTGTCCTGCATAATTTTCCGAATTTGTGGCCCAACAAATATTCCTGAAAATAGATCAGTTGAAATACCTAAATTCTTACTATCAACGATTTGAAATGTGAGGTAACCTACCTTCTTTAATTTTAGCTTCACTCAATCTAGGAAATGTTTGATGATGCCATATCATCGGAGTAGAAAAGGCTATTCCAGTTCTTGAGTTATCAACATTTTTTATTTCCATAACTTCAATTTTGACGAACAAACTACACACACGTATACTGGTTCATACCAACGACTTCCGGTGTAAACACGGTCAAAAAATTTGTTGTATGCCTCAACCACTGATTTATTTTTTACTAATTGTAGCCGATGCTGTTTGTCCACAAACAATCCGCAGACGTAACAAAACTTATGGCGATTGTCACACATTTTCCTATTTTTATATATGCACTGAAGCTTGCACTAAAGCTGATTTCTTACTGCTTATGGATCAGTTTGATTGTTATTTTATATGAAATTTGGTGATACTAAAGACCTACATCGTCCTAATAGTATACGCAATTGTAATAGGTTAAGATTGTCGATTAATGATTTTACGATATTTGGGTATAAGTCGAATAGTACTTAATAACATATTAGATAGACTAAAATACAATAAAACAGGGTAATGAACAAACAAAATAATGTCTAGTTAATGTGAATCACGAGTACGAGTACGGAAAGAAATAGAAATAAAATATTATGGATTGAAACAGGTCATCAAACTGTCATTAAAGTTCAGAAAATCTGAAAATAATGGGAAACTTTTGAATTTGAACGACCATAACATTTCGACTTTCTATTGGAACTGACCGAACAGTACATCCTTCTAATGGTCTGTGTTCTCTCTTTCAATTGCATTTTTTATTCTGGAAATCGAATGGAAAATGACGGAGTTCTGCATTTTTATACACATGCAAGTACCCAAAAACAGTATTTGAAAAAAATCGAGATAATGGAGGTGTTTGGAAAGTTTCGTATATGCCATTATTAATGGCATTATTATGCCATTAGTTCAGTTCTACCAGCTCATCATTTATTAGAGTGCGTCAAAAAGCCCGACTAGCACCTGTACTGGTCGGATTGCAAGATGTATATGCGCCCTTCGAGCGTTAAAATACAAATTCCAGGAAGGATGTTGTCTCATTTTCAATTCTGGCTTGATTTGCGTTAAACCCTTCCTGGAAGTTAACGTCGCAAGGTCTAATAATAACACCCCCACAGGAAATTTTAATTAATTCAGTACTTAGCAATTCCGCGAAGCGAAAGATAAGAACAGATTTTTCTCTTATCGTCTATTCCTGGTAAAAGGATTTATAACTTCTTGACAAACTGACTCTAAATGATACTTAACATTTTGTCAGTTATAATTAGTTTTAACAATTTAATTATAATGGGGAGCATCATTAGACTGAGCCAACATACTATTTGTTGCTCGATGCTCAACAGGTAAAAGGAAAGGCAGTTTTGCCTCTAGTCTAGTAATTTCCAAGAGGTGCTTGCCCTTTCGCGGACAATATAAGGGAAGCTCCCCTTATCACAATAACTACTTGGTGATTCTCCATAATTCATTCTACCCCTAATGACGCAGTCCTGTACCAACACGTCAACACCTCTTATGCTGCCTGCTCATTCAAGCTCACATCATTTACTATATTCTTAATATACTCAGTGACACCAGAGTTTATTCACCCATAAATGTTAGGAATGTTAGGGCTAATGGTAGAAAGTAGTAATGCAATAGTATATTATTTAACGAGAACATAATTAAGCGATTTATTGTAATATAATGCGAGCGATTTATATCCGTTATGTACGAGTTGAATACGACGTTTTATCTACGACTCATAAATTCCATTTTATATCAAATATTTTAAATGTATCTGTCAATGGTGGCGAGGCAAACTGTCAAATAACTGGCATCCACGTTAGTTTTGACAGTCTTTGACAGTACGTTCGTATAATGATGACAGTTCGTTGAAATAATGAAGTAATTATTCAAACGAACTGTCATTATTATACAAAGCTACTGTCATCATAATCATGGCCTTATTGTATTTGTCGTAGATAATAGTATATTATTTGACGAGCACATAACTAAGGATATAAATCGCGAGCATGAAGTTTAGACGCGAGCCGTAGGCGAGCGTGTAAACATGCGAGCGATTTATATCCGTTGTGTGCAAGTCGAATACGACGTTTTATCTATGACTGATAAATTCCATTTTATATCAAATATTTTAAATGTATTTGTCAATGGTGGCGAGGCGAACTGTCAAATAACTGTCATCCACGTAGGTTTTGACAGACTTTCACACTACGTTCGTATAATAATGACAGTTCGTTCAAATAATAAAGTAATTATTCAAACAAACT
Organism: Aphodius sticticus; assembly: GCA_963966075.1. NCBI lineage: Eukaryota > Metazoa > Arthropoda > Insecta > Coleoptera > Scarabaeidae > Aphodius > Aphodius sticticus. The sequence continues at coordinate 6,353,490 of OZ014515.1, read as the reverse complement.
GTCATTATTATACAAAGCTACTGTCATCATAATCATGGCCTTATTGTATTTGTCGTAGATAATAGTATATTATTTGACGAGCACATAACTAAGGATATAAATCGCGAGCATGAAGTTTAGACGCGAGCCGTAGGCGAGCGTGTAAACATGCGAGCGATTTATATCCGTTGTGTGCAAGTCGAATACGACGTTTTATCTATGACTGATAAATTCCATTTTATATCAAATATTTTAAATGTATTTGTCAATGGTGGCGAGGCGAACTGTCAAATAACTGTCATCCACGTAGGTTGTGACAGATTTTCACACTACGTTTGTATAATGATGACAGTTCGTTCAAATAATGAAGTTATTATTTGAACAAACTGTCATTATTATATAACGCTAATGTCATTATAGTCATTGGCGTGTGTAATGATGGGGATTATATAGTCATAGATACGTAAGCAATGAACTTATTATATGTGAGTCGTAGATGAAATAATATATCAATTAATGTTGTGTGTCGTCATTTTGTGAGAAAGAGGTTTTAGTCAACGGGGAAAAAAATGACGTGGCAACCATTAAGACTTAATATTTTAGATTATAAACGAAAATATACCGTTCGTCATTTTTATAACGAGAGTCAGCCGCTCTGCTGGGCATAAAAAAGGGACGCTGGTAATTAAAAAAGGTTCTTTTCGACAATATAATTAAATGTCCCTAATAATCTTACCCCTGCTTTTCGTAAATAAATCGTCATATTTAATTCATTTTTATATTTAAATAAGAAACATATTTACAATTACAAAATTACAGTTGAGAGAATTAATAAAGAAAAATTGAGTCCCACCCTGTCCAGCGCAAGAAAATCGTCAACACGCTACCGTAGTGTTATACAAAACTTAAGAAAGATACTGTGAGATAATAGGGCGCATTATTGGTAGTTGTCGGTAAATCATTTACGATTCAATTGTTTCGTAAATAATAGACGTATTATGGGTTTATGTCGCTGAAATGTGCCTGAAAACCGGCTTTCAAATATTGAACGGGCGGCCACCCCATTGTATATGCAAATCATCCCCCGGCATCATCAATTTCAAATCGATCTCAACCGTATTGTCTTTCAAACAGTATTTGTTTATTATTATTGTAATATTGAACGTATTTAACTTTATTATTACATATTAATATTATTATAATTTAATATTAATATGATTCAGTATTATAAATGTTCCCTGGAACATTTTAAAACATTTTTATTGAAACATTACAATCGAAGTTGTATTGTATGCAAATCCTGGTAGCGTAAAATGCGGCTGATGGTGAATCGATTCTGCAAAAAAAAGTGCTTTATTACAGCATCGTGTGTTATATAACAAAATTTCCCGCTACGGAAAATTTTTTTAGTTTACCCCAAATTGTTATTGATGAGAATTTATTACGCTAGAATTTTGTTCCCGCTCAATATTTACTCTACCTCATTTTTACGGGTCGTCCTTTTTTGTATTTTTTAAAATAAATTGGTAAAAACGCCTTCGATGTTGGAAAGTGAGAGGAAATCCAATACCACTCTCGACCCAGTCCTGAACTGGGCCAAACCATTAAGTATCTTACATAACAGCTCGATAATAATTAGGGAAAAATAAAAGTATAGCCTTAAAGGCTTTTTTTGATACGATAAAACTTAGCAGCGAATAGAAATTAATAAGGTTTTTATATTATTCTTAGGGTGAATAGTGAACCTTTTGTAATCTTATTTATTACTAATGTACTTGTAAAACAACAATAAGAATATGAGAAACAGTATTTGAATATTTAAATATTTCAGGGCCTTACAAGATCACAACGAAATCATGTAAGTAATTTGATATTCTTTTAATATAGCGTTTATGTTTTATTATCGCTGTTGAGTTAATAGTCAATGTTAGGAATGAACAATAAAATAATTGTCGTTGCTTATTAAAATATCTATCCAATGATACCACACAGCACCTAGGTTCTGGATATACTGCTGAATCATTTCCACATAAGTTGTATGACTGCCAAAACTGTTTTCCTCTAGGTGTAAACATGAGAGCGAGAGAAGTGCAAAAAGTACCCAATTTTTGCAGTTTTAAATTAACTTTGAATAGTAGTGCGAGTTAAATATAAATATTGAACTTAGATGTACAATTAATTATACCCAACAATATTTTACAAACACGGATTCAAACGGATTCACTGATCGCGTCAAAACTTCGCATCTCGTTCGACTGCCTCGCACCAAAACCCACAAGCGAGGGATGCCGAATATTGCGCTAAATATTGTTCATGTTTATTTCGGTCTTAAAAATTAACAAATAACTCCAATGCTATTAAATTTAAGGGATATATATCGCAGTAAATAAGGATTATTTGCATGCTAACTGCGTTGTCCTGCTAACATTCGTTCCTGAGATATCGGCTTTCATCAAAATCTTGTTCGCAACCATTATTACATAAAAACTGAAGAAAACAAAAACACCAATCTATAGAAGAGACTCTAAATGCAACCTGAACAAAAACTGAAATTTTTGTAGTAAGTGGTTTAAGAGAAAATAAATCGGAAAGACGAGTTTTAATTTAAAACTACAAAAATCGGGTACTTTTTTTCACTTCTCTTGCGCTTATGTTTACACCGAGAGGAAAACAATTTTGACAAACATATAACTTATGTAGAAATGATTCAGGAGTATGACATGCTTTATTTCATTTTTTTCTGTTCAGTAGTTTTTGAGTTATGCGCCTTCAAACACAGAAGTCAATACCTACTATCGAAACGCGAGATGACAGTTAGGGCGATTCTCTCGTGCGAGGCCACATATTTATGATACGTGGTTATGTAACGAAGTACGTAAACAATTAGAACAATTTTGCAAAATTTGCTTCTAGTTGTTACAAAAAACTGTAAGGTTAATTGAATTTCCAAAATTTATTTTATGAATATGTGATTTTGTACTTGAAATAAAAAATCAAAGAGAAAGCCGAAGTGGTGTGAATTCTTAAAAAGACACTGCATCAAATACCTTGCGATACAAAACCTGCCTTTGTGACCACAGAGATTCAGTCAGACTTAATACAGGAGATTCTTGGTTTGTAGAAACTAATTTCTAATTTTGACCCTGTCATAAAATACTACATAAATTTGCGGAGAGCCGTCATCGATCCACTTCATATCTTTCACAAAAAGATACAGAACGACTTTATTCACATCATCATGGCATCCACTGTTCGTCATAGTTTGCTAGAAACAATACGTAAGCAAAGTATTACGGACTAATGTTTAACTTCTGATCTCCTGACTCCTTATCAAGCTCATCGTGAACAAATGTCTGAAGTAGTAAGATATGTAGACATAAATTTTCAGAAAAGAAAACTGTTCAGATTAAAGAATCATTTCTCGGTTTTATACAAATAAGCGATAAAGACGCTGCAAGCATGGTTTCAGAAATATTGAAGCAGTTACAGTAAGACAACATGAATTTACAAGATTGCAGACCACAGTGCTATGATAATGCTGCTGTTATGCCTGCACACAAGACATTCGTATTGACCGGGTTCAAAAGACATTGCAGGATCAAAAAAGGAACTTACATAATGCAGCGTTAGATTTAAAAGTTGTTCAAATTTATCTTCATGATGAAAGAAAAGTGTTAGTGACTCACTGAAAGAAGGAATTCAAATATGCAATGAACCTGACATCGAATTTGAAAGACGTTAAAGAAGAATGAAAAGAATGGATGGCGAAACATCAGCTAAAGAAGATATGAAAGGGACTGTCCACCGTCTGCGCAAAGAATTAAAAAGCGGAAGTGTTCGTTTACAAGAAATAGATGAAAAATTTGGATTTGTTTTTGATATGGAAGGGTTGTTTTAAAGCCGAAACGAGCTACTTTAAAGAACATTCTGCAACATTTGGAGAAACCTACGTTTGTGATGTGGATGGCAAGAATATTATAAAGAAATTTTGGATTTTAGAACGCTGTTAACAAGCCGTGCAAGCCGTCATCTTGCTGAGAATCGCGGTTTCTATTGCCAGTTGCGAAAGATCATTTAGAAAATTAAAATTGATTCTTACTCATACACAGAAAAGTTACCTCTCGAGCGAAGAGAGAATTACTTGGCTGAAGTAGTTGGTAGGTTCGTATATACGCGAGAGATTATTGCCTTCAACCAAGAAATTTTATTTCTTGGAATAATTACTAGATTTAAGAAAGTGGTTACTCTGGTGAAGTACGTAAACAGTCTTAAATGAAGTGTATATTTTTATTCCCGGTAAATATTTTTAGCTACTTAATGTAAGAATTTTAAAGATTTGGCACAAATACGTTTTCTATTGCTAATTGACAAGATAGGTATGTCATATTTACTTACTCGTTCTAAACTGTTGCGTGCGTTACATTAAACTATTCCGTGTTGAAACGTTTATTGAACACTATAAATCACAATACATATCCCCAATAAATCACAAGGCACATCCCCTACGGGTCCGTCGTTGTTGTTTTCGTACCAGGTTAGGCTCCTTTACGGCGCCAGCAACACGCGCGGGCGCGCGAGCCTTGACAAAATCACGGTGCGCATATTTATTCCAGAGAAAGGGATTACTTGAAAGAAGTGAGAATCACTTCAGTTAAATAATTTGTGGGTTTTTATTCAGTAAACAATACTTATATTAAATGTCTTATATTTTCTTGGATCACGTAACTATGCACTTGGATGGATTTACTATTACTTCGTTGGAGAAATTAACATTTTTGGGACGAAAAATTCAATTACTTCTTTCAATACAATATTGGTTCTTATAAAGAAAGAATTTATTTGTTGACAGCATTTATCTGAGAAATTATTTTACTTATATTGAGTATGTGGCATTTCTGGTATATACCTAACTTTCTACATCCAAGTAGAATTTGAATCTAGTATATAAATTCAAGAAATTATGTTTTCTCGTTCCAAATAATCACTTTTCTGTGTGTACTTAAGAGGCTCTATGGGTCAAAGTCGATTATGTGATCTTGCATAGAATGAAAAATTACCGAAGAAATAGACCTTGATAATATGCACAATTAAACAATTTGCATCAGCTAAAGCAAAAAAAATAAATTTATAATAAAGTGTAAGTAGATTTAATTTGTGTGCTCTTTTACCCAATTTTAAAGTTTTTTTTAAGTAAGTGTATTCCCTTCCATAGTATATAATACATAATACAGTTCAAGTACAAGTATAGCTACAAGTATAACTTTGTCCCCAGTTTGACTTGACTCTCTACTGTGAGCTATCCTATGATACCTCACGCGACCACGGACAGAGTGTAGCTTAAAAAAACTTTTTTCGGTTGAATGTTCTGTCGAATATCGAGGTTAGATCGATAGCAGCTGTGTCGTTTCAAACCTCGCTGGTCGCAGTTCACGAGTATAAGAAAACATCAGTAGGGTGAATTCCAGACCTCGAGCTCGCTAAGGGGGGGAAATGAGTTTAGGAACGAACTGGGCGAAAGTTCTAATTATATTTAGGGGTATCTGTTCTGCACCTTCTTATAGCTAATTTGACAAAATTTGTAACGGCGCGCCGTAGCGGAGCAGAATTGAGCGGTCGATTTACCGTTGGTAATCTTTTAAAACTTCAGTTTCAAAAGATTCCCTCTTCTCCTTACTTACTTACGTCGGCGCCCGCCAGAACGCGCTCCTCGGGTCAAATTTAATCCCATCATCGCTTACTAGTCGGTGCTTCATCAAGCAGAAGTAAGACTGGAGTTACTTCCAAAAGTCACAGTTTCTTTTTCTTTCAGGGGAAGTGTTTTAAAATATCACTTTATGCTCGTTCTTTAGGTTGGAAAATGTTACGAAAGTTTCTAATGGTTTCAGACTGTCTTTACGATGTTTACCCACAAGATACTAATGGTCCTGAACATAGATGAGTATGCCAGCAAAGCAGTTCAAGAAATTTGGTCGTGGTTCTTTACTATGCTACTCTTCAACATATTCTTCTACTGTATTTTATTTACTTTAACCTCGAGAAATCAACTGGGAAGAACCTCAGACAAGCCCTTCGTAGCAAAGTTTTGCTGATGACCATATTCTAAGCTTATTTCTTGTGCGTCTAACAATTCCACACCCTTTTTCTCGTTGTTTGTTGCATAGAAACGTACTTAAAAGTTAAAACCGTGAATTTGTTCGTCATTTTCTCTATTGGAAATACAGTGAAGAAATACAAGAGGCCAGTGGTCCATGTCCCACCTATAAGACGAAGAGACGGTACCTGGGCAAGAGACAATAAACAGAAGGCTGAAATGTTTGCAGAACATCTAACAGAAATCTTCCAGCCCCACAACATCGAATCAGAGCCAATCACGGATGAAGATATAACCTATGAAGAAGAAGCAATGCAGCTAGTTATTTCAAAGGAAGTTGGCAGAGAAATCAAGACAAACCTGAATCCAAAGAAGGCACCTGGATATGATCTTATCACAGGAGAAGTTCTTAACAATTACCTAAGAAAGGTATTGTTATGCTGACGTATCTAATAAATGCATCGTTCAGATTAAAATACATCCCACATGTCTGGAAAGTAGCAGAAGTTATGATACCAAAACTAGGCAAACCACCGACCGAGGCCAAATCATATCGCCCAGTATCAGTGTTACCAATGATATCGAAGCTCTTTGAAAAGTTGCTTCTAAAGAGAATTAAACATATCATTAAAAGAAAAGAACTAATTCCTAATTACCAATTTGGTTTTAGAGAAAAGCATTCCACTATAGATCAAGTCCATAGAATAACAGATATCATAGAGAAAGCATTAGAAGCAACGCTTATTTGCTCAACAATCTTTCTTGATGTGACACAAGCTTTCGATAAGGTTCGGCACGAAGGATTGATACTCAAACTAAAGAGTATGCTACCTTTACAATACGTCGAGCTGCTAACATCCTATATATCTGATAGACTATTCAGAATAAAACAGATCGATGAATACTCGGAACTAAGGGAAGTAAAAGCTGGGGTACCCCAGGGTAGTGTATTGGGACCAATTCTCTATCGACTATATACAAGTGACCTACCACAGCTGGAAAATGTAACAGCCACATTCGCAGATGACACGGCTCTAATGGCAGTGTAGTAATAAATTATAGAAATGGACCAAAAAATGGAAGACCAAGCTCAACGAACTGAAATCTGTCCACATTAACTTTACAAACAAGGGAATCGAGGACATACCTCATGTCAAGATTAACGACGCCATAGTTCCATATGCGAACACTACAAAGTATTTGGGTATGACTCTGGATATAAAACTAAGATGGAAAGAACATGTTAAGAAGAAAAGAGTAGAGCTTGGCCTCAAATACAGAGAACTGTACTGGCTTCTGCGAAGAAACTCTCAGTTGTCAGTACAGAACAAACTACAAGTTTACAACCAAGTGCTAAAACCGATTTGGTTATACGGCACCCAACTTTGGGGTGTCACGCAGAAAAAAAAAACAAATATACAAGGAATCTAGACTTTCCAAAATAAAGTACTAAGGAATATGGTTAACGCTCCATGGTACACCGAAAGAAAATAAGATTTTAACATGCTTGCAGCCATCGTACACCAAACGTAGGTCGGAGATTGTCGGTCGTCGTAAATCTACCTGCTAGTTATAAAACCGAAGGGTCACCTCTGTTTCATTTCATTTTAAGTTTTCTGTATATACATCGATCGATGGCTTGAATATGAGTTTCGTATTTATATAATATATTTTCGATATTCGGAACGAGTGAAATTGCCGCTCGTAGCTAAAGCTGGTTTCGTAAAGCTTGATTCGTTAATATTTTTGTTTCGATATGCAATTGCAATATTATTTCATATATACTAAAATACATAGTAACGTTAGTTATAATTGTAAAAATTTGAATTATGCAATTATTAAAATACTTCATTATCATGGCTACGTCGGTGTATACCTAAAGGCAAACCGATTACTACATCGGATATCCGCTATCAATAATCTTTAAAGGAAGGTAATTTCAGATAGGAATGTCCTGTAAGTGAAAAAAAAATGTAACTCATTTTTCTCGGGTTCTACTTCGTCGCAGACCGAGATCATATACTTATATCTCAAAATGCTTTATATTTATTTAATTTAAGTTATGGTAAGTAATTGAAAAATAGCAACTCCGTAAACTACAAAAAAATCACTTAGATGAATATTATATATTTTATTTATGCATATAATTATGTATACAACAAAAATAACATAAATATAACATGAGAATACTATAGATAAAAATAATAGATAGATATATAACAGTAAAATAGACTGTATTCCACATATATTTACTTAAGTGTTTAATAATAATAATAATAATAATAATAAACTTTAAAATAAATATATTATATACGGAATATTCACAATTAGTATGTCCCACATTTTTTCCCGCAAAAAAATATTTTAAGAAACTAAATGTCATTCAGAGTAAAACTTTTCATATGGACCTAATGTTTTTTCAAATCCTTAAAAAGTTACAACAGACTTGAAATATTAGCAAAATAAATTTTTATCTAAAATATAATTTCCGGGGTAATGCTGATTTTGTAATTTAACCGAGTTTGTATTACCAATTGTTATGCAGCAACGGATAACTTTGAATACAACCATTTTATGGTTTTTTTAAGGTTTCTAAGGAACCCTTTTGAGGTTTCTAGAATTTTGGAGCAGACGGTATAAATTCTTTTATCAATACAAAAATCAAATTTGCGATGAATTGACTGCACGTCTTTTCCACAAAAATCAAAGCTGAATACTTGGAAAATCAAATATAAATCATACAAACAATCCTTACGATATTCACAATCCACTCACAAAATATGTTATCAATTTCTTATAATTTTGAGTTAATGTTTTCTCGTAAATTTTATTACAGAAATTTATAAATGTATTATATCAAGACAATTAAGCGATACATATATCAAAATCAGTAAGAAAAGAGGGAATGGCCATTAAAAAGCTATCGATGACGTCATAAGTAAAAACAATTGAAGGTTGGACATTGAATTTAATATAGCTATGTATATTTTGATAATTACAAATTGACAAGTTGGAGGCTTTTTAAAATAGCAATCCATTCCAGAGATTTTGTCGTTTCCATACCTTACATAATAAATAATATATTCAATTGATTAATTAATATTAAGGTAAATAACAATTTAATGATAATAAAATAATCAACAAAACCAATAGCACGCAAACATTTTAACAAAACAGTAAACTGATATTTAAAATACACGTATTCATGCCCTATGCACTAGAATAATAATTTTAATCATAAAATACAATACAAAAGCAAACTTACCGATATATTTAAATCATTCGCGATTTCTCCTTTGCTTCTGCCAAGTTCCCAAAGCGTGACAATTCGTGAACGATCTTCAACAGACAGGTAGGGCATTGTAACTCTTCGAAATTGTGTGTCGATGGCACGAAGTCACAACGTTATGTGATACATATTTTCAATATTTGCCTAATTTGCCTATTCCAGCAAAAAAGTCAATTAAGGAAGAAAGGCGACCCAAAGTGTAATAAAAATATCTGCCTTTGTGGTTGATTGTGGTAGGTCGGCCGCAACACAAAATATTATACAAGGAACTTGTGGGCTTGAAACTTTTGCAATACGGCGAAACGATTGAGTAACATAAATATAAGTAGATTGAAATTTAAATAATTTCAATTTTATAATTTTTTCAAAGTTATCAACATATCCTTCTGATGTGATATCATTTATATTGGATTGTAAATCCTGCCCTTACATATCACACATAAAAGAAAATTGCGTATGGATGCTATTATAGAACGTCAAAATATAATTTTAATAAACACAAAAATAACAACATTTTTATAATTAAACTAAAATGCCGAACAACACTAGTATCAGTTCTAAAGGGCATATCTGCAGCAAAGTAGAAACCGGGACAAATAAGATTTTCAACTAAATGCAAAAATTTAGAAATTTTTTAAAAATTATTTACGCCGGCTATAATGATCGGTTTTGTGTTTTAGACATACGCCGGCTGGCGGCGCCCTGATGATCAAGGACTTCAAAATGTGCTTTACACAATATTCACCAAATTTGCAGATACGACCTTTAGAACTATAACGGCAGTTTACCGACTGAAATTGTCGGTATACCTACTTACAATAAGAATTAATTTACTGTGTATTTTAAAATACATTAAATATTACAATGCACTTTTGTCAGGTTCGGATATCGGAAGCATATATAAATAGACGAAATTCGATTTCATTCCATACATATAGAAAAATAAAACGAAACGAAAAAAAAGTGACCCTTTGGTTTTATGACTTTAGCAGGTAGGTATCCGACGACCGACGACCGATAATATCCGACCTACGTTTGGTGTACGCTAGCTGCAAGCATGTTAAAATCTTATTTTCTTTCGGTGTACATACGGAATAGTGACCTGCACCGTGATCTTGGTGTCCCACAAGTCATCCAAGAGATAAAAAGATTCGCCACTAAGCATGAATCTCGCCTAAGCCATCACGTCAACGTAGAGGCCCTGCAGCTACTGGACAACCAGAAGCTAGTGAGAAGACTAAAAAGAACTAAACCCTTCGAACTAGTGAATCAGTGAAATGTGTAAGAAGCAGAGCACTATTAGAGACAAGTACCTAGTTTTAAGAATTCAGATTTAAATTGATGGTTAATCTTTTAGATTAGTATCAATATGTTAAGCATCTTATGGTTATTAATAAAAAAATGTATTAGTTTCCAAGTCGCGTCTGCGTGACAGCGTGCGACGCAGTTGAATGTTAACCAGGCTTAAGAAGCACTCGCAGCGAATTTTAATTTTTAATTTCTGTATTTGCAAGTCTTTGCATTTGCATTCACCGGCCCATTTGGGAGGGATGGTATTGACGTCCGAAATTTACCAACTGAATAGTGCTCTATTACACCGACCGAGATCTGTATGCAGCATTGTACGAAGGGAGAATCCGAAAATCCTGGAATGCTAATCCATGAATGATTCGAGAGCTTATGAATAAAATTCAACGAATTTTTGTCTTGTAGTTTAAGACGAAATCCTCTTCTCGCAGAAAGAAATCGGAGTGCTGAATTAATGAGCAATAATAATTATGATAATCTCACGAAGTTATGCAATTAAAATTTGTTCTGTTGGTAATTTTTGAAAAGGAAAGATGTCTTGCAAATGCTACTGATCTTCGCTGTATAACAGTGAGCGTTCGTGATGTCCCTCCAGGGGGAGTTAAAAATTTAAATGACCTCATTATACTAAGCGCATTATTCCCGACAAAACACATTTTACAATTTGTTTTATGGGAACCGTATGACAGTGACCGATGTCGGGGTTGCTAAACAAGCCCCAAAAAAAAGTTCGGCTTGTCGACATTGTCATAAATGTAGCCCTCACAGCTTCCTATCTCGTAATTGAAGATTTCCCTTACCATAGTAAACAATCTCTGATTTAAACCGCAATTGCTAGATGTTATTAAAATAATTTAATCATTGAATGAAGCTATGAAGCTATTGTGCTATTGTTTAATCAAGTTTTATTTAACAATAATAAATCCGTCAGGTTGATAAAATAAACAACCATCAGACGTTAGCTCTGAGAAAAGTAAATATTTCGATATAAACCAACCAACAATACTGTATTTGCCCTGAGTTGAAATTAGACAACCGTTTCGGAGAAAATGGTGGAAAACAACGGGAATTGAATAAGAAAATATAGCGAATATCATATCATATCATTTAGTTAAAAATAGATTCAAAGTGTATTTTACTTTTTTACCACAAGGTCATATTAATTAGTACAAATTTTGTATTAAAAACATAATATATTATTGATTACACTGGGGAACATTTTGAAATTTTTTGTATGTGACTGGGATGCGACTACATGTTTTCGATAGAGTTCCCACAACTGAATACGAATCCGAGCTCAGAAGATGCCCATCACGTCAGGTTTTCGAAAGAAATTAGGTCAAAATACCAAAAAATGGCGTTTTTGGCTTCATTTGAACATGTAGGATGCATGAACCCGACGCCCGGGAAACATCAGAAAGATCTCCCTCTAAAGCTTAAATTTTGCTCTTTCAAGTGCACCTATTATAATTGTTGTCACAACTGCGCTTCAGTTTCCGGCGGCGTTTCTTTGAAGTGGAGTGTACGCTCCCGCGCAAAGATGCAAACTATTATTTTGTTATAATATTCAACTGAAGTGTTTATATTGTTAAGCGATTAAATTTTTCATATATTTATAATATTCTCGCTTTTGCTTTTGTACATATAAAGGGTTTTTATGTAGGTTATAATCTTCATTGCTGAATTAATGTTCAATAACTGAAAGTTTTCAAATAATTTATTTCTTTTCTGGCTTTTATGATTATGATTATGTTATTTTTATTTTTATGTCCCTGACGCATGATTCGCCGTATAGTCTTTTGCATGAAATACAAAACCCTACACAAAAGGTTTCAATAAAATCAGGTTTTGGAAAACAATGCGTGGACTATTTTTTTAGGATTTACTTTGTTTGGCATGTGCGCGAATATATAGCAAATGCAGACTACATTTGCATGCACTTTTAAAAATGTTGATCATATTTTTCTGAAGGAACTGGTTTCTTCCCAGCAAAATAAAATAAATGAAGAATTATATTTAAAATAATACTTTTCAGGTGACCACAAATAAAACCATAAAATAAGTAAAATAGCTAATTGAATGTACTGTAATTTTCAATTACTCATATTTCCACAGCTGCCCTTAACAAAACCGAAAGTTGGCAATGGCTTCTCCGTAATCTTTAATCTCAAGTACTGGCACAATTAGATTTCTCGTGCCGGTTACAAACGTCCAATTTATATTATTTTTATATTAGCTATTTTTTAGTAAAAACTATAACAAATAGCTAAAATTTATAATAAAAACAAAAGTTTACCCTGTAGACGACAAAAAATCACCCTCTATACAATGCTATAAAATCTCTACTGTTCATTTTTATCAAAATACACAAATGTAATTGCCTATTTTAACACACCTATAATTTCTCATTAAATTGACCCGATATTATCAGAAATCCGGGTAGTTTAAAACACTTTGTTTTAAAACAGTGTTTTAGACATGTTAAACATGTTTTTTTAAACAGTTTCTTTTAAGTGTTGTGTTTTAAACGTGTTATAAGCCACCGAAATTTGAACAGCATACTTAATTATTTAATGAGAGCTGTATGCTGGGCTTTAAGATTTGTATGCATAGATCAATTAAAAAATCATAAATTATATAAATTTTGTATTTATTAGTCAATTAAAATAACCAAATATAAGCATGATTTAAAGCATATTTAAAACAAATTTTATTCCTTGTTTAAAACATGCTTCTTTTGCGTGTGATTTAAACGTTTTTATAACAACCCTGTCAGAAATGCTGCCCAGCCGAACAAAAAGTAACATAACATTGGATTGAAACGTTCTGTTATAGCGAATTTATGGTTTTAATCTTCGTAATACAAGCAGTCCTTTTTATTTAAAGAGATAATTGAATTGACTAAATAATATTAGAAAAACCAGTAATTAAAAATGTGTACCGCTTTTTATGGCCCACAATAATGACCAAACTGTACGGAAACTTACGTATTTACAATGCAAAATCATGTTACTTGAGTAATGTGGTTACGCCTTATGTCTTTAAGAGCAACTGCAGCGCTTTTCTGCCAAGGGGCCTCCACAGCTTTTCTGCCCAGAGGCCCCCACAGTCCTAAATCCGACGCTGACTGGTTCAGAAGATTTTCATGTTACCGCCGCGCGCCATCGTGCACACCACTAACAAGAAATGCTGCCCAGACTTATGTGTACATGATGCAAACATTATGACCAGTGACTTGAAAGACCGAGACCTAAGCTTTATTTTGATGTAATTTTTAAGATTCTAGCACATCGCGTCCGTAAATTATATATTCTCAAATATGGCTAAAAACACCATTTCTTTATATTTTGACCTCAATTTTTTCGAAAACCTGACGTAATGGCCAACCTCTGACCTCGGATTTGCATTCAGCGTAAAAAAAACTGTGTAGCCACATCCCCGTCACAAAATTGATGTTCCCCAGTGTTATTAAAGTCATATGTAGTCTAAAACTTACCACGATAATACCTCGTTGGCAATACGGCGCGGCGTAGTCCTCGAAAACAATTTTTTTGTGTGCCAGAAGAATGTATTTTTCTGTGTAGCATTTGCAAGGTTATTCGACCTTATTATCCACACATGTTTTGATAATATTCGTTGCCGGAAAAATTCTCCAGGTATGAAACGAATGTTTTTTCTGCGTTTCGCAAACCTGACCCGCTGTTTTTCTCGAATATGTTTTCAACTCTATATCTGCAAACGCATGTGTGACCCCGTACGAGAGAAGCGCCCTAACTGCCATCTCTTGTGTCGATAATATTATGATATTTTGAATCAACAAAGAAATTACATTTTATAAATAACATTTTCATTTGTGGTCTGTTTATTTGTGTTTTTACATAACTTTTCTATTTGTGGTCCGATCAATACGTTTTTACTTTATCATACGTAGTATGTAAAGTATTGTAATCGTGCCGACAAAAATTTTTTAGGTTTCAGCGGAAATATGTCCATAAAATTTATTTAGAAAATGGAATATGCTCCTATTTTACACAAGTATTATTTATGCTATCACCGGTAGGTTGGTCATTTTGAGATTTATACTACTCGTTATTCTTTATAAATACTCCAAAATGCTTGTGTTCTTTAATTAACCCCATTCGCAGTCTTAAAAATAACTAAAACAAATAAATCTGATCTTTTCTATCCATCGTTGATGCCTATCTTGATTTCCTTTGCACAATAATTCTGTCCACGCCTAATTAAGAAACATAACCCCACATAATTTGATAGTTTCCAGAAAATGGCAGAAATGCACTTGAAAGTCCGACACAATATCACTAATCAGTCACATTGTTCCTACTTTCACCGATATTTCGCGTTTGATTTAGATCATTTATAAACAAATTATTGGTCTGTTTGTTGAGATTAACACTAACTAAGCCACAGCCGCAATATTTTGGTTCGTATTTTCGTTTTGAAATCGTTTTTTCACATCGTGTCGGTGCTCGGTCATGAATGCCGCCCCACCACGCATCTGTAATTGTGAGTACCACCACTTTTCTCTCTGTCTGTTTTGGAGTAAAAGCGCGTTTCCAAAATACGCGTTGTTTCCTTGTCTAACAAATTAAGTATATTTTTGTTTGTGGACTGTTCTTCATACCAATTTAGGGTTTAAATATCATCCCTCGACAATGTATTGAATAAATTCGAACGAATATTAACGACTTTCAATTGTATATTAGTTTTTTGATATTGGAAATTTTTATTGCATGCTCGCTGAACACGAGTACAGGATTTTTGTCTATGTATTTTTTGTTCTATTTTTTCTTATACGTTCATTATCTTTGTCAAGAAAAAAATCCCTTATGCAATAGGTACGACTATTTATTATTTTTGTTCAAAAAGGTCCAAAGGAACTGAGGATTTCCTCTTAGCATTTTTCAACCGTTTTTGCAAATGAGCCACCATTTCTGTAACTTCGTTAAACTAATTAAATAATATATTCAAGTAGAGGAATTTATGTCTTACATTTTTTTTTGTAAAATAATAGTTTAGCTGTATGAGCGAATTCTATTTGATCGAGATCGGTCGTGTCTGCATTAATATAAAACTAGTAGCCAGGATTTGACAGATATTTTCATTCTAATGACAGTAGGTAGTGTCAAACGCTGATGTTTTGACAATACCTACTGTCAATGGTATCAAAATATCTGTCGAATCCTGGCTAACTAGTTATATTTTAATGCAGATACGACCGATCTCGATCAAATAAACTCTCGTGTCATACGGAAAAAATTTTTATTGTGTATTTCTCAGAAAATGTTATTCTTTATAAAAGTTGGCGGCTCGTATGAAACTAAACCTGCAACCGTCAAAAATGTAAATTTCGGTGCCATATACCGAGCGATTCAGAATATATGAATTTGTGATAAGAGTAAAGTACCTTTATTTTCATTATAATCGATAAACTTTATTTGGAAATGTTGTTTAGAAGTAAAAATTATATTCAAATATGAAGTCAGAGCCACCTAGCTTGAAAAAAAATATTCTCAGATTTTTTCTTAATTATTACTCTTGTGACAAATATTAGTAAATGCCAGTGATACTAAAAGGTTCTTTTAATCTATTTTTTGGAAATTTGAATACATTTTTTATACTTTTTGTTATTTTGGTATGACAACTAATGTTTATTTAGAACTAACGCAAAATTACTTATTTTCTTGGTGCGAAGTTGATATTTCACCCTGTAGATATTAATATATCATACAATAACTAATTCAGGAGCGTGACTTACCTTTTATTCAGTTAATATTATTTACTGTGGACAGGTTTATAATAGTAGTTATCCATCTACACCGAGCGATTCTCAAGTGGTGGTACGCGCGGTACTACCACTTATGAAATTTTATTTTCACTGATAATATCTTAATAAACATAACTGAAACCTCAATCAATTGTGTCTTGAATCAATTATTTTATGCAAGAATGTATCTTCTTATGTACAGCAGCACAAAACGCACCAATAACCACCTAAGTATAGGTTCTTGTATAGGCAACCCAATGATACAGAAAAGAATATGAAACAAACAGTTTATTTTCTTTATGCAACATTGTTTAAATTTTAAAATAAGCACACACCACTATCACAGGTGGATATGAAAAACAAAAGCATTATCCAGACATTATCCATTTAATCGTACTCACTGCAGTTTACGTTAGTTTATGTGCTGTAACTTTTAAAACCATGCTTACACTCCACAAAAAGTTGAAATTCTTTTAATACATGGAGAAAATAGACCGCACCGAGATGTTGCTGCTATTTTCCAGACATCCACACAACCAAATTGCCCATTCAACCATTTCCAGGATAATGAGAAGAATCAAAGAGACTGGGTCTGTTGAAAATAGCTCAAGAAACCCCACAAAAATATGTTTCCAAAATGAGGAAACAAGTTTTCCAGTGTTGATAGAAGTAATCGAGCATAAGACGACTTGTGTTCGACAAATTGCTTCACATAGCCAATGCAGTAAATCAACAGTACATAAAATAATAAAACTAAACAAGTATCACCCTTATAAACCAAAATTTATAAGCCTACACTAAAAGAAAGAGACTTCGACATCAGCTATGACTACCATCTGGTTTGAGGTGAATATGAAAGAGAACATAGTTTTGTTTTTAATATTCTTTGGACAGATGCGGCAACATTTAGATCAAATGAGACTGTTTCTTCAGAAAATTGCCGGTGGTGG
The DNA here is from genome assembly GCA_963966075.1 of Aphodius sticticus. Taxonomy (NCBI): domain Eukaryota; kingdom Metazoa; phylum Arthropoda; class Insecta; order Coleoptera; family Scarabaeidae; genus Aphodius; species Aphodius sticticus. The sequence goes on along the minus strand of OZ014515.1, from coordinate 6,336,088 downwards.
ACACATGAAAACACGAACTTTACAATAGAATGCCGAGATCAGTACCATTTTAAGACTAATGTGCTGTGCGGTATTTTGAATAATCAAATATTTGGGCCTTTTTTATCGTCAAAATATAAATGGGGAATTATATCTTCAGTTCCTGAACAGAAAGTTGTCACCTTTTTTGCCGTTAATTCAACGGGCGTTAATTTAGTTCCTGCTTGATGGTGCGCCCATATACACAATATAAACTCTGTCTAGAACTTTTTAAATCATAAATTTGGCCATCGCTGGATAGGCAGAAATTCGGAATCAAGATCCTGGCCACCTAGATCCCCCGACTTTACCCCGTTAAATTTGTTTTTGTGGGTTTACGTAAAAAATAACGTATACAAACACCGACCATTTAGAGATATAAATCATTTAGAGGAAACTATACAACATTTTAAGTAGTAGAAATAAAATTAGTTCATAGATAATTCATAGCATTAATAACATATTCATAATAGTTATTAACTTAATAAGGGGCAAATCAGTCATAATTAATTCAAGAAACAATAGATGTGTGATGCTTTAGTTAATTTTATTAAAATATTATCAGTGAAAATAAAATTTCATAAGTGGTAGTACCGCGCGTCCCATCACTTGAGAATCGCTCGCTGTAGATGGATAACTACTATTATAAACCTATCCACAGTCATTAAGATTAACTGAATAAAAGCTAAGACACGCTGCTGAATTAGTTATTGTATGATATATTAATATCTACAGGGTGAAATATCAACTTCGCACCAAGAAAATGAGTAATTTTGTGCTAGTTCTAAATAAACATTACTTATCATACCAAAATAACAAAAAATATAAAAAATGTATTCAAATTTCCAAAAAATAGATTAAAAAGAACCTATTAGTACCATTGGCATTTACTAATATTTGTCACAAGAGTAATAATTAAGGAAAAAAACGAAAATATTTTTTTTCAAGGTAGGTGGCTCTGATTTTATATTTGAATGTAATTTTTACTTCTAAACAACATTTCTAAATAAAGTTTATCGATAATAATGAAAATAAAGGTACTTTACTCTTATCACAAATTCATATATTCTGAATCGCTCGGTATATGGCACGGAAATTTACATATTTGATGGTTGCAGTTTTGGTTTCATATGAGCCGCCAACTTTTATAAAGAATAAAATTTTCTGAGAAATACACAATAAAAATTTTTTCCATATGGTGCGGACTTTCGTGGACACACTGTATATATATTTACGTGCTACAAGACGTAGCACAAGAGCAGTTGGCATTTGCTGTAAATACGAGATCATCAATCAGTCATCAATGCGAGGAAGAAATTGATAAAGATTTAGGAGTCAAATTTTAATTATATTTTCTATTTCTTTCATTACCTTTTATTTATTACAATGAATCGTTTTACGTAATCCGTTAGCACTTTCTGTTATTATTTTGTTCTTAATAAAATATGTATTCGATAATCAAAAACCTATTAGGAAATACTGGATACTTATAGCTTAAACTAGCTTTTAACTAGGCGCCTAGACTGTTTCAAACATAGCTAGTCATTCAATGGCTTTAACTCGCATCGTCATTGCTAACAGAGTAAAGGGTCCGGTCCCATAGGAACGAAATAAAATTCATAAATTTTTAAGTGCTTTATTTCGAAACACTCGGATACAGTAATAGCTGGTTTTTATTTATTCATGAATTTTTATTTCCTCTCGCTTGGAATTGATAACTTCGATCGATTGAAAAATGGTCCAAATATCTATTCGAATTGTTCGCAAAGGCATTGCTGCAAATGGCACTATCTATTGGCAGTAATTTAACGGCTCGTAGTGAATTTACCAGATCACAAGTTGGGACAAGTTCGTAGCGATAGCGTCAAAAGCATATAAATCGATAGAACTCCAAACAAAAGTAGTAAATCAGAACGAAATTTTATTAGCTATTCAATGGTTTTGTGCCAACTGGAAATGATTAATTGTCGTTAGTTGAAGACAAAGCGAACAAATAACTTAGAATCAGCAATGTTTCTTTGGAGACCTGAGAATGAGGAAATCTATTTTAACGAATTTTACATACTATTTATGTAAATATTTATGATTCTTTTGTACATATACCTACCCTGAAAATACCGCATTTGTGTAAATATTTCTAAAATTTTATACCATTAACGGACTCATTAACTTTAGCTACATTCGTCATCCGTTAATTCAAGTCCGAAAATATCAACTGCCATCTCTCGTTTCGATAATATTCACTCCTGTGTTTGAAGGCGCATAACTCTAAAACTACCGAACAGAAAAAATTGAAATAAAGTGTATCATGCTCCTGAATCATTTCTACATAAGTTGTATGACTGTCAAAATTTTTTGCCTTTCGGTGTAAACGTGAGCGCGAGAGAAATGAGAAAAGGTCCCACGATTTTTGCACTTTTAAATTAACGTTCGTCTTTCCATTTTTTTCCTCGTAAACCGCTTGCCACAAAAATTTCAATTTTTGTTCAGGTTGCGTTTAGAGCCTCTTCTATAGATTGGCGTTTTTGTTTTCTTCAATTTTTGTGTAATAACGGTTGCGTACAAGATTTTCATGGAGGTGAATATCTCAGTAACGAATATTAGCACGATATCGAGATATGAGGCGTTTATTTGCAAAAGTCTCGAATCACCAAAATTTCAAAAATTCGTTTCTTTTCAAAGTTACATAATTATTTAATGAGGAATCGATTGCTTTTGTCAGAATTTTTAGAAACAACCTATTTATTACCTAAAGTTTGATGCTAAAGTGTAAGTTATTTGCAAAAGTCTCTGTTTGCTTTGAACGTTCATCTGCAAAACTGGCTGTCTACAGCTCAACCAATAGCTTGGTGCTCTAGTGTTCACAGAGCAAACAGGTGTTTTTTTTTGTTTCACGCAGGAAAATAAATTCGTTTCAGTCTAGACATCAATGTTCTAGTGCGTTGTGATTTTTAACGGCAGTTTTGTTGTTGCGATTTGTTAGCATGGATGAGATAAATACTCAATGTAAAATTTTACCCTGTCCGAAAGGAAAAGGACGCAAGAAAGAGCGACAACCTGAGAACTACTCTAGGAATGTTAAAAAAAGGCTCAGGTATCTTTTAAAAAATAGAAAATGTTAGGACATAACAAATTAATGAAAGTAGGAATTACTTTTGTATCTATAGGATACAAAAGTAATTCCTACTTCCGTCAGAAGAATTAACTTCTTCGCCGACAGCTGCGGTGGTCAAAATAAAAACACTGCAATGATGACAATGTTAGCGTACTGGCTTCTTAATGAATCACCACTAAACATTAATAAAATTGAGATCACATTTCCAATCGTAGGACATTTCTTTATCCCCCTGATCGAGTTTTTGGGTTATAGAGAGAGAAATTAAAAAGAAACTCCTGTTATGGTACAATCCAGCCACTATGATGACATCATAAGTAGATGTCAGAAGAATTGGCATTGACTGGAAGGTAGATGACTGGAAGAATGAAGCAAGGAAAAATGTAAAGCTTCCTGGAGCCTGGCATTTCAAAAGCCTGGCAAAACGTTTCATTTTTTTACAAAAAAGAGGATACTGTTTTAATACAGGGCGAAATTAATTACGCCAGTAACGTTGGAACAGCTAAAGGAATTTGTGAAAAAAATTGTTCAATTTCATCCATTCAACCATGCGAGATAATACTAGGCAAAGGGCTTAAAGGCGACAAAAAATCTATTATTGGTTTGCTGGTTAATCATTATGGTGGCAATTGGCGACAATTACCAGAACGCGCCTTCTACAAAAACATACTGCATGAAGAGGATCAAGGCTTGTGTTAAAACGAAAATGACATTTAATCCTTTCATTGCTTTTCCAAAGTTTCGTTGGCATATAAATAAGAGGTATTTTAAGTTCTTATTATTTGAAAATCTTTTTTTGAATACTAATTACAGATTACTTACTGTATCTTTCAATAAAAATTCAACAACTTTCTTTAATGATTTATTTTCATTATTTGCAAAACTATCTCCTTGCACCAAAATCTTATTTTGTTCTCAAAATCTGTGATACTTTCAGGTTTAGAATCATTCAATTTATTATAAGTGCCTGGTAAACTACAGCAACCAAAATAGAATAACACGAAAAAATAATTTTCATGTTCGCTAAAACGTTTGATGTTGCTCCTGAAAAGTAAACCAAGTAGCAAAGAGGAAGCTTTGCAAATAACGGCCTCATATGCACGTAATCAATCGTCATATTTAATTTAATGCTGTAGACTGTAGAAACAGAATTGCATAATAATTTTTAAGTAATTTTTAAAGCGATTTAATATGAATGATAAATTTTGTGCGGCGCGCACTACGTCAATCGTAACGGTAAATGGAAACGTAGCTGGGACAGTGGAGATTATTTACTATTAGTACGATACGATCAGAACAATTTAATTTCGGAATTTTGACATAACACAACTGAAGAGAACAAAAAAGCCAATCTATAGAAGAGACTCTAGATGCAACCTGAACAAAAACTGAAATTTTTGTGCTAAGTGGTTTAAGAGAAAATAAACTGGAAAGACGAGTGTTAATTTAAAACTGCAAAAATCGGGTACTTCTTTTCACTTCTCTCTCAATTTCATTCTGTGCAAGTTCGGACTTTTTTCCATGTGTGACTACTGCTTTGTGCGACGCGGTGTCAAATACTTGTAAAGGTACATTGTGTCAATATTGCAGGCTATGCGTATTGACCAGTCCGCGCATTCTTTCGTTTTTCAGTACGTGCTAACCGGTTTGTAGTCGTTGTAGTCGTTGGGTTCGTCAAATTTTATCGTCTAGATTTTTGACGAGTTTCTCGTTCGTTTTTCAAGATTCTTGATGAAATTGGTTTTGCTGAAAGGCTTGCATTCCTATATGAAATGCATCTTGGATGAAAGTTTCGTATTCAGTAAGAGTACAAATTCCATTATGTTTTTTCGTGAACAATGAAACTACCGGAGTAAGTACGTGCATTGGTCCTGCGACGAAACTAATAAGAAAGCACAAAGAAGAAAATGGGTATTGCCCAGAGCGGACAAGTGGTTTAATTACTGGACCATGAACGGGGGCTGTAACAATTGCAGAAGAAGAAGAAGAAATAAACCGTTCACAAATGTTTTCCCCGATTACATAAAAGGGAAAGGATCCAGATAATAATGGGGAACTATGAATAAGGATTTCAACAACACAGGATCTAGAGTTAAGTGCCTTATCCTTATACCCTTCGCCGTAACAATACGAAGGTACATTCAAACCTCTGGGCGGGCACTTAGGGCTTCCGAGTCCTTACAATAGCGGGGGGAACCCAATATCGTCTCGGATAATATTTATCTCACATTTTCCAATTAAGGTACAAAACTTTAAGTTTAAGTATTCTATATAAAACACGTACCTATACTCTCACGTTTCGTTTTAGAACTTGGTCGCAAAAGCAGTAAATTGTTCTCTTTATATAGTATCGATTTCCTTACTCTCCGTCATAAAAGGTTTATTGCGGGACATATTTTATACTTGAATATAAAATATTCTATACGGTTCATTATGAGATTATTTTCAGCGGAAAATGTTTGTCTTAACTTTTTTATATCGGTCCCTAAATATACACTGCTCAGCAAAATAGGGCAACACTTTTATAGAAACCTCTAAGTTTTTAAATAATAGTTCTAGGCAAATCAAATCTGGTATGCATACTTCAACTGCGAAGAGATTCTTGGGGTATGCTTTCCCATTCCTCAATCAGGGCTTGTGTCAGTTCCTGTATGATTAGTAGTGGATTAGGGCGCTTGCGAACACGTCGCTCAAGCTCATCCCACACGTGTTCAATAGAAGTCAGGTCAGGACTTAACGCCGACCATTCCATGACATGAATTCCACGTTCTTGTAAAAAGCTTCTGGTGATGCCGGCGGTATGTGGCTTTGCATTGTCCTGCATTAGGATAACATTTTCACCGACGCCATATGCAGTAGGCACCACATAGTCCTCCAAGATGTTATCGATGTAATTCATGGCATTTAGGCTACCAGGAACAACAACAAGATCAGTTCTGTTGTCTATACTAATTCCAGCACAAACCATTACAGATCCACGACCAAATCTATCCACTTCCTGTATAGTAGCGGCTACGTAGCGTTCACCAGGACGTCTGTAGACACGTACTCGACCGTCGCACAGTGCGATATTTGGCCTCAAAAGCTGGCCATAAATGAAAATTGCTAACACAATTTTCCCATTTTTTTGTAACAATTTTTTTACTGTATTATTACAGATTCTGATGAATCAGTCAACAGAATTACTGTAACTCGCACACAACTGCACGAGTTTATTACAGAAAGTTCTGATAAACTGTTTAAGCAGAAACAGAAGCACCTGGAAGATAAAATTCGAAATAAATGTAGAGAAATTCTCTCGATTTATCGTCACCGACACTGCATAAGATTGACTCATGCACCGAGTGTCATCTCACATGCATTACTGCCACTTGAGAAATTATCTGAAGAAGCTGCAGAAGCAAGGAACAAACATTTCAGGGAATACAGGGAACATAAATCTCAGAAAAGTTCCCGAGAAAACTGTAATCAGGCTGTTCTGAATAGACTTTTATTGACCTCAGATCGATTCTTGACAAGTCTTCCGTTCTCAGAGGATGCAGTTGAACTGTTGAACCAAGCGCAATTATAAATATTCATTATTATTGTTATATTGAATGTTTTATTATTATTGATATGATTTAATGTTTAAGTGTGTACTGTTGTATATTATTACTTGAAATTTTACAATTATTTTTACAGTTTCGCAATTATTTTTATTTAATGTGAAAATAAGCATTATAGCATATATACAGTGTCCAACTTAAGAGTGTAACACCTTCATATCATTTTTATTTTTAGTCCAATTTTAGTAATTTTTTCTTTCAAATATTAGAACACATACTGCTCTATTTACTGCTAAAAACCCAATTGTCTTCTTTAAATGCAAAGCGCCTTGTGATGGCAAAATAAACGGCAAAAATCAAGAAATCACTTTAGGGATTTTTTTATCGAAAAATTTGTCTAGTAATAATTGTTCAGAATTGCCCAAAAACCCTAAATACAAAATTTCATGAAAATTAAAAAATATTGAAACTGCACTATAAATCCTCGCGGGAACATGCGCCCCTAATTTATAACTCGCTCTTTGCTCTTTTCGTAGAGTCCATCTGTCCATCAGGACGGCAAAAAATTATTTCTCGTATTCGGTTTCTAGCCTATTTTGGTCGAAATTCAACAATTCATGTTGCTCACATACACTTCCGCAAGAACATGCTGTCCTAATTTATAAGCGAGTCGCTGCTATCTACGTAGCACCAGCACGGTAAAATTTATTTTTCGTATGGCTTTCGTTTGCCGGGCGCGGCGCCCCTACACCTCCCGTGTCAACATGCGATCAATATTTTTGTTAGGCCGAAATTGCTCAATATTTGTGATTTCCCTGGCTACGTATTCATGCTGCTGCTTCAGACTGTACCATTTGAATTTGATTGGTCGAAGAAAATGATGTGGTGTTTATCCAACAGATGGCTGCACCGTACGACGATAAAATATGTTATTCTCGGCTCATTCACATGTTCAAAAAATCAAAGCTTAAATCATTACAACATTCATATTTTGTTGTCATTTTTTTTACACAAGTTCATGAAGGTTCAATACAAAATGTTGTAATATTGCTTTTTTGATATTTGGTTGTTTGGAAAAAAAAATAACAAAAATTACCAATTATTGGCTTCTTTAGCAAGGGTAAAAAACAAAACAACAACGCAAATGAAAAAAAGTGGCATTCGTACCCGGTGTAATACACCTTTATCTATAATTTAATGTATTACACGTGAGTATTAACACACAATTAAGCTCAGTATGTTTGGTTTTATGTAGTGTTGTTTTGTAGTACGCTACTACCTCTAGTGATTCCTCTTACAGCATACAACATTTGATTTGCCTAGAACTATTATTTCAAAAGTTACAGGTTTCGAAAAAAGTGTTCCCCTAATTTTTTTGAGCAATGTATTAACAAAACTTACCTTATACATAGATAAAAAATTTAAACATATAAAGAACCCCACCGGGCGTGTTGACGGATGTGAAATTCTTGCAAATTCCTCGCACCAGCTGTCTGAGATTATGCATATTAGTACACAGTTTTGTTGGTTTTGAAAGCGGGGGGATTCCGTTTTTCACCAAAACAGGGCTGCAAGCAGTACCACGCAAAACTTTTCCGCAACATATGGCTTTAAATTATTCGTTCTCTAAAAGAGATATGATATGCGATGTGACGTTGTTCATTATGACGTCAGCATTTTGCGGCTTTAGGTTTTATTCTTGTCATAAATGAGCCTCAGGGTATTTTTAAAATCGATATAGCCCTTGCTAATCGTTTTACGAATTGTTCCCAGGTGTCTAACAGCCATGTGGGCGTCATTTTGTCGTTAACATCAATATCGACTACATGGCCCAATAGGAAACATATACAGATTTTATTTTATATACTGGATGTTTCAGAAATAATGGCTAACTTTAAAGGACCATTATGTCCTGAAATCACCTTTGTCTAACATTTCCATGGGGACCAAAAAACCATAACACAGACAAAAATACTTTCTGTAGTAATGATAATCTCGGGCGCTCTGAGGTGTATATACGCTAGGTAAACAGTAGCGCCCCCTCTTTGTTATTTCCCGTAGGTCGCTTTCTCCACTGCATCTTGCTAGTTATTACCTATCTTGGTGAAATATGACCTGAAACGATCCCGGATGACTAGAGAAAACAACCGTGTGGGTCTGATCAAAATATGTTTTTGAGAGAGACCGGAATGAATTGACAGAAGAGAAAAGTTTCGCAGAACTGTTTTTCTTTCCCGTGTCAGATGAAGAATATTGTAAACAAAGTTTCAGATAATAATATCACGATAAGTTTGGACAGATTGAAATCTCTCTAGAGTCAATTCCAAACCAGATAATCGATATACTTTTATGGCAAGAAAGATAAATGCGGAAAACCCCTTCTGGGTGTAAATTCCAAACCGATGGAATATACAGGATGTTAGAAGAAGCAATTTTCTGTGGCAATATTATGCGACGGGTGGCTTGTATGCGAAATAACTGGTATTCGTCTTTGCAAAAGACCCAAAACGACAAATTTAACACACAAATGATAGTTTTTTTACAGATTTTTTTCACACTATCATCTGATCTGATCGATATTCTCAACATTTTGTTTTTGGTTCATTCCCATTTTTACTATATAATTTAAAGTAAACCGTTGCAATTTAAAATGCTGTTCAACCTTGCAGCGAATGTTACTTGATTAAAAGTGTTTTTACTATTGTTTTAGTACTAACAACGAATTAATTTAAAAATAATGACCAGAAACTTACAGGTAAACATATGAATAAAATACTAAATTATACTAAGCGAAACTCAACGTGTATATGATACTTTAATAATGTGTGATGAAATAACAGCACTTGTTGAAATAACAGCAAGTCGACATGGAATCTAAATGATACGTTTCAAAGTTCGGTTTTGATCCTTGCAGCATATTCAGCCTGCCAGATTTTCCAGTGTCTCTGGTCCAAAAACAATGCAATATTTTACTTACAAATGTGTATCTCCTACAAAAATTCGGATATTGGGATGAATTACAAAATAAGACGTTGAGAATTAATATGATTTTTGTAACTGAGCACTTGAGAACAGGCGAGAGAACTACTTCGTTAGTTATCCCACAGGATGTCTTAAACTTAGTCGAAAAACACCATTTTTTTTAATAATCTGGAGGATTGTTTTCTTTATCTTTCAAAAGTAGGTAAGTTTACTTTACATGTTCTGAAAAAATTAAATTCTGAAAAATAATGCATAAATTCCTTATGCACATAACAATCAATATTATTCATAAACGTAAAAAAATATATCAAATTCCACCATTAGACAGAATGGGTAATTCATAATTTTTTGTAAAACATACTAATTTGGAAAACCGGTGGCGACCCCATAACATTGTTTTCAAATTATAAAAATACTAATGAACGATTTGAAAAAAAGTTTTTTATTTTTTTTAGTAATTCTGTGAAAATTCACAATTCCTAAAAAGCGGGACTATTTTAAAACTCAAAAGCGGGACGTCTGGTCACCTTAACCACACCATACCATACTATATTCCGTTATTTCAGGAACACCCTGACTTTTATATTGCCACGCAGCTGGAATTTAATTCCAAATTCCGAGTTTTGCGAACTATAGGCAATCCCTTTGGGATGAATGCGACTTTGGATGTGACACGAGTCAAGCGTTCTTGTCAAATGGAACTTCTAAATTTCCGCTTATAACTTCGGCCTACGATTCAATTGTACTCCACTTTCCCGATAAACACGTGTATGTTGGCCTCTTTTCTATGGCCGGAGATGTACAGTCCATTATTGGTATTGATTAAAAGGCTTACGTTGACAATGAAGACATCCATTAGGTAACGGATTTTTGGTTAGTTCCGGATGCCCACGACTTGAATTCTATAGACGCCGGCAAAGGAGTTTTTTTTTAAGAAATTTAGGCTTTTCTGTCCATACAAGTTATACTCCATTCTATGAACTTGACAAGTTTCTGTTTCTTGGTGTGTAAAGAAATTATTGGGGTATGTAAAGATAACATTGGCACCCGATACATTTTTATTCATATGTAGGAGTTGTATATTTAAATTTATTCTTTTGAGCTATATCAAGTTCAAACCGGGAATATAGTTGCTTATTTTCTATGCTACAAAGGAATGAATATTATGTAGCAATGGAATTTTTGCTTTTCTACTGCTTGCCATTTTAATTGCACACTACACAACTTCATGCTGTTACGACGAATTGCTTGTATTGCGAAGATTGAAATCATATTCGCAATAATAGAACATTTCAATCCACAAAAATAACTGTAGAGTTTTTATAGCATATGTATAGCAACCTTGCACACAACTAGTCGTAATTAAATTCTAGATACGGAAATTCATAATTTAGTGGAATATTTTGTCCAAAAGGCGGAATTGCCATATTATTATCTGGAACTGGAGCTTGAAGTTAATTTAAAGGTCAAATGTGAACAGCGATATACCGGCAACTTCAAAGCATAAGCTGCACCTTTCAACTAACTAAATTTGAAAGCGGTTGAAGAATTTTCCATCGTAAAGTATATTCTAAAAATCAATTTAATGGTTACTGGCGCAGTAGCACTGATACGAGTTGATTCGATTATCGAAATCTGAATTGTTTATTTTAATTTCAGGACATGTCTGAATACAAATGCGAATCAGGCAAACCACCAGTCTACGTACCCCATAAGCCCGTCACAGCTGTCATCGGTGCATCCTTCAGCGTGGTCTCGATAATGGTTGCCAACATATTACGACTATTCAAGGTAAGTACTAAAAATTCCTCCAAGGTAACATTCATCTTTCAGTCTCAATCGGGAATCGTTATTATTCCTGCTCCACTCCCAGCTGAATTTCAATATATATTCGGATATTAGCATCACGCGTGTCAGGAATTATAATATCGCGAATCAAATAGCTAATTTCTCTTCACATTTTGTCTCCCATATGAGAAGATTTTACGTATCCTACTGCAATTGATATGGATTATCCATCCATCACTATTATAGTGGCTGACATAGTGGTCTGTTTCTGGAATTATCAGCATGTACTACCCCACGACTACATCACGACTACCCCACGACTCATCACTCCTACCTCACTCCTAGCTCACTCCTACCTCACTCCCACCTCACTCCTACCTCACTCCCACCTCACTCCTACCTCACTTCTACCTCACTCCTACCTCAGTACTACCCCACACTAGTCACATTTGGATGTCTGTACAGAATAGTTTCAGACGAATCTTTTTACGCGAGATATCGTAAGACGATACCATCCACAACCATCGTTCGTAAGTGTAGTTTCCAGTGTGGCCATAACGTCTTGTATACTTTGTACTTATATTTCTGGATGTTATGCAAATATCGCCTGGTGAACTATGTAGATATAGCATCGGCAATGTTTGTTCCACGCGGAAGGCAAACTGAAGGAGAATGTTCACAATTTGCTTGGATGTTCTCGTTGCGGGGTCCATCTTTTATCAAGAGTGGGTCGTCTGCCGAGAAAACAGTGCAGTAAACCAGTAGTTTATGTGAATCTCCGTCTGGAGACATGCGGGATAAGTTGAGGGCAAAATCCTTCGTAGATTTTTCAAAAGTAACGGATGAAGCGATGGATGTTTGCGCGAACTGCTCGTCTACTCGGTCCAGCTCTCTTCATGTCTTTTCGATCGATACTTCTTTATTGTCCTTTCAAGCAGATCCAAGTCACTGTTTACCGTCTCCATCCTTTATTTACTTCCACATAATTATCTGCTATTACCTGGGGAGTTTATAACCTACTAACTTGCCTTAGAAATACCAGCTAATTCGGCGTTCTCAAAAGGACGACGGCAATAATATACGATGCGAGAGATTAAGTTACTAGAAAGTTACTACTTTAGCGAACAAACAAAACGGCTTTCCAGGTAGGTCTGAGACGTAGTACTCCTGTTTCTAATTGGCTCCAGTGTTACGGCTTGTATTGCGCTGATCGAAATTTCAAACATTAATGATTGAATTTGTCTGGTAACCCGCTTCTTCGCATCGGAGAAATTTTAGTTCTCTTTGCTCGTGTTTCCGAGCACTGCAAGTTTAAACGACTTTTCAAGCCGTGGCCACTCCACTACATGTATGCTGATGGTATGCAAATTTTTTCCTTTCATCAACATAAACCATTAGCGATGACTCAGTTAAAATTTATTGTTTTCAACTTTAACTCCTTCATGACGTATCGCTACGGAGATACCGTTAGTGGTTAGTGATCAGTAACAATCAGTAAAAATTTTTACCATGGTGTAGAAAAAAACGACGGCATTTAATAATTTTGAGCTGAAGTTGAAAACGTGCTGATTTGTCGGTCTGCTCTTGACCACGATTATATTGATGAGAGATATGTCGAGTGGCACCAAAATTTAGCGCCATAAATTAAAGCGCTGTCATATTTTAATTAAGGTATATGTCGCTGCGCCATTAATCCTCTTTATGAAAATATAGCGCGATATTTTCGTCAGAAACTACATGAACAGGGTATCGCATCCAACATGTCCGCTTGTCGCTAACATGCACGGGCAGGCCGGAATAAATCTGTTTTCAACTTTCCGCACAACGATAACGCTACTCACTCGCTAAACTGTCCGTCACATTTTGGACGTTTTACCTTTACCATTATTTCCCCTCTTCACTCTATTTGTGAACTATTCGTGTGCTTATGTCATTATTGCTATTGCTTTACCCCCTTGATAAGAGTTTAGAACTGTCGGTTTATACTATTCGTTATTACTTACTTTTATAGTTAATTAACTACACGGTTATTATCAATGTTTGTAGTTGAAGTAGACCATACCAATGTTACAATTGTGTCCCATTATGATTATTTATACCAACGATATGTTATTAGTTCTGACGGATTGGAACACAAATAATGCGCCGTGAACTACTGCACATAGTGTAGGCATCTGTAGGCAGGTATTCCTCCGCTACGGGCGCTTAGAACGTTTTTCAACTCCCCTCCACGGTGTATGCACAGGGCGAATACACAAACAACTGTCAAATTGAATTATAGATTATGCAACCAATTTAACTTTTGCGTGTAACAGTAGTATTCCATTCAAACATTTGATATCATTGCCCACTTCGACTACAATCATTTATAATGACCCTGAATATTGGCGTACTTTTCTATCTGGCAACAGTAGCCGAACTTTTTACTTTTATTCACTTAATTACCTCCTTCGTTACTGTTCTTGTTGTAGCTCTCTTAATTGTGAGTATATTTCAGTGGTGCTGCTAATATTGAAGCCCGGCGTATTAATTGATTCTTGAGGTGGAAGTGTTTACTCAGAAGCTGGTAAATAGGGCATTTGCGATATTTATTGAATCACTTGACACTTCAATTATAATGAAGCTGGATCATTAACATATATAGATCTAGTTCTCAATACCGTCTTACACGAGTGTAGCTAAACATCGTGACCTCTGGTGCATCCCAGTTATGCTTGCTCAAAGTCGGAGTATGCTAATTTAATTTGTTGCAGAATACGCATACGTCTGGGTGAGCCGTGGTAGTTTATCCAGACGGACAAATGAAATGCGACGCCGAACCGTCTTTTTACTCTTCCCCCTTTTCATAAGAGCCTTATTCTATAACGCATTGCTGGCTCCGAGCGAAGCGTAGGGAACTTCGAGGAGTGTAAAGAAAAACCGGCAATCACTTCAAAAGCTTAAACGCTTGAAAGTTCAAACCCGCAAACTCATCTGCAAACGAAATGAAAAACTCCCACAGCTCCGATAGGACCAACTTGCTAAGTTCCACGCAGAACCAATAATTCTACGTCACGCATCAAAATAACCTTTAAGGGACACACTTTACCATCTGCAATCATTTCATATTTCAACTTGTCTAAGCTGTTGACGTCACTAGCCGGCCATCGCGACAGGGCGACAGATGTCATTTCGGTTGCATACTGCAGAGGCGCTATGCACTATTGTACTATAAAGTGAAGTTTGCACAACACAGCTATAGACCTAAAACTCATTTTTTATTGAGTGGGGCTTCCAATGGCAGTATTGAGCAACAGCGGATGTTGAATCTTGGCTAGCCGGATGTCTCTACTGTGCTCCTTGACTCGACATTCGATGCTGCGTCCTGTCTGTCCCATATAGCATGTTCCACATTCGCATGTTACCTTGTGCCCGACTCATGGCAGTGTTGAGCATCAGCGGACTGTTGAATCTTGGCTAGCCGGGTGTCTCTACTGTGCTCCTTGACTCGACATTCGATGTTTCGTCCTGTCTGTCCCACATAGCACGTTCCACACTCGCATGTTATCTTGTATACCCCTTCGTTCTTCAGGAGTGGTGTAATATCCTTTGGGTGAGGCAAAATAACCTCAACCTTAGCTGGTGCTTTGTCCCTTACCGTGATACCAGATTTCTTCAGTAATCTACCGATCCTTTCTGACACCCCACGTACGTATAGTAAACAAGCAAACCCCCTTGACTTTTGTGGTTCTTGTGGGATATTTGTCCTTTTTTTATTGTTATAAACGTGAAAGCGTAATATACTGAAGCTTACCCTTGAGGTAACTAACTAGCTATGTTGAACCGTAGAAAGCATTCAATTTCCAGTTGTTTATTCAGTTGATGCAATTTGCAAGGGAGTGGAGATTTATTGTGTACGAATGGAGAATTGTTTTCAGTGGCTAATGAAACTCTTTTGTTGCAGATTCCACAGATAAGTTACGCGTCAACAAGCACTGAACTATCCGACAAGTCACGGTTCGAGTACTTTAGCCGAGTAGTACCGCCAGACAACTTTCAAGCGCAGGCAATGGTCGAAATTATTAGGGCCCTCGGCTGGAAGTACGTCTCGACAGTTGCCGTTGAAGGAGACTATGGCGAAAAGGTAAACAGCTCTTTTATCCAAATAAACCTCCCACGTATAACCGTTCCTTCCATTACGCTCTTGTTCGCAAATAACTCCGATATTAACGTGTCTCAAATTGAGTACTGTTTATGTTTGAAGATTGGAAATTGCTAGTGAGGATTGTTGAGAAAGTTCACTTCTTCATAGCTAACTGAATACTGAACACGTGAACACCTACCTCTACATTAAATACCTAATTTACACATCTGGCTTCTTTATGTGTTTCCGTTTGACGCACTAGGATCGATTTCCAGATCCTACTGATGTCAGTGCCGTCCTCACGATTGTTGGGATGTTTGTAAATTTCGATGGCTTCTCTGATAAGCCTTCGATGATATTACTCACCCTTGCCATCATCTTCGCGTCATCGAAGTCCATTATGTGTCCCGACCCATGGCAGTGTTGAGCAACAGCGGACTGTTGAATCTTGGCTAGCTGGGTGTCTCTACTGTGCTCCTTGACTCGACATTCGATGCTTCGTCCTGAGTGTCCCACATAGCATGTTCCACACTCGCATGTTATCTTGTACACCCCTTCGCTTTTCAGGAGTGGTGCCATATCCTTTGGGTTAGGCAAAACAACCTTAACCTTAGGTGGTGTTTTGTACCTTACCGTGATAACAGATTTCTTCAGTAATCTACCGATCCTTTCTGATACCCCACTCACGTATGGTAAACAAGCAAATCCCTTTGACTTTTGTGGTTCCGGTGGGATTTTTAGGTACCGATTGGTACATGTCTTCCTGAAATAAGAAGAGAACCATCAGCTGCCAGATTGATCTCTTCTGATTTAATCTTGAATTTGATGAAAGGACTAACATGTTTCACGTGATTCAGGAACTCAGTAAGTTTTTCTCTACCATGTGGCAAAACCCCAAAGGTATTGGACATAATAGCTTCCTTCTTCTTTAAAACAATTCCATGAAGAAGTTGGCGATTACCGGTGAAAGAGGTGATGCCATGGATGTGGTTGGTGATCTCAATTCTTCTGTACTATGCTGTTTAATAATGGAACGTGTTTTGAACCATGTTAGTCCTTCCATCAAATTCAAGATGAAATCAGAAGAGAACAATCAGCTGCCAGATTGTTTTCTTCTGATTCCATCTTGAATTTGATGGAAGGACTAACACGGTTCAGGTGATTCAGGAACTCAGTAAGTTTTTCTCTACCATGTGGCAAAATTCCAAAGGTATTGACATAATAGCTTCCTTCTTCTTCAAAACAATTCCATGAAGAAGTTGGCGATTACCGGTGAAAGAGGTGATGCCATGGATGTGGTTGGTGATCTCAATTCTTCTGTACTATGCTGTTTAATAATGGAACGTGTTTACAGTAGTATCCGTTGTGTGTTTCCATATTTAATCATTTCCTGTATAATATAACGATTGTCGGAAATGGTAACAGTATGAAAGGATATAAATTCCATTGACAGGCAATTGGATCCATATGCATAGTGTGTTGTGTAAATATCGATCGCGTGCGAGGGACGTTGGCGTTTGGAGTTTGTCGTTTGCAAAATTGCAAGTTCATATGATCAGCATCAGCACGTCTCGCTATACGGTTTCGGTCTGCGGAATTCGCAAATTTACCAATTTAAATTATATCCCAGTGAGTGAGCATGACTTATTTCTAAATAAGAGTCGAAACTAAATTTCGGGACGGAGTCGAATTTTTAAAAATTGAATCCGCGAAACGTTTCGGCCACCTCCTAAATTTAAATTTTAATTAAAATTCTTTTGATTTTAATATATAGCTCCGCGGTCACCATTTTATTACCAACTGACGGGGACGGAAGCCGTAATTGCAAACACTGGCACGTGTTATTATCTTTATTACTTTTCGAAACCTGAGCACCATATTAGTTTCTGTAAGTCATCTTTTATCATTTGGTGCATGCTCAAAATATAATACAAATTTAGAACATCTGAAACCCCTAATTTGGATAAAGCTAACCTTAGCAAACGTGACTTATGTGGGTAACCCTAATTTGTCTTTCAATTCCAACGCAGGAAGTTGATCCCTTACTAAATGAAAACGAAATTGTTTTGTTTCCGGTAAATATAAACATGACGTACGACGCGCGTGATGTGTTCACGTTCTGATATCTCCTGCTGTCATCCGTCTAATTTGTAGGTCGGTATCACTGAAACCCTGTTTTATCCCACATATCTGAATTGGAAACCTAATTATATATTGTCCGGGAAACCAGCCGAGTTTTCCCAAAAACTTTTCTAATCGCGCTCCCATACCTCATTTAATAAAATTCGCCCACAAAACTTTACGCGTTACCATAAAATAATATCCTTTCCTGCTTTAATATGCACATATCTCTACCGTTAACCAGTTTATTACAAACTCTTTGAATAACAAAATTAACTTATTTTCAAGTAATCTTGCTGATTAAGAATATACGTTATACAATTGGTATACTTCAAGGGCATATATTTAACTAAAGAAAAAAGAAGAGCTAGACAAGGTCGAAATCGAAAAACTACTGAAAATCAAGACCGATTTCTTGTCCTTTCCTCTCTACGTCAGCGTACTGCCACAGCACGAGACCTCCTAAACGACCTACGACCAGCACATGGAATAGAAATTTCTGATCAAACTGTTAGAAACAGATTAAAATAAGCTAATTTGAAACCAAGAAGACCTGTCCGCGCACCACGCCTTACGCAGCATCACAAAGCAGCGCGAATGAGGTTTGCTCTGGATCACAGAGATTGGCAACTTCGTCACTGGACGCCTGTACTGTTTACAGACGAGTTCAGATTTCGTTTAACTCGTTGCGACGGTCGAGTACGTGTATATAGACGTTCTGATGAACGCTACGCAGCCGCTACTATACAGGAAGTGAGCAGATTTGGTCGTGGATCTGTGATGGTTTTGGCTGGAATCAGTATAGATGTTACGGTCATAGTGATAAATAGGTTATTATTAATAATTACCGGTAATTATCAATAATAGCCAAGTGGCGAGGTTAAAGTGAAGAATTTATCACATGAACCGGCTATTACTAATAATTTCCAGCATGCTGTGGTCAATGTGATATATTTCAATTCGATATTGCATTAAGGTGATGCTACAATATAATAGAGCCTCAGATTTGGAATTCTGTTAGTATCTATATAATCGCCACAGAACGAATCTATTCACTGAATCTATTCAAGATAACTAAGAAGCACATCTCATTTATAAACACTTGTTTAAACGAATACCTCACACCTAATTTTGCAATGATTAAATCCACTATGCTGACAACGAGGGAGAAGCTGGAGCGATGATACTAATATATACTCATTAAGATTTTATTTTCCAAATCCTTTTTGTTCGGTTTTTTGTGTTATTACTTTTGTTGCGCGATTACTTTTGATTATGTTGTGTTTTTTCTAGCTTTTGGCTGATGATGATCTAAGGATCGAAAATGGTACCAAAGTAAATTAGTTATTTGTGCAAAATTAAAAGGTTTTAATTAACTCCTTTCCTTTATCACTTTTATAATAACCGCCTTATAAAACAGATTATATCCGTCAGATATTAGATATGCTAATGTAGGGAAGATTGGGGCAATTTGTTACAATGTTTATTGTTTTATTTATAAAATAGTACTTTATTGCCAAACACCAAAAGTAAAAATACCGTGTTAGGAACAGAACCATACATAAATGTTTGCATCATTTGTGCGGTGCAATTTATGTAAAAACATCTAGGTAAACTAGTGTCGCGTATCCTTGCATGTATTTGCATGAAAATACAATATTGAACAAATTATTATTAAATGCGCAAAATTTCAAGATAATTGGGATTTGAGAATTTACTTAATAAATTGTAATTGTACATTTACAAAAAAACTACCCACATGCATTAAATATAAAAATGGGTGTTATTGATAATAAAATGGTTAACTTTTTTGAACACGTTCTTTTTTATGTTTTCGTCATTGAGCCGTCCTTGGGTATATACCAAATATCATTACCAATTATATCCAGTAGTTTCTAAAGTACAAGGGAGACAAAACAAAACATTCTGTATTATCAATGTTTTGTATTAATAGTAATTTTGGTCATTGGGCTAGGCGTACTGATGATTTGCGTCAAGTAAATAAATATAATAGCTTACATAGTAATCAAAACAACTTAGCTAACTTCTTTGAAGACTGTATACAAAAGATCTTTTGTAAAAAGTAACGTTTTTATCACTTTTACCGTGCCCGTTAGGAAATTATTAATAATAGCCGGTCCATGTGATTATTTAAGTGTTTCTATTCACATTGACCAAATGATGCGGTTATTATTAATAATAGCCGGTAATTATTAATACAAACCACATTTATCACTTTAACCGTAACATAGACATCAGAACTGATCTTGTGGTCATCGAAAACATCTTGGAGGACCATGCAGTATTATATAACTATATCTATAATCGCCGCAAGAGTTTGCATGCCGTATTGTATAAATACAGTTGTTTTATTGGTTAGGGAACGGGTTTGGTCTATAAGCACTCTGAATTGCTAACACGGTGTAGTTTGCGCTGTGCGTTCAGACTGTATTCCGTTCGTGTTAATTATGGTGGACCATATGAAACTGTAGTGGAACGTCAATATATTCCTGGAAATTGCGTTCGCGTTCTCTAATAGCTCTTTAAAGCGTCCCCCCAGATGAGATTGCTTCCTGGAACAAGTGTCTCATTCAAGTATATGCCACTCTGTCTGGCTCTGTACGTATCATTACCTAATATGTCGCCACTTGACCATTAGGTAGATTGCGTACAGCAAATATTTACCCGATTTCTGTTGTGATAGAATCTAATATGATTGAATCGGTGTGTGTGTGGAAAAACAGAACAAGTCCAAAATTTGACATTTCAAACCAAGATAGCCATTTTGTATACATTTTCTTGATCTTTTCGAAAATATTAATTTATTTTTTAAGTTTGATTCAGAAACAATAGTTTGTCACTTTTTAGTTTTTCTTTACTTCGAAATCCACAAATCAGCTGCTACACGAAATCATGGGCGTATCCAGGGGGGTGGGCAAGGTGGGCAGCTGCCACTAGGGTGGTTACTTTTATTTATAAAGCAACCATCCCCTCCAAATCGTTTCCAAATCCAAAAAAAGTGGACACCTATTTTTTTTCGAAATTTCGAATGGTGCCTATCGAGGCCCCAAATTTACATGGGAAAAAGACACTTCTTGGTATTTTTCGAATAATTGTTCGGGGTTTGGGAAAACTTATGTTGAAGTTATAGGACTTTAGAGGAAGAATGTGCCCTAATATACATATGGATTTGATTAATTTCCATTTGTTTAAACAAATTCTATTTGTTTAAATAATTCGTTTTTCTCACAAATCTGTCTGAATTCTGTTTTCTGAGTTCGAAATGGCAGTTTATTATCTTACAGTGACTTTATTCTATAAAAAATTTCTTTCTGTTGGTTAATAAACCAATAATTCATTTTAAGCTTTTTTTTCTAATTATGGTAGAAAAGTCAGTTTTTTTGTGAAATTAACTTATAAATTTCATGTTTGAGATATCTAGCCTATATTATCTAATAAACCCACATTTGTTTAAACAAACACCATTTCTTTCGGTCTGGCTAACTGTTATTCTCAAGTGACATCATCTCTATTTGGGATGATTTCCATTGTTTAAATAATAAAATAATATTCGTTTTAAATACATATTTCATACAGGAAACAGTTTCCAGACAGCAACAAATCAACATTATCCCGCGATTGGACATTTAATTATTTAAAAAGAAAAAAAGGAATTCACATCATTTCAATTTCGAATAAATGATATTGAAAACGAATATTTTATTATTTAAACAATGGAAATCTTCCCAAAATATAAATGACACTTGAGAATATCAGTTGGCTAGCCCGATCTAAAAACTTTAATTTTAATAATAGGTTTATTAAACATCTAGAACATGAATTTTATAAGTTAATTTCACAAAAAACTGTCTTTTCTACCATAATTAGAAAAAAATGTTAAAAATGAATAATAATTGATTGTTTAAACAATAGGAAGAAGTTTTTTAATGAATAATGTCACTGTAAGATAATAATTTACCATTTCGAACTCAGAAATCATAATTCAGACTGACTTTCCAGAAAAACGAATTATTTAAACAAATAGAAAGTCCTTAAGTAATCTTAAGTTTTTCCAAACCTCGAACAATCATTTGAAAAATACCAAAAAATGTCTTCCCAAGCATTTTCCCATATAAATTTAAGGCCTCGACAAGCACGGTTAAAAACCAAATGTTTAACAAAAAATATGTGCCCAATATTTTTTGATATGGAAACGATTTTAGGGGTCGTTGCTTTCCATCATCACAAAATTGTTTGCAATGCATTTTGGAACCACCCTAATGGGCACACTTCTCCCATACAGCAAGTTAAATTTAGATAACTGCCCCCCGTCCGATTTGAGCTGGATACGCCCATGTTCTAATGCATGATTTTTGTCATCAAATAAGTGATAATTACTGTTCAACTGTTGTTGAGTGGTAGTACAGAAGAAGTCCAGCCAATGTTTTAGCTAATACCCAATTTATTATTGCCTTTTGACCGAAGATTTTACTTCAGAACAACTACCAGTGACAGTTTCGAACTGATTTCAGGACTATATCGAACTAAGTGATACGAAGATTTTTCAAATTTTCCAAAACACACATTATTTGAGGCGTTTATTTGCAAAAGTCTCTAAATCTATTATTGGTTTGCTGGTGAATCATTATGGTGGCAATTGGCGACAATTACCAGAACTCGCCTTCTACAAAAACTGCATGAAGAGGGTCAAGGCGTTAAAACGAAAATGACATTTAATGCTTTCATTGCTTTTTCAAAGTTTCGTTGGCATATAAATAAGAGGTTTTTTAAGTTTTTTTTTAGTTTTTTTTATTTGATTTTTATTTAATACTAATTACAGATTACTTACTGTATAATGATCTTTCAATAAAAATTCAACAAAATCTTATTTTGTTCTCAAAATCTGTGATACTTTCAGGTTTAGAATCATTCAATTTATTATAAGTGCCTGGTAAACTACAGCAACCAAATTAAAATAATTCGAACAAATAAGTTTCATGTTCGCTAAAACGTTTGATGTTGCTCCTGAAAAGTAAACCAAGTAGCAAAGAGGAAACTTTGCAAATAACGGCCTCATTTCCACTACACATTATTTCACTAAGGACAATATACATGTATTTGGGAGATAGTTGGTGTAAAACGGTTTCATCAACGCAGATTGGGTAGCGTCAGTTTTGATGATACCACGGTTAGTATAGTAAATTATTAATTTCTCATGTCAACCTACCCCAAGGTAATGTAAACTAGGGGCTAATTTAATCTCGGTTTTAATAAATTATATGCACTACGGACCACAGGAAATATTTACCTTTACGGCCGAATTAGAACTACCACTCAAGGGACTTGTTTATAACTTGTAATAAAAATAAGATGAAAGCTAAACATGCTTTGCTTCCGAACCAAAACATGCGGGAAAAGCAAGGAAAGCGTTCAATATCGATTTTTAAACCGGTTCAATCAGATTTTGAAGTTTGCAAAGCTCCGGAAGAAAGCAATACTATAAAGTGTGGTGTGGCGCTAAAGAAAACTACCAGCTGTTTATGCAGAATGGAATTGACGTCTGTGGCGAACCAACTCAATATTCTGTCACAAAGGGTACGCTAAATTACTTTAAATAAGATAAGCCAAACTCCATTGAATAAATTGATAAGGATCAACTCGCCGCATGCAGGTCACAACTCCATGCAATCTATTCTTACGGTAGTATTGCTTATTTTACGTACATGTGACTCCGAAAGAGAGAATCGCCCTAACTGCCATCCCTCGTTTCGATAATATTGACTCCTGTGTTTGAAGGCGCATAAGAGTTTTGGGAAAACTAACAAAATTATTTTGTCAGTTTAATATCTTGAAAAGTATAGCAGTTAGCTATTTTGTGCCAACAAAACAATCATCATGGACATGTACTGTTTTTGAACTCGACGGAAAAGCAGCGTACATTTTTAACAATATTTGTTTATTTAAAGCATTTAAATAATATTTTTATTGTGATGTAGGTATGTATAGTGTTTTTGGCGTCAACAATAAATTCCTTATTCATTTCATATTATTATATTTTCCGAAACGCGTTAGTAACGCAGCAAAAACAAACATGTGCATACTTCGTACCAGGATATTATTTCCTTGTCGAAATTGAAATATAAAAAGACATCTCGTACTATGCCTCGAAAACAATTTCTTTCGACAGGAAAAATGTATTTTTCTGTGGAGCATTGACGGTATGTTTTCGTCAAATATTCGAGCAACATTCGGCGTAGTTATTTTACAGCCGTAATAGAACACGTTTTTGTCCAGCCGGCCGGTCCGCTTCGAGAATTTGAAACGTGTTTTGCACATATGCGATATGTGTCGAATCGAAATAACATTTTTATACTCTAGGAATTTTTAAGCGTTGACCTATTTATAAAGTATCAATCTCAGTTTAATTTGCCTAGACGAATAATATATTGGGTATGAAAACAACTTAACATTTTATTTATTTCTGCAACGAATTAAATTGAAAATTCTAATACTTCTAGTACTGTTTTTGGACCAAAATTCTTTGTTTTTTTTTTTTAAATTAAGGGTATTATCTAAATAGACACCAAATCTAACTATGCTATTAACTTAACAAAACCGGATACCCAAAGAATTTTTAAATAAATATTTGCAAACAAAAACTTATTTGTTGATTTATCAAATGAATCGGTCGGTTCGAAAACACTACAAGTCCAAAAAGTGCGTCTTGAGAAAATTAACAAAATAATTTTGTTGGTGCAATATCTTGAAAAGTATAGCAGTTAGCTATTTTGTGCCAATAGACAAAATATAAAGTAGTTCACAGAGAATTAAATGTACTACATATTTTATTTATATTTGATTAAAAGCAGAGCTATGATTAAAACAATCATCAACTGTCATCAACTATATTTGAACTAGACGGAAAAACAGCTTACATTTTTAACAATATGTACTTCTTTATTTAAATCATTTAAACAATATTTTTATTGTGATGTAGGTATATATGATGTAGGATTTGCATGAAACTTATTTCCCGTAATATTTGAAGATTGATAATTAAAAATGTCATGTCAGATTTTTAAAATAAATTCAAAATGGCGGATTATACATGATTAGTCAAAATTACCGGAACACCTTAGTAATTCTTTAACCGTAAAGAATTTCAAAGAAAAATTCAAACAAAAGTTTTTTTGTTTTTAAACAAGCTATATATTTTCAATATACGCATGTTTATATTATTCTGAAAATTTGGTAAACTTTTCTTTTTCTAATAGAACACCCTGTATAATTAAAATAATTTAATTCTTAGAGTTTGTAAGAATCATTTTTTTATAAAATGCATCATCTTTGAGTTATGAGCAATTAACCGATCATTAGCGGATAAAAAAATAAAAAAAAATCAAGAAAAAATAACTAAACTATGAAATAGCATAATAAATTAAATATTCAAGCTGGCAAATTAAATAAAAGTGTATGTATGTGGGAAAATATTCTTAATTTGAAGTCCAGGAATTTTGATTAAATGCCTAAAAAATGACAGTATTGTATGTAAAAAAATGATTTCTATAAAAGAATTAATCCTAGAATTAAAAAATGTATGTTACCAAATTTCCAGAATAAACAATAGTTTGTTTAAACACAAATTTTTTTCTCAGTTGGAGAATTATTTAGGTTATCGGTAATTTCGTCAATCTTTGATTAATTGATCATAACTCAAAAGTAAGGCATTTTATAAAAAAAATCATACAAAAGATTCTTGAATTAATCTTAAAATTAAAAAATGTAAAGTTATACAGGATGTTCTATTATATATCTTTTTGATATTGATATTCATATTGATTACTTCGGCGTACCTTAACAACGATTTGAATGCAAATTACGAAGTTGGCGAATGTTTACGACTGATATCAGTAGAACCTGAGTAGAAACGCGTTGCACGAGCGAGCAAAAAGCATTGTTCTGGACTTGTTTATTTCGCCTATTTCAGTTCAAAATTGCCAATTTTGGACTTGTACTGTTTTCGAACTCGCCGATTCAATTATACACTCGATTTATAAAACATGTTTCTTGAAATTTTGTGTGAATATCTGTTTTTATTTTCCATTTCGAATTTGTTCTTCTGTTTTATACTTAGAGTTGAATTATTTTTTATTTTATAGTTGTACTTAGTTTGAAAATCCTGTAATGAATCGTTTGCTAGCTGAGTTTGGCAATACTTTCACGTTCGTTAAGAAAGGGGAAGTGGTTTGCAATTTCTGCTCACTAAATATAATTATTCGGAGGAAACAATGCCTTCAGGCTCATGTAAAAACAAAAAAAAACCACATGGAAAATGTATCAGGAACGTCAACTAAAGACTTTTTTGATGATTTATGTGAAACATTTATTTCTGCTAATATACCTTTCACAAAAATTAATAATCCCGTTTGTAAAAAATTTATCAAGAAGTATACTGGACGAGACTTACCCGATGAATCCACAGTTAGAAAATATTACGTAGAAGGGCAATATGACAAAACAATTTCTAAAATAAAGTCAAAACTATCCGATAAATATAATTGGGTTTCTGCACATGAAACTACGGATATGAAGGGCAGATGTGTGGTCAACGTCGTTGTCGGATTGTTGGACCCGCAAGACTTATATAAACCCTATTTAATATCTACTCAGTTTCGCTGTACCGTCAAAGCTGAAGAGATATGTACAATAGTAAATGACGCCATAAAAAAGTAGGAATCACAGACGCTACCAAAGTATTACTGTTTGTTTCTGACGCTGCTGCGATCATGTTAAAAGTTGGAAAATTACTTAAACAACATAGAATTTGTGAATTTATTCGGGAAGAATTTCCAGACGTGAATACGCATAATAATAAGCACATGCAAGGAAAAGTGCCCTAATCTACCTTTGGTTCTACCTTAGCTGCGATGTAGAAAGATCATTTTCAAGGTTTAAAGACATTTTAACATCTAAGCGAAATAATTTTACTGAAGATAATTTAGAAAAATATGCAGTAATACAATCGTTCAATGCATATCTAAGAATTGAGTAAAATATTTCAGTGGGCACGTGTTGCTATAGTTACGACAAACATTTAATATTAAATTCACTCGGTTTACTACCGACCGCCAGCCGCTTCGCGCCTCTATATCAATCCGATCGACCGCATAAGTCGTCATTGACTCATGCGTGCCCGCTACGCACACTCATAGCTGGGCGACTTCTAGCATTGCGAGACATACATTTTTGTCGGGCCACTGATAATAATATACTAAAAATTCTGTTTTTGCCGATCCTTGGTGTAAAATGACTGAAGAACGTTGGTGGAGATGGTGTATATCGTCAAAATCATTGAATATATAATGGGGAGTGCGCGGAAATCATAAAATCCCTTAACGCTTAAGCGTAATCTCCATTGTTCTCTGGTAACGGAAGCAGTGCTTCGCTTGGCGAAGAAGAGATATCCCGGTATTAAGTAAACTCTAAACTTCGCGTATTTGCTAAATGGTTCTTTAATTTCCGAGGACAGCAAAGTTGTACAGGAGCCGGACGATAAATGCCACGTCTGTTTATTCGGGCGAAAACGGCTTTAATTTAGGGTTAGTACTTTAGGACGTTCTATCGATTACCTGTTATTAAAATATCCCGCGACTTGCGGAGCTACACTTCGGGTACATTTTAAGATTAAACCAAAATATTTCCGGCCGGTTTTGCAAATGAAAGATGACGGCAAAATGTCTTCTGAATAAATAAGCGGGCTTTTAGCCTCTTCAAGCCACTCGCCCACGCTTTTTTTGCTCATCATTATTTGAACTTTACTTACACTTTGTTCCTCTGAAATTACCCAAGGGGTTGCACCCTTACACACGCTCACTTATAAATATTTCATTCACAAGGATATTGGCTTATCCATGGTAAATGTTATAGCTATAGGTACTGTTTTATTTTATTCTTAGGAGAGAGTAGCACGCCTCACTTACGGGGTAATGCCACTCTAGATTTTTTGAAAAATAAAAAAAAAAAAAATTGCTTAAATGATGTCTTGAGATCTTAGAAATAAGGTACAATACGTTTCATATTGCAACAAAATTTTTAAATGCTTATTACATGCGTGGTGTGAAATATAACATAAAAAATTATAAAACACAAAGATTTTGTGGAAATATCCTCGGTACGTTATTCTTGATTAGTTGGTAAAAGAATAGCAGAAATAATTAGTGACATTCTTGGAGTATATCGTGGTCGAAAGGAGTCGAAAGGAAGCAGGAGATTTTCAAATAGAACTAACATGACAAGCATTGAATCGTTTGGAACTAGAGTCGCCTCTGCCTGATAACGTATCCACAGTCCACACCGGTAAAAACGTAATGTCGGTTGAAGATTATTACAACGTTGAAGTGGATGACGTTTAATTATCATCTTTTGAACTTTGTTGTCATGTTTTCTGCTATTTCACAAGTTGTAGTGTGTACAACGTGCAAATCAAATGCGAAATTGGCCGAAAGTGGCAACCGTGACTTAGGATTTCAAATCGTGGTTTCTTGTGAGCATTTTGAACAAACTTTTATTCCGAGTTGCCGATTTGTTCAAAAATGATATGAAATGAATAGCGGAATTATCCTTGTCATGCGCATAAGAATAGGTGTAGATGTAATTGAAAAGTTTTGCGCATTCAAGGACTTTCCTCGTCAGATTTTTCACTCATTTTACGATAAAGTTGTTCGCACCATTTTTGTGGAAACAGAAGCATTGTCAACAAAGTACGCGGAAACGGCAGAAACAGGGAGGGCTAAAAGTCAATTGAAAATAGTAAAAAAGTAATGGCGTAACTGTCTCGGACGATGGAACATAGAGAAAACATAGCTTTTCTTTGGTGGCGCTTATCAACTGGAGAAATGTTGTCGATATTCTCATAAAATCTAAATACTTACTGCAAAGCTTGCAACTTTTGGAATAAGAAAAGGAAATAAGAAAAGGAATGCATAGATCACGTGAAAAAACTAATGGCACTCGTCCCCGCCATTTGACAAAAACCAGTTAGGGCCTCGAAGAAAAAGGGAAGTTAACCCAGAAGCCTATAAATGAGCATTCAATTTATAATGGAATCGTCATAATCATGATTCAATTGATAAAATGAAACAAAATAAATCTGGGCGACAATGTATCAAATTCAGACCGCTGAAATGCCACCTGGTGATTTCATTTTCATTTTCACTTTCAAGTGGCAAACTAAAATTCTGGATATTGCAGCAAGTATAGCTATCTATATGTGTTGTCAATGATGCATTATCCAGCCTTATGAAGATTATGGAGGTATTATGTATGAGCATCTAGCCAAACTGCAATAATATCTGCGCGAAGGCTGACGCACAGCGCATCATGTTTTCAGAGCCATCCCTGACTGATGCTGCAGAACAGGGTCTGTCGTCAAAATCAAACAGAAAGAAACAAGAGGAGGAAAATGTTAATTTGAAAAGATAATTATATGGTCCAGGCTTCGCCAACTATAGTAAAATATAACAATTCTATACATCAATGTTACACAATGTTTTAAACGGTGTTTTCCCAAAACCGCATTTTTCAAACTGGCCGGAACGATACCTTCAACTGATCTTCGTCAATTCACTTGAAATTTTATATGCAGCTTCAGAACAATATTATCTAGAGAAGTAGGTACATACGGATTTTACGATAAGTTCGAAACTTTTCTTGTTATAAACAATTTTACCTACCTCCCGAAATAATCTTATATAGAATCAATATTTTTTTTTTGTTTCTATGGCTGAGTGAAAAACTGTGTGCAAAATCTTTCCGGCCGTGCAACCCTATCCGCCGGAAGTGGTTTCCTTTGATGTCCTCTAACGCTGCTATTTATTATTTATTTTTGTTTTTTCTTATTGTGAATATTCCTGAAAATATGAACAATAAGGGGCTTTAAAGAGATTTTGTAGCTCATTTACTATATTGTAAAAAATATACCTACAAAATCGGCTATTTTTTCTCGCGCTAGAGTGGCATTACCCCTTAATACAGGGAAAGGACTAATCCTACTTATTTATTTTGTAATAAAATAATAACGTTTATAACAGAAGTTCACTTGGTAAAAACTTATTCTCATCAACCAATAACAATAAAAATTAACTACCTAACAAAATTTCATTTGGTATACAAAAGTAAAATAAAAAAACCCTTGGGGTTGTTTTGCCAAGCCAATTTTTTTTTAAATATCATGATCTGTGTCAATTAGTTTCAAGCTCAAATTTAGCTCAATCATTAATTTTGGCTTATGTTTTTTGTTTAAATAGGTATAATACTAGAAACGGGGCAGACCTATAGGTCTGCGCATCGCCTAGACGGGTAGATCGCCGATTCGGGTAGTTAGCCGATCCGGGTAGATCGCCGATCGTCTTATTGGGCAAAGTCGCGCAAGCGCGACTTTGCCGTCTACGGTACTCGCAAAAATTGATTGTAAAAATGTTTAAAAAATAAAAGAAAACAAATCTAAAACAAAACCAACCAACCAACCGACCAACCAACCACCCACCCAACCAACCAATATTCTGAGTAAAATGTTTCACATGGCTAACAAAAACAAATATCTGTGTGTGACTTTTTTTGTCAAGGTTAAAACTTTCTAAAGGTCCCGACTAAAAAATAAATAAAAATTAAATTAAAAGTTAAACTGCCAAATTAAAATAAATTTGTTTGCATGTGGAAAAACATTCTTGATTACAAATTCAGGAGTTTTGCTTATAATTAAAAATAACGCATTTAATTAAAAAATGATTCCACAAAAAATTCTTAGAGAATTAATCTTAAAATTAAGAAAATTAAAAATATACAGGGTGTTATTAGAAAAAGAAAAGGTTACAGCATTTTCATTATAACAAACATTAAATGTATATTTATATGATAGCATCTTTAAACTTTTGAACTTTTGTTGAATTTTGTTTGGACATTGTTTGCGTTTGGAGAATTATTTGGGTGTTCCGGTAATTTTCACTAATCTTTTATTGCTGATAACTCAAAAATGATCGATTTATAAAAACATGATTTTTACAAAAAAATTGTTGGAGTTGGTATAAGAATTAAAAAATGTCAAAATATTCCTGTATATTGTTCTATTTAAAAATGGAAATATTACAAAATACCCGGAATAAAATGAATACAAAAAGCTTTTATTTGAAAACATATTGAAATTGTTTACGGTCGGAGAATTATTTAAACATTCCGGTAATTATGACTAACCCTGTATATTTGTATTTTCAGCCAGACCAAAAAAAAGCCAATATGTCACACTTATTAAAATAAAATCGGACAATGTTCGGTGACAATGTTTCTTCAAAAAATACAAAATCGAGAATAGATTACTCAATTGCCACTGTTAACATAGCGATACAACATTTATTCTTAGTTTTATGTTTTAAGAATAAAACTTGTTCTTAAAAATTTAAGAATAAAATCCATAAATAAACTTTCAACTAAAACTTATTACTGAGTAAAAACTTAAATATGAGCATTTAATTAGAAAAAATTTGAATACAATTTTCAAAAAATGAGTATTAACAAATACATACTGCAATAAAAGTTTAATATTTAAGTTTGTTATAATTTATAAATACAGATACCTATAAAGACAGAAATGCTAGCTGCAATGAAAAACAGCTTGCTTTCTCAATTCCTTAAAAAGTTACAGCCATTAACAGCCATTACAAATAATATTTTTGCATAGCTTTGCAGATCAAGATACTTACCTCTTAAGTCATTTACATCTTTTTGGCAAGGTTTTTTTCATATTATATTTTTGCATAGATTTAAACGTAAAGGTATTACGGTACACATGCAGAGAAGGCACCCAAATTTGCGCGTGCACCAGGGTGCTATGGGAGGCGGCGTAGGTATGCAACGTTGCCACGTATCTTTTGTTTAGTTCTTAACAGCTGACCGTATATTAAGGTTATCCTGTAGTGATCAAGAGTGCGTTTTGTATGATTTTACTGGGCTAAAAATATAAATGCAAATTTGTTCATTTTTATATTATATTTATTAACACATTTTAACAAATAGAAATTTAAGTTTATTAAATAAATATGTGCATTTTCAGAAGTTACGGGTCGTTACGCTCAACATGCATTCGCGTCGAGGCTAATGGTGTACGCGATGTAGACCAGGGTTCATTTGAAAAAGAAAATCAAATTTGTACATTAATTACACAGTATTGCCTATCGGTTGACCTGTTTGGGTTGATATGAAAAAAAATTATACATTTTATTGCAATATTTGCATAAAAATAGCACAATTATGATTATTATTATTGAACAAAATATGTTATCAACAAACTCAAAATTGTCTACGATGGTACTTTCAATGAAAGAACTTGCTTTCATCGATTTTCACAATCTTAGCCGTGTAATCGTTGTTTTGAAGCTACCAATTATAGGGTCGATTACCGTAACGGCCTTTTCGCACGGGACACGGCGTCTGTGCGTTTTTATCCGTGTACGGTCGTTGTGTAGCTTTTCACACAACACGGATTTCAAACAGCACGGCACGGTACGTGTGAAAGTTTCGATTTAATCTCATACACTTCGAACCGTACACGGACGCCGTGTCCCGTGTGAAAAGTCGATAAGAGTAGAATCTGGTCCTAGTTTTTCCACACGGGCACGGGCAATATCCTTCTGAGAGATTTTTCTCTACCGTAGGTAAAGCATTTGCACAAGCTTTGCTAAAGTCGAACGACTCTTTGAAAAAAAGGATATGTTCCTAACGGAGCACAACTTGTCGAAAGTTCGACACTTCTACGTATGCCCATCGGAATTTCTGGCCCGCCTAGTGAAAGACATGGGAATCTGAAATTGAGTATTTTGTTATCGAACGCACGCTTTCTTTATTTATACGGCGATAATACCTCACAATCATTGCAGAGCAGCACCTATCTAACAAACACCATAGCTCCTGTCATAGTATCCTCCTCCAAAACTTGCCCGGCATCCACTATTGATGGACGGGCTTGCACATCCATTTAAATAAACAAAACAAAATCCACAGGTAATCTAACCTCAAAGATACACCAATGCTAAATAGCAAACTATTGCGGATATGGCAACATTGCATAAATTCAAACGGGACGCATGCGTAAATGGTGTCCTTTGCCACGCACGAATTTGGGTGCTTTCTCTGCAGGATAATCTTCAGTGTTTTTCATAGTTTTGAAATAATATCTCCGGAGTCGCTCGCCACAGTTGATTGTACGAAAAAGTTTCTTCCGCTGGAGACCCGAGGTCGTCCGAGTTCAATTTATCCTGCGAACCCACGGAAACAAACGTCCGTAGAACAGAATGCTTCTGGAAAAGTGGCCGCTGCTACGTCTTCGATCTTTCTCGAGCGATTGGCCCAGAGATGTTGAGAAAAAGTTGATTCGCTCGAGAAACAGCTGATTAATATCCATTGCGTGCACGGCTAGCGTTCCTAACTGTCACTTTCGCAGTGTCGCAAATTTAACCTGACATTTGCAAGCAGGCACACCAATTTTTTAACTCGGATGCACGTAAATTTCGATACGTATAACTTGCAACTTGTGCGTCCTCTTACATTGTAAGAGACGCTGTCAAAACTGTGACCCGCAGGGGGCCTGGAATCGTTTCGGCATATCGGTCGCACAGTCGTAGCGGCCTTACCGGTTATCACTTTATAAATTGATTCGTGCGTACGTATCTCTTTCAGTTTTCCGCGAACCTGAAATATTATAAGATTTATTGACCGAGAAATGGGCAAACAGCTTTGTTTTGCTTGTAGTCTTGTGGTAAATCAGTGGCTGGCAAACCTTTACCAGCCAAAGATCCCTAGCGTACCGCAAACATCAGTAACAGATTTGTATTTATTACTTATCGCGTATACTTCGTCGGTCGTCGCCCATTTCGGCAAGGGTGACACAACTGCCAGAGGTGGGCCCCTGTGCGCACAAAGCGCAGTTCTTCTTGATAGGATCGCGTGCGTGGTTCTTTTCAATAGCTATATATATCCTCCAATTATATAAAATGTACCCTACGCTCGCACTTTTCTTGCCGAGCGTTGTTTAGTAAGGTTATAAGATAACGACTCCTGACATATTCAGAAATGCCAACTAAAGCGCTCGAAAATTCCCTAGCGTACCTAAAATCCCCTAAAAACATACAGTTGATTTATAATATCAAAATATAGGTAATATACGTACGAATGAAGCCTTCATTAGTAGAATAAAAAAATATGTACATTGTTAAGCTGCTGAAGCACTCTTGTCCCCGGCGGCGCCTTATTTATTATTTTCCGTTAGAAATTCATGAACCTAAAGGTAATTATAGCCGCATAGTTACCAGGGAACGCCCGGAACAACATTTTATCGCATATTCTGGCCGCAATTTAAGCCATTTCGAGCAAAACCATAGCACCGAGGATAAGCGCGCTGTCATTTTAAGGATTTCAAACACGGAACTGTCATTTTATTATCGATTGTCATGAATTTCGGAAATTTTCCGAAAATGACAATTATTGACGTTCGTAAAGCCTACCTACGGTGGTCGGCGACGATTCTGTTCCCTTCTGCGAGCCCATCTTACGGCACTTTGGACAAAAACCGCGCGCGCTTAGCTAAAATTACGGCGATTTCGACCATTTCGACAGCGGAGAACGGAGAACTGTCAGTTTGTTGAGCCCGTTGCCTGGCGACGGTACAGGCCCAAATAAAAAGGCATAAATTTAGTCAAATTTGGAATTTTTTTTTCGAAAACGGGGCAAAAAATCGTGCAAATCTCAAACCTAAGTGCTGTAGTTGTCAAAATTGTTGCCAAAATTCGCGTTTCTGGCGCCCAATTTCGCTTTTTCGAGGAGTAGACCTCTCCCCCGATCGGCCAAAATTTGTAAACTTCTCGGGGGGAATGTGTTAGCTTTTTAGTATATAAGGATTGATGAAAATCCATACCTACATAAATTTCACATAAATCGTGGCGCAAAAAGGCATTAAAAGTCTAATATCTTAATCTCTAGTTTCTTTAAAATAATTCTTCCTCTGGATCCAAAAAACGGTGATTGTAATAATTTTTCTATCAGCGCTATGTGTGAGGAAATGTCTATCAAATGTTCGTTTTCTATTAGGTTGTGAAGTTTGGTATTATTTTTACATTTCTTTTTATATCCGACTAATTCATCATTGATGTTTCCCATCATTCTTCAAGGAGCCGTCGAATGCTGGCAATAAACTACATTTATTTTTATTAACTTCTTTTATAATTAACTCGATTTATTTATTGGTAATTTTATCTTCAACGATAATTAAATGAACTTTTAATCCCTGCAAAACTAAATTTAATTCATACAGGTTTCCATAAATATCAGCTAAATATGCTAACCGGGCAATCCACAATTCGTCAAAGAAAGAATTTGTGAATTCGAAATTAACGTTTTCAAGAAAAACTTGAACTTCTGATTTAAGTTCGAAGAGACGATTCAAAACTTTACCTCTCGAGAGCCATCTATCATCGGAATGTAACAAGAGTGACTTCAGTTGCTACCCATCTCTTGACATTTTTCTTGCATTTTTTTTGTTAAAGCCCGATCTCCATCAGTGCAGACACCAGTGCATTTAGCTCATGGAATGGAATTGTTAAACATAAAATTATTTATTATTTTAGAAATTTGAATATTTCACCAGTTGTTCTTTCGAGGTTTACAAAATAATTATTCTTCTGCAATTTTATCTTCCACCTCGAAGAGAATTCACTTCGAGGAAGACGTACCTACCTTTAATAGTAAATATAACTAGAAATGATAATATAATAATATTGAAAACATTCGTGAACTGAATGCTCGACTTTTAATAATATTGACTGCATTTTTTTTGTTAAAGCCCGAGCTCCATCAGTGCAGACACCAGTGCATTTCGCTCATGGAATGGAATTGTTAAACATAAAATTATTAAGAAATTTGAATATTTCACCAGTTGTTCTTTCGAGCAGAGGTTTACAAAATAATTATTCCTCTGCAATTTTCTCTTCCACCTCGAATCGGAAGACTAATATTGATAAAAATTAGTTATGTCAGTATTTCATATAACTGTAGCGCAAAATATTAACTTTGATTTATCTTTTTAACTATCAAGAACAGAAAACAATAAATTAATATCAAAAAATAAAACCACAAGGGCTGGTTGAGAAAAATTAGAAATATTGACTACAAATTCTGGTTAAAACAAATAAATAAATCTATCAGAATATTACCACAACTTATGCTATCTAGTATAATGTCTTTAAAAGGAAACTATATTGCCACAAATGATCGACAGAACATTCAAATAATAATATGTATGGCCAATAATAGATGGCAGTTAGGGCGATTCTCTCATACGGGGTCACATATACGGTAAATACGGTAAAATTCATTTATCATACTACGTAGTAAATTTTTAAATAAACTTTACGTTTATTTAATTATAGAACCTGCATACACATTGCAAAATTTATACGGAATTCCAGGAATTATTTTGTTCAATTAAAAATATACCCCCGAGCTGTGTGTACGCCGTTTCATACTGCAAAATTTACGTACAGCCTTTTCAGCAAGTTATGAACGCTGGATTTCTTGATTATTATTATTACATACTCTGGAGTTCGCCCTTGCTGTAAAGTGAAGTACTTCCCGCTCTAGAAATTTAAGGAAATATAAATTTAAGGAAATATAAATTTAAGCAATAACTAAGAAGAGTGAATTAATATTTTTATACAAAAATAGTACTTATATCAAGGCAAATAGAAAATACGAGTTTGCTATATTGAATAAACAATATCGCCAACTCTTTGGATATCGTATTGCTTCGAAGTGGATTTGTTGCACCTCCAAAACTTTTAGGGAGAAGTAACTTGTTAATGACTCTGGTATCAGATTTCTTTGTAACTTTTTACCGACCAAACTTATATCACTTATCGATTGCTGCTGTGCCCTATATATAACCGACACATCTGCTTCATAATAGTTCTTTTTCTAGAAACAGAATAGTAGGTATAATATTATACAAGTTTTATAAGACGTCAAATTGACGGATGAGTTGCTTGGGGCACGACGAGCGCCAGCAACTATTCTTGACGCAAATATGAAGTAAATGTCACTGAACATAAATGTTGTAATACAGATTATACTAAAATTAGATAAAATTAAAGTTAAGAAGTATATTTGGTCGGTTGGTACTATCGTATGCGAAAATAATTGTGACGCCTTTCGAAAAAAATTCAGTTGCTGAAAAAATTCAGTTGCTGAAAAATTTCAGCAATCCTTGGTATCAATCGGCTCTAAAATATAGTTTGAAATTTTATAATTTTCATGTAGAATTGAACTACTACAACGCAATACCTATCATAAAAATATTTTTTTAATCTACATGAAAAATCACAAAATAACGTAAAACCCCCTTAAAAACTTCAGTAAATTTGTATGAGTTTTTATTCCATGGCGTAGCTTCAACTTCGGAGTTTTGCTGTTTAAAAAAACAAGGCTGTGCTAGAAAAACTACCATCAAAATTTTGACAAAAAAGTTATCTAGAACTTCTCTTTCATAGATTTTGATATTTTTTTAAAATTAAAAATACCAAGTTGGCATCTTGTGATGTCACAATATCTACATATAATTAGGAAAATGTTTGTGTGACATTGTCAGGTAGTACTTTGATTTTAACTCCCAATATTGTTGTTAATAACTTTGTCAAGATTACTGCCTTATTTATATGCTTCTTCTAGCTACTACACATGATGCAATCAATATAATAGTAGCTAGCCTACATTTCACATAAAAACTAGAATTATTTATTAACTTTATTAGTATAGAAACTTTACACTTGGGTCACTCCGCGAATTTGAATTATAATATTGTATCAAAATAATAATAAAAGCCCACATTGCTTATGTATAGTCGTTAAACGAGCGTGACGGGTGTGACACGTTACTGCGAAATAACCCACAACTAGGAGTTTGTGGCATTTTTAAAAATCACAATAAAAATTTGTTTCCTCTGTGTACACTCATGGAATTAAGTAAGTTCTATAAATATTTTAGCAGTGTGTCGATGATACATCCAAGTACAAGTTTTTTGTTATTCTGGTCGACCGCTCGGCCGCTAAGCGCAAAAAATTGTCCGTTTACGCTTCAACTCGTATATCGGAAATTTATTATTTGCGAAACCTTGTTCGAATGCTTTGAATTGGTTTACAATGATTTATATGTTTCTATTTATTAGCTTAATGTGTAATTAATTAATATAATTCATACATTGCAATGTAATTGTGTTTTTATTAAATATGACGTTAATTTTATATTAATAAACAAAAGTTTTCGATTACATGAAATGAAA
The DNA here is from genome assembly GCA_963966075.1 of Aphodius sticticus. Taxonomy (NCBI): domain Eukaryota; kingdom Metazoa; phylum Arthropoda; class Insecta; order Coleoptera; family Scarabaeidae; genus Aphodius; species Aphodius sticticus. The sequence continues at coordinate 6,298,022 of OZ014515.1, read as the reverse complement.
ATCTCATTTCAAGATATTGGCATACAACACAAGAAATTATACTTACAACCTTATTGCATCTAATAGCTTTTTTTGTGTTAATAAATACAAAAATCAATTTGTTGTTGTCAATATTTTTACTTTTCAGGTTATTTCAGAACTGACATATGTATTAACATTTATTCACAAACTAGAAATAAATTAAAATTAAATTGCATTAAATTTGTCTTTATGGTAATTTGTTAATTGTGATTTACTGGTGCTTTCGAGATATTTAGCTTCAACGATATTTTGCAGTGTTTAACTTAATAAACAGAAAGGAGTATGTATTTTGTATAGCATGAATGTATCATTACTATTTTTTTATATTATTATTTTGTATTTACTTTACAGCAATATGTTTCAAATATATGACAACTGAAAATAATGACAATTATGTATATCACTAATTTACAAAAATGTTTGGAAGCAAGCTCTAAATTTTCGACGAATTTTGATGGAATGTAAATATGTTATAATTATTATTAAAAGAAAAATAAACTAAAATATACGACCATCTAAAAGAACATTTATACAACATAAAAATTATTTCATCAAATTTGACCTGGGATGAGTATAAATTGTGTTGGTAACGGGTATATAATTTCCCAAAAGGAGACGCTTCAGAGAGAAAAGTTGTTGGTTTCTCTTACGTATAGCTTTTATTGCATATTAATTACTCACAATCATATGCAATAAAAGGTATACGTAAGAGAAACCAACAACTTGACGATTTGAACCAGGGACCTTTGCGTCGCTAGCACAATGCTCTCCCATCTGAGCTATTGACATTGTGCTAGCGACGCAAAGGGCCTTGGTTCAAATCCAGATTGTGGCTGTAATTTTTGATATATTTAAAATTTACATCCCGCCTGTATGGTACCATATTATTAACTTATAATATTACTTTGACAAAGTATGTCGTTAAACATTTTCAGTCATATTGTTTGGAAATTAAAAAGACCTTCATTTTTAATGTATATGCATTTTAGCTAACCTTACAGTAAACAATTCATAAGTCAAAATGTTACTTTTAACTTGTTATCGTTGTTAATGCACGCCTCTTAATTTATTTAGAAAACAAATTAAGAAATAAAATTTCCAATAATGTTCCAGCTAATATACAGTAAATGAAAAATGTGTGCTTATTGAACTGGAACTATATTACAATAAAACTTCTGTAGAGCTCTTTGAAATATTAACAAAAAGAAAAAAAGAATAATTAGTTATCAAACAATGCAAAACCAAAAATGAAACACAATAAATAGATATTACAACAATAAAAAATTATTAATTATAAGTAAAATTTTAATAATTTGTCTTAACAAATGAACAAAAGAAAATAGCAAAATGTTTTGTTTTTTTTCTAGAAAGTAGAAAGTAATATGTTTCATACAGTCTTATTGGTTTTCTCTGTTCCTTCTGAAGTTCGAGCCGTTTAAAATAAGATATTGTTAATAATTCAAACGGCTGTAACTTTTTAATGAATTGAAAAAGTAATTTACTTTCTGAAAAAAATTGTTTTGCGGAAGAAACGTGGGATACCTGTATATATTGCTATAATTTAAATTATTTTGGTTGTCAAGCATGTATTAGATGTCATGAAAGATAATTGAACATTAACTGCTGTAAAGTAAATACAGATATAAAATTTCCATTGTCCTTCATACAAAATAATGCTCGTCCTAAATGTAAATTTAAATTATGTTTAGAGAATTTATTTACATTTAGTGAATATATTTTAATATTACAATTCTGAAATAGTCTATATTTAGTGATAATCCTTGGCATCAAGTTGATTTGCGCATTTACTTACTTACTTACTTAAGCCCGTCATCCTACTGCTGGGCAAAGGCATTTACTTGCGTAATTAATATGTGTATTAGTTAACAAAAATTTATATAACGTGTCATGATATTACGCAATATCTTAAAATGAGCTTTTCGTGTCATATTATCAAACATGTTTATTAATATTATTATAAAAGTAATTCTATATTTAATTAAATGCATTACCTACTCGTAAACTTAACTGTAGTGATCATATTTCATTTATTACATTGCAATGAAGATATCACATTAATGAAAAGGTCGGACACGCTAAAAATAAACTAAATCCCGTTACATTACATCCATCGAAAAACCACCTCGTGACGGACAACTTTTTGTGAAGCGGCCGGGTCGAGGTAGAACAGTACACGAATATATAACCGACATACTATTTACAAATCCTGCGATAGCGATACGAACTTACTTATTTCCATGACTGTACCTACCTCAATTCGTGGTGATATACTGTATATATTATTTGTAGGGAACACAACAAGTTATAATTTTTAAAATTACTCTGGTAGTTTGTCATTTTTATTTGACTGTGCAATGGCTTTTTAAACTGAAATAATTGCCTTAACTATTCTATTTTTCCTGGTCCATTTACGTCATTTTTAAATTTGGAAAAGTTTCTATTGCTCTTAGCCCAGGCGCCACTTGTCTTTTTCCTTACAGCGAATTTATCCGCTGTTATGAAACACATGGTTTGTAAAGAACTGCGCCTATATACGTGATGCAAATATTTATCTAGGCCAACTAAATCAGGCAAAGTCAGTACAAGTCTGAATTTGGGAAAATCATTATTGTTTAATTATCATCATTGAGTTTTAATATAAATACATTTCTCACTTGCTTTAAGATCTCTTGAACTGGGGTTTTTAATGCGAATTTTGTATATTTGAACTCAGTTTATGGTTTAAGCTGGCATTGATACATCTAGCCTTTAGCGCCCTTTTATTACGGCGCCTGTGTGCCCTGCACACTTCGCACACTTCGTACTATACCTATATGTATTATAAAATGAAAATCTGCTGCCACGTTTGCACCTGTTGATACAAACAGGGGTGACAACCCCCTTGAATTCAGGCTGTTACGCAAAAAGCTTAGTTTTAAATTGCTTTCCCCCTGAGCACGTTATCTTCGTCATGAATTTTATATGCGTCTTGCGGAAATTTTCTGTATATCGCGGAAAATTAACTATTAAATTCCTAAAAAATTATATTACGAGAAACTTTCATACGGTATAACAATGAAATTAATAATAAATGAATGCAATTACGCAAAAGAATGCATGAAAATACATTTCATGTTGATTATCTTTTGACCATGATTACCAAAGACCGGACAAAATAGTGACTTGAAGGTCATGGGTCGTTCCCATGATCTATACATGTAGATCAAGTCCATAGAATAACAGATATGATAGAGAAAGCATTACAAGAAAACCTTATTTGCTCAACAATCTTTCTTGATGTGACACAAGCTTTCGATAAGGTTTTGCACGAAGGATTGATACACAAACTAAAAAGTATGCTACCTTTACAATACGTCGAGCTGCTAACATCCTATATATCTGATAGACTATTCAGAATAAAACAGATCGATGAATACTCGGAACTAAAAGAAGTAAAAGCTGGGGTACCCCAGGGTAGTATATTGGGGCCAATTCTCTATCTACTATACACAAGTGACCTACCACAGCTGGAAAATGTAACAGTCGCTACATTCGCAGATGACACGGCTCTAATGGCAGTGGGATCAACTATTGGAGAATCTACCAGGAATCTTCAACAAGTTAGTAATAAAATATATAAATGGACCAAAAAAATTGAAGACCAATGGATACAAAACTAAGGTGGAAAGAACACGTTAAGAAGAAAAGAGTAGAGCTTGGCCTCAAATACAGAGAACTGTACTGGCTTCTGGGAAGAAACTCTCAGTTGTCAGTACAGAACAAACTACAAGTTTACAACCAAGTACTAAAACCGATTTGGGGTTGCGCGAAAAACTCCAATATACAAGAAATCCAAATTTTCCAAAATAAAGTACTAAGGAATATAGCATCTCGTTCGACTGCCTCGCACCAAAACCCACAAGCGAGGGAACCCGAACTGCGCAAAATATTGTTCATGTTTATTTCGTTCTTAAAAGAAGAAAACAAAAACGCCAATCTATACAAGAGACTCTAGATGCAACCTGAACGAAAACTGAAATTTTTGTGGTAAGTGGTTTAGAGAAAATAAATCGGAAAGACGAGCGTTAATTTAATACTGCAAAAATTGGGTAATTTTTTTTCTGGTCTCGCGCTCACGTTTCCACCGAGAAGCAAAGAATTTTGATAGACATACAACTTATGTCTGTCAAGGAACATCTTATTTAATAAGACGTCTCTGACGGTTTGATTTTCATGATTATTGGTCTTCATGAGGTTCTTTATGTCCCCTCCGTGTGAAAAGGAAAGATAAGTCGAGAAATGCTGGGATTTTGTGGGGTTAACACAGAAAAGATTCGTATGAGCTTCCTGTATTATCTAGGTCTTATATTAAATAATAATATGATGGTGGATGCCATAAGCCGTCTGTTAGTTTTGATGAATTACCAGTAATTCAAAGCTTATCAAACTGGAGTAGAGTAGGAGGACCCTAATGGATAAAAGAAAGCCGTCCAGATGGCAGACATTTCGATCATAATTAAGCCAAGTAATAAAAACGGACCACACTGAGGGAAATATCACTAGAAATAAAGTTTGAAGTTGACGAAGTTAATATTGTGGCCGTTAAAAATACGAGAAGTTTTAATAGCACCTGGCCCACAGAACGAGATTTTTGCATTTGGAACTTTTTTCCTCCGCCCAAACTTTAAGTATGTACCTTTTATTAATTTTGTTTGAGATATTAATTTCCTTCCTCGGCGGGGGAGAGGGGAGGAGGGGGTTAGTAAAAAAAATACCCAGTTAAAAAATCAATTCCGTCCGCAGCTCATGCCGCAAAATTGATTGTTACATGCAACATGTTCTGTTATAACGGGTAACTAATTGAAATTTAATTGTACCGCCAATATTGATTGATTTGGATTGTCAAATTATCGTCAATTGCGGGCCCCGCCAATTCGCCAATAGTGTGTGTTTTATTGCGATGCATTCCCCAGGCCACAGAGGGCCCACTGGACCACTGAAGTTATTGATTTTCGCTAAAATGTAAGGAGCGACGTGATATGTTTTTCTACAGATAATGTTTAGACAAACATGGGGCAAAACTTCTAGCTTCAAAGGACTTCTAGGTCTTTTACCTCAAATATTTAGGGCAGGGATGAGCAGCCTTCTTTTACAGCGGGCCAGCTACAAATTATAAAAATTTTTTGCGGGCCGCAAGTAAGCGATTTATGAAAATACAAACGGTGAATGATGAACTCAAATTATCTCTTTATTAACAACATAAACTTAATACAAAAAAATACATAAATAAAACACTCATTAATGGAAATACTACTAAAAAACGGCGAAAGATATATGAGTTTTGCTTTCAAAAGCTTTAATTTTGTCAAACATGTGAACATGGGCGCCGTTATAAAATGTTCCAGGGGGGGGCAAAATTTTTTTTCGTATTAAATGGTGACGCAATTTAAGTACTATGCTATTAACTGTTTTGCAGCATTTTCGTCTTGTGTTATTTTGCATACAATCTGAGAAATCTCTATCGCTTTAAGGTAGTGAAATGTTTTTGTTCACATTTTTGTGTGTTAATAGGCATCCATGGTCGTGATCCCTGTATGCTCGACAACACTTACTTATTATATATTGATATTCATTGAATTTCAAGTCATTTTGCCGTCTGTCTATATCGTTTATTAATGTGGGATTAATATTTTTAATTAATAATTGTTTGTAAATATATTTTGTTTCTGAATCATTGGAACTCTTATTCTAGAATTTAAGATTTTGTATAATTTTCAACCAATATTGTAGCCTTTTTATTACTTTTTAATTTAATTAGGAGACGTTGTTAATTTCCTATAATAATTTCTAGCTCGTGGTCATCGAGAATCTGATACAATATCTTAATAACAAATTGATAAACAATAAAAAGGCAACAATATTATTTTAAAATTTACCCCGTTAACGAGAAATAATGACTAAATGTAGAGAAAAGTGGATTAATTTGAAAATTATGTGTTTAGGATAATCGACGACGAAATAATATTTTTTATATTACTATTATACTTGTATTATACTTGAACACTTGTAAGGCGACAATGTTAGGTCAACTACTAACTTTTGAACGAACTCATGTACGGAAATGTTTTGTGTCAACGCTGGAGGGAGTCAGAAAATGGTACCAATATTACAAACCGCATAGAGAATCAATTGTCATGTATCATAGGATGGCCCTTTTAATACCAAATAACTTTTATGTGAAATTTGTTATTATTTAACGTTTTTGAAACTCCCTTTTCATTAACCGAAGTTTTGTAATTTTAGTACCAATTTTAGCCAATAATGGGTTGTCTATAAATCTTTTTAAATTATTTGATTTTATACAACGATATTCTATGATACTTTATACAACCTATTTTACTAAAGCAATTTCTTAAGTTGGTACAATATTCCGGCTCTCTGCAGTTTCTAAACGGCGTCTATCGGGACATGAGTTCGTTATCAAAATTTGATCTACTACCAAAAGTTGACTATTATACCTTATCTATATATTCTACGCTTATTAGTTTAACACCCAGTGTAATTAAGATAAACTGCTCAGCAGTGCCAAAATTTGCGAAGTAATGGAAACTAATAAGTACGATCAAATAAAAGTGCATACAACAATACTTATTTTGGACTGCAGCGCAAAATTTGGATACCGTATCTTGCCATCTTGTGGCTCTTTCGCGACTGTTACGAGAGGGCAATATCGCAATATCTAATAAAACTGACATTGGTGACAATAGCCGATAATAATCGGAATAGTCATCACTTATCTAGTAATTTTTTTTTCATCCTTCACTATACGTAAATGTCATTTTTGCATCTTTGTGGGGACACGAAAGATGCTAATTGCCAGCTAGGCGTTTAGTTAATAACTTTTAAGCCTAGCCGCGAAAATATTTTACACACAGGCCGGGCGGCGACTGACCTGTCTGTTAAATAAATACATAGCTTTCAATTCGGTTTGATATGCGAGATCCATCTGATGAAAAAGATCAACCTGATCTATGATCAAAAGATCCATCTAATATGATAATAACCGATTTATCGATCAGATCTATTTATCGGTCTTCAATTGTGATCAAAGATCGATCACAAATTTCTCGACCACTCCTATCTTTTTCGTTTTTCGCGTAGCGGTAGTTGGGTTCGAAATCCAGGGGGGGGGGCAAGCGCCCCCCCCCCCCCTGCCCATATGTAACGGCGCCCATGCGGCCCGCGGGTCGCGGGTTGCTCATCCCTGAAGACATCAGCAAAGGGGCCAACGTAACAATTGTCGTGAAGTAGACGATTTCGCAGTTACTGACGTCTTGTACGTGGCGCATTGCGAAGCAAATGCACTTGTATTTACTCAGTCCGTTGCGACTGTGGACTTAAAAACATCGAGTGTCAGACCAGAAATATAAATCACGTTTGGTTGCAGCCCTACTAGCGGAAACACCAGCGCCCTACCGGCATTTCTGTTTCTCCTCTGTTACATCACTCCACTCCAGCTGTTTCTTTCAAATTGTCACTTCATTTAATATGTGACCATTAAAGGCCCTCTCGTAAACGTGTTATGGATACTGCTTGCCAACTCATCATTCTTTTATATCTTCCAGAGTAACTCCGAACGTAAGCAGTTTCATTATCCAACAAGAAGAATTCACTGATTTTCATACTAAAATGATTTTTGGTTAGAGTTTCTCTGTTGTGTTTTCATTGCTGTTTGTTGTCTTTAAAAAGAAACAATATTGCCACAAATGATCAACAGAAAAAGACATTTTATTAATAAGCATAAGATGCTTAACATATTAAAACTAACCTAAAAGATTAACCATCAATTTAAATCTGAATTCTTAAAACTAGGTACTTGTCTCTAACAGGCTATCCACTGATGTCTTATATTTACTTTGTCCTAAACAAGAAGCACTAACACTTCATTCACTGTGCTCTGCTTTTTACACATTTAACTGATTCACTAGTCCAGTAGCTGCAGGGCCTCTACGTTGACGTGACGGGTTAGGCGAGATTCGTGCTTAGTGGCGAATCTTTTTATCTCTTGGATGACTTGTGGGACGCCAAGATCACGGTGCAGGTCACTATTCCGTATGTACCAAGGAGCGTTGAGAACGAATGTTAACTTCGTCAACTTCAAACTTTATTTCTAGTGATATTTCCCTCAGTGTGGTCCGTTTTTATTACTTGCCTTAATTATGATCGAAATGTCTGCCATCTGGACGGCTTTCTTTTATCCATTAGGGCCCTCCTACTCTACTCCAGTTTGATAAGCTTTGAATTACTTGTAATTCATCAAAACTAACAGACGGCTTATGGCATCCACCATCATATTATTATTTAATATAGGACCTAGATAATAAAGAAAGCTCATACGAATCTTTTCGGTGTTAACCCCACAAAATCCCAGAATTTCTCGACTTATCTTTTCTTTTCACACGGAGGGGACATAAAGAACCTCATGAAGACCAATAATCATGAAAATCAAACCGTCAGAGACGTCTTATTAAATAAGATGTTCCTTGACAGACATAAGTTGTATGTCTATCAAAATTCTTTGCCTCTCGGTGGAAACATGAGCGCGAGACAAGAAAAAAAAATTACCTAATTTTTGCAGTATTAAATTAACGCTCGTCTTTCCGATTTATTTTCTCTTAAACCACTTCCCACAAAAATTTCAGTCTTCGTTCAGGTTGCATCTAGAGTATCTTCTATAGATTGGCGTTTTTGTTTTCTTCAGTTTTTATGGAATAAAGGTTGCGAACAAGATTTTGATGGAAGCCGATATCTCAAGAACGAATGTTAGCAGGACAACGCAGTTAGCATGCAAATAATCCTTATTTACTGCGATACATATCCCTTGAATTTAATAGCATTCCGACTATTTGTTAATTTTTAAGACCGAAATAAACATGAACAATATTTTGCGCAGTTCGGCTTCCCTCGCTTGTGGGTTTTGGTGCGAGGCAGTCGAACGAGATGCGAAGTTTTGACGCGATCAGTGAATCCGTTTGAATCCGTGTTTGTAAAATATTGTTGGGTTTATTAATTGTACATCTAAATACATTATTGTATATCTAAATTCATTTTTATATTTAACTCGCACTACTATTCAAAATTCCGAAATTAAATTATTTATTCCATTCTTTCTACTTTGCATCAATTTTATATAAATTTAGAAATTGAGGTTACTTTAAATCTTATTGTGGATAATTTTACTCTACTTTAGCCTACAAGTTTTAATAAATAATCAACGGGGCGCAACTATGATCACAATAGAGCTTGGGTCAACACTGTTAACCCGCAACGGCTACTGTGATAAAAACATATATGACAACCAGTGAATAAAGGATATAGATATCAAAACATAACCTACAAAATTAACTTTAAAATAGTGTCTAATAATTATAATAGTCTGAATAGAAGTGTTTGGCGGTGACTGATTAGTTACTTTGAAGAACAAGAACTTACTAAAGAATTGTTATAACGTCTAATACGTCTTCCAGACTCTCGCGAGATATATCTCGCGAGAGACCGCGAATCGGGAGAGTGTGGATGCCACATTCACCGAAATCCGCTAAGATTCGAATTGCCAGAAGTCTCTACGGATGCAGATAGTCGGATAAAAATCACGCGTTCAGCGAGTGGCTCGCTTTTTTTGTTCTCGCTTCGATCCATTCAACCTGGATTTTTGACGCGGCTCATAGCAGTTTTTGTCGGTACCCGAAGGTATTATTTACGACAGGGGTCTGATTTATGACATCAAACACGTGCGGTGAACACGTTCGAGCATCAATGCAACCCGAAAAGTAGGCAACGAATAGAAAATTATTTAGTATTGAAATAAAAAGATTAAAAAATATTGAACACAATAAATGTATATGCAAAATACATTGATATTAAATTTAATATCCGATAGTATTTTTTCCTCTATTTGTGACGTCCATATTACTAAAATTTATCAGGAAAAAAAATCACATCAAACTTATAATGGAAAATATACGAGATAATGATATTTATTCCTGTATTATTGAAGAAATGCAAATGCATATCAATAAATTAACCATCTGTATTACCGTATTTAAGAAAATTAAAATTAATAGCAATATTAAATCAATAATTAATTAATTAAAACTAAATAATATAATATTTATCTCTTTCAAATAAATCTTACCGGTTCCAAGTTATTCCAGTCTTATTTTTCTATGATGTCTGAATGTTTTGTATCGTTTTGATGCAGTTCTTTGGTTACTTGGGCCGGTTGCAAACTGATTGGACCTGGACCTGGTTACTTGGACCTGGAAAGTAGATTGGTACATTGGTACATTGGCGAAAAGAAATATTTATTCACTGTCGACAGACATTCAACAGTCTTTCTTGGTTTATTTTTCTCGACAATCAAAAATTACGACTGCGATCTACATAGGGCAATTACTAAGGTATTGATTGATAATATCGTTGTTACATACCAGTATACAGGGTTGGTCAACATAACCGGAGCACCTAAATAATTGTCCAACCGTAAACATTTAAAAAAAATCAAACATAAGTTGTTTGATTTTAAACAAGGTACCGTCTAAATATATTTTTAATATATTGGAAACTATATAATGGAAACTGGCAACCTTTCCGTTTTCTAATAGAACACATTTACATTTTATAATTTATTCTAAGATTAACTCCATAAATTTTTTGTACGAATCATTTTTTATACAATGGATCATTTTTTTAGTTATACGCAATTAATCAAAACTCATAAACTTTTATTTTAACTAAACGGATAAAAAATAACAGAACAATTAAATAGAATTAAATTAAATGTTCAGACAGCAAACTAAAATAAATGTGGGCAAATATTCAGTTTCAAAGTTCAGGAGTTTTAATTAATTGCTGATAACTAAAAATGATGCATTTTATAAAAAATGGTTCCTAAAAAAATTCTTAGAAATAATCTTAGAATTAAAAAAAATTAAAAATGTACAGTATTGTTCTATTTGAAAAAGGAAATGTTACCAAATTTCGATAGCTAGTTTTAAAAAAATGCTTTTTTCTTTATTTTTTTACGGTTGGAGAATTATTTAGTTGTAATTTTAACTAACTCTGTATGGATATGCACTATAATATTTGATTTATACCTACCGCAATACATTATACAAAATAACAAAATAATAAGTATGCAAATATTTCATTTTTGTTTATAGAAAAACGTATTACTATGTCCTATATTAGTATATGGTACCTATCTAATATAAATGATCAGTATAATGAATCAATAGCATTTAAGAAATTTTTCAAATATTTAATATATTTTATATTAAATTTCTATTTACGTTATTCAATTAATTATTAATTAATAATAACCACAATTTCAATGAAAGTATGCACACACACACTATACGCTGAGGCAGCGGCTACTTCAGCGACCTTGATTCTAAGTCATCCGCAGATGAACTCTGAATGCACGAGCCGAACGCCGAGAATATGGATGACCGCTATGTCTCACCCAGCCTCGCCGAACTTTTCGCCGATTTATTCGGGCTGAGTGTGGAGCTAGCATAAAACGTTTAATAGCGGTGTCTACCTAATTCCGCTAGGTAGCCGTTGAGGCTTATACATTTAAACGCATTTATAATTGAAACCAAATTCTAATTTCGGTGAAGTAGTTTGTTAGAATAAATTATACTTAGTAAAATTACATGCGATGGAGGTAACATTAATAGTTGCACACAACAGTAGAACTAAGACGAAGTTGGAAGCGACGTACAAAAAAGAATACGGTATTGGCACGACCAGAATTCTGTCCAAAATATTACCGAAAACATATACCTTACATAAACTAGGAAATCCTCAACACTGTAGATTTCCTATAGCTTGCTACGTGCATGCTGATATACAATAAAAATATTGCGCATATACAGTCCCGCGGCAGTATTTGAACCCGATCATATCTACGATGTAGCTTTGATCTTCGCATAACTCCTTATTCAGGTAAATGTGGTCCTTGTATTGTATCTGAAAGGGGGATTTGATGTTTAGTTGACGAGAATGATGTACGATCAGTTACTACACTGATAAAACTGAAAAGGTAATTTTACTGTGTGGATCGGCGGTCATTTTTAACCTCCGTGTATCGAAGGGAAAATACCATGTGGTTTGTAATTTTACTTTGAGCTAATAAATTTACTTCTCATATGAAATGAGGTATCCGATGTATACGGTTTTATACATACTTTTGTAAGTAAAATTACTGACGTTCAGTAAATTTACCGTAAACACGGAATTGCAATTAATTGTTGTATAGTAAACTTTCTGCAACTTTAATATTAGATTTGTCCAAGCAACTGCAAAACCAGTACTATAATTATAATCAGTACTTTTGTGATGGACCACATATGTTCTTATGATAACTCCATTATAAATACTAATGAAACATTATCTGGTTTCTCACAAAAGAACTGTTTGTAAACTGGTTTTGCGACTGCTCGGACAAGCCTGTATTGTCAACTGTAAGATCACTAGTAAAATCCTATTAATATGGAGATCATAAATAAGAACAAAATATAATAGTATGAAGTTTTATTATAATTTTAACAATAAATAACATGTGAAACATATTTATAATATATATATATCTACACATTTTTTATAAATATTTCATATTTTTAACATTAAATAAATAGAAGTTTTTGACAAAAATTTAATCATAAGTAAATGAAATAAAACGGGAACCCATGGACAATACTTATCTACATATCGTATAATAAAATAAATCGATGTGCTTCACAGAGAGAAATATATCTTTTAATTATAAATTATATATTATTTCAACAATATTAAGTTGAAATACTTATGGTAAACTTACGTCACACACTTACTTAGACTGCATACAAACATTTACTTATTTATTTTCATAATAAGTTTGATCACCTTTCAGTGGTTTTATCCTTATTCGTTTTTGAATCCTGACTTAGAATAATTTTTAAAAAGCTAAACCGTCTCCAGAGTAAGACAACCTGGGGATAATCCAACCACAGCATATAATATAGTCCAAAATGTGTCACCTGAAATCAAAATAAGAAGTACATTAGTCATATATCATATACAGGGTATAAGAATGTCAGCAGCTGCTTTCCTTTGAGGTACAGAGTGTGTGTAAAGTTATTAATGAGTGTTTATAGAAAAGTATTTGTTTATACTGGTGATTGAAATGATATGTGTTATACATGTTAGTAATAAATTTGATTGCAAGACCGCATGTACGAGAAAGAACAATAAACGAAATCTTACCTATGGACACCACACAAGTCCTTGAATTTGTAGAATGTCAGTATCAGCAACACTTGTATCCTAAAAAGAACATCCAATTAGTGAAACTGGAATTATACATATCAAGACTGCAAACTTTTACCTGCACTTTGTAGTATATATTTGTATAGTCCTCCATAATACACAAAGAGATGAATGTACCAATATTATATCTTTTAATACTATAGAACCATATGGAGCAAATATTCCACACCACACCGATAAAGGATAAGTCACAGAGGCACTAACAGTGTTAAATTAGTTGCACATAACAATCGCACTCAATGATTGTAACTAACTTATCTGCTGTAAACACAACCAAACGGTTGGCGAACGGAACTCGAACTGTATATCCCATTATTGCGCAAGCGCGATAAAAAATATCTCGGTAGCACTACTATCTAGAAAGGAAAATTGTACGAGCAGAAGGTAAATTTACATATCAGACAGTAGTTTTAATTTATAGATATGTAATTTTTTTCCGTTGAAGTAATTGTTATTATGAAATTTACAAACTTGTTAGCAACTTTACATATAGTTTGTACAATTAATGAATGTAACTGCATTTTCAATGATATTTAGTATTTTTGCTTAAAATTATGGTAAAATTGCCGACGAGAATGATGCACGATCACTTACCAGAGTCGCAAGACATCACCGAAAACGTCATGCTGGCGTATTTTGACGAACAGAGCAAAACTAAGAAATCCCCAATCCTTTGGCAATACTATTTCACAGTTTATGCGATTGCAAGCCATTCTAAAAAGGCAGTTTGTGGTTATGTGTGGTTACGTTTGAGATATGGCTTATAATATCTATGTGACCAATCTTAGAATAAAGTTACTAAAAACGGTGTGACATTTCGTAGTTTGAATCTCAGGAAAATCTATTTTAGGAACCGATTAATTCTTTTCATTAAAGACTTAATTGGAAATGTAAAATGAAACGTTACGTTTGCATTTCCGTAATTTTCCTTTCGTAATGGGCCGGCATGTGTTCGGAATGCATTTGGCGAACAGCACCCGTTCAGCTTTTGTATTGATCTTTTTTTTTTGAGCGCATTCTGACTAGTCATTTGAGCATCGAAATATCCCGCCGATTTCATCTACGTAGGTGTCAAGGCACGTTAGCTTTTGCGATTGTTTTAGCAACATCTGAAACCGTTTTAAAACCATTGATAATAATAATGATTTATTTAGTTAAAAGAATATTTCTTCGATGGAAATGTTAAACAACAGAAATATTATACGGTCAATGTATTTTCAGTAACGGTTTTCAAAAGGGTTTTCAGAAATTTCCCCTTAGCGGAAGTGTAACACACTGTAACCCCGTCATCTCTCCCACGCTTAAATATTGATGGCAATAGAGTAGTTTGTGGGGGAAGTTGTAGATGTCGCTGGAAGTACATCAATTTTCACTTCCTCCTTTTCCCCCGAAACCACATACAGTATGTCCAGGAAAGTCCGCATCATATGGATTTGTTTTTATTATCCACTTCTCAGAAAATTTTATTCTTTATAAAAGTTGGCGGCTTGTATGAAACCAAAACGGCAATAGTCAAATATGTAAATTTCGGTGCCATATACCTAGCGATTCAGAATATATGAATTTGTGATAAGAGTAAAGTACCTTTATTTTCACTATTATCGATAAACTTTGTTTGGAAAAGTTGTTTAGAAGTAAAAATTATATTCAAATATGAAGTCACAGCCACCTCTCTTGAAATTTTTCTTCTTTGTGCTATTTTAATTTTTACTTTCATGACAAATATTAGTCAATACCAGTGATCCTAAAAGGTCCATTTTAAGCTATTCTTTAGAAATTTGATTACACTTTTTACTTTTTGTATTATTTTGGTATGATAACTAATGTTTATCTAGAACTAGCGCAAAATTACTCATTTTCTTGATGCAAAGTTGATATTTCCCCCTGTAGATAATAATTTAATTCAATTAATATTAATGACTTTGGATATGTTTATAATAGTTAGAGGACAAAATTTTTTTGTTAATATTCTATGGACAGACGAGGCAACATTTACGTCAACTGGCAATGTTTCTTCACAAAATGACCTTTTTTTGGACACAAGAAAACCCGAATTGTACGATAGAATGCCGATATCAGTACCATTCTAAGACCAATGTACTGTGCGGTATTTTGAACAATCAAATATCTGGGCCCTTTTTTCGTTAAAATTTAAATGTAGAATTATATCTTCAGTTCCTGAACACCGTGTTAACAGCTTTTTTTTAAAACACCGTCAAGAACTTTTTAAACCAGAAATTAGACCACCGTTGGATAGGCAGAAAACTTCGGAATCGAGATACTGGCCACCTAGATTCCCCGACTTTACACCTTCAGATTTATTTTAGTTACGTCAAGAAGAAAGTAGGTACACAAACAATGACCATTTAGACTTAGAGGAAGCTATACAACATCAAAATACCAAAATAATAATAAATGTAAAAGATGTATTCAAATTTCTTAAAAATAGATTAAAATGGGTCACTGGCATTGACTAATATTTGTGATAAAAGTAAAAATTTACAAAACGAACAAAAAAGAAAAATTTCAAGATAGGTGGCTGCGACTTTATATTTGAATATAATGTTTACTTCTTAACAACATTTCCAAATAAAGTGTATCGATAATAATGAAAACAAAGGTAGTTTACTCTTATCACAAATTCATTTATTCTGAATCGCTCGGTATATGGCACAGAAATTTACATATATGACTATTGCCGTTTTGGTTTCATACAAGCCGCCAACTTTTATAAAGAATAAAATTTTCTGAGAAATGGATAATAAAAAAAATTTCAATATGATGCGGACTTTCCTGGACACTCTGTATATCTCTTTTGTTTTATATAATGGTTGTATTTTATTTTATAGGGGTAGTTACTTACTTGTATCCACGAAGTGGTGAAAAAGGTTATGGTCAAATCGTGACTTGTGTTGACAAAAAAAAGCAAACTCATTTTCCGGCTGTTTTCCAGCGGTACTGTTTATCTGGACTTGTTAATGTTTCCTGGGTATGCAATAAAATGTTATGTGGGCAATAAAACTTGAAAATACTTTGTGTCGCGGCTCTGGTGCTTCCGATCGCCAACGTAGCTTATCTGGCAATAAAAGTTATTATTCCTGCTTTTTTTGTTCCAGGGGATCGCATCGTTCATATCCATTTCCGCTGACGCTGGCATTTGCATAGCTCTTAGCGAGAAGATACTGCGAAACTCACGCAGCGAAGATTTTGACAGGATTATAGAAAAACTCAACCAGAAAGCACAAGCCCGAGCGGTCGTTTTATTCGTCGATGAAGATAACACTAGGTGAGGGTCATCTTTACCCTTTCTATTTTTTACGATCATGTCACCAGATTTTCCGCTTTTATTACAAACGTAAATTTCCCTTATCGTTATTAAGATTTTAAGTATGGATTACACAATAGTTTACTTGAAATTTACACTGGTTGACAAGATAATTATAAAAATCAGCAGGGTTTTAATATGACAGAAGTTTAAAGATCTAAAGATCAGCAAGAAAAATAGGGTGTTGTCATTAAAAAAAATATCGATGCATCATAAACAAAGACCGGACAAGATAGTGCAAGCAAGGTCACCCAAAACTCCTGTACAACATTTGCGTAGTCGGCACTTTTATCATTTCCAAGAAAGTTATCGCACAACGAAATAAAACTATTCCAGGCTCGTCTTTCCACATCATTCAGTTTAGTTGCAAAATCGTTGTCCTGCATAATTTTCCGAATTTGTGGCCCAACAAATATTCCTGAAAATAGATCAGTTGAAATACCTAAATTCTTACTATCAACGATTTGAAATGTGAGGTAACCTACCTTCTTTAATTTTAGCTTCACTCAATCTAGGAAATGTTTGATGATGCCATATCATCGGAGTAGAAAAGGCCATTCCAGTTCTTGAGTTATCAACATTTTTTGATTTCCATAACTTCAATTTTGACGAACAAACTACACACACGTATTCTGGTCCATACCAACGACTTGCGGTGGAAACACGGTCAAAAAATTTGTTGTATGCCTCAACCACTTATTTATTTCTTACTAATTGTACCCGATGCTGTTTGTCCACAAACAATCCGCAGACGTAACAAAACTCATGGCGATTGTCACACATTTTACTTTTTTTATATTTGCACTGAAGCTTGCACTACAGCTGATTTCTTACTGCTTATGGATCAGTTTGATTGTTATTTTATATGAAATTTGGTGATACTAAAGACCTACATCGTCCTAATAGTATACGCAATTGTAATAGGTTAAGATTGTCGATTAATGATTTTACGATATTTGGGTACAAGTCGAATAGTACTTAATAACATATTAGATAGACTAAAATACAATAAAACAGGGTAATCAACAAACAAAATAATGTCTAGTTGATGTGATTTATACATTCGGGCAGTAGGTATATTCCTTCTGCCTAGTGCGAATGTCAAGACAGTGATTAAACTTCGATAACTCAGTCAAATTTCAACCGATTCTAATAAACAAACACGTATTAAACGTAAATTGAAATTGGAATTCAATAAAAGGAATATAGAACGATCACATGACCTTCACCTCACTATTTTGTCCGGTCTTTGTATAAGTTTGTTTTGCTTGAATATGCCAGCAACATTCGGCGTACAACAACACGTTTTTTGTCCACCAGGTTGAAGCGGTTCAAAAACTTGTTTTCAGCGGTTCGAATACCTGTTTTCATAATTCAAAATGCGTTGTTTTGAATCGATATACTTTCGGAATTTTCAAGCGTTGGCTTATTCATAAAATATCAATACCAGATTTATTTGTTCAAGAAATAGTATTAAAAATTGAATACTGTGTAAAAATTGTTTGTTTTATTTAAAATATTTGCGTGGTATTAAAACAACAATATGAAAACAAACAAAAGTTTAGAAATTTGACACAACTGATAATTATTTTTCCACTACTCTGATTACAAGTTTATTATTTTACCACTGATGTTGGGCATCCGTTTGTATTTTCCTTTCCCTTGTTATTTTTACTTTGTGCATTTATTTTAGCCTTTTCTACCCTTATTTTAGTCTCTTTTCTACCATTATTCCATTCCACCACTCCGCTGACGTAGATATTTATATTCTCAAAGAAGTTAACTTAGAATACAAAGAGAAATGCAGAATGAGTATAATTGTATCTTCTAAAAATATCCCAAACATTGGATACACACTTTTCTGTATTACCTGAAGCGATAATCTAGGGTATTTCAACCCTTTTTCAATTTAGGGCTTGTTAATCGCGCCGCTAAAATTATCACGGTACACCATTACGTTTTTAAGCAAGGGGTTCCACATTAAAATCCCCTTAATAGGGTTAGGGTAATAAGATTTTGTTTGAAACTCGATTTTCCTAGAATTTCTTGCAGAAAATTTATTTCTATACCCTGATGTTTATAGATCGACCAAACCATATCATTTTTTAAAGATAAATAGTTCTTAAAAATATATAATACCTTATGTTTATAAATTTTAAATCCGAACAAGGCATTTTTTTTTAAATTATGGGTAAAGTTTGGAGAAAATAAGACAAATAATTAAAATCAAAACTCGCGACTTGGAGTACCTTTTCCTCCGTCACATCATATATATACTGAAGGGTTCCCTAAACCTGCAAAACAGGAAGTAGGTGGTGAACTGTGATGTTGGAAAATCAATGATTCGGTGCCGGCGGCATTGTTGTTTCTGCATAATATATGAATAAGAAGATTAATAACCCGTTATATACGGCGTAACTTTACTTAAGTATTAGCAAGATTATATATTATTATGATTATATATAATCATAATAATAATATAAATAAACTAAACCTAAGTAAACGTAACTACAGTAAAGTATGATCGAAATTATATATTATTATTATTATATATTACATATATATGTTGCAATTCTCAGAATTGCGTCCCCAATGCAACAGCGACCACGGCATGTATGATTAAAAAAAATATCGCGAGTAACTTTGCTCGTAATCGCACATGAAGCAAGGTCATAACATTCAACCACCTAAAGACAATGTAAACGTCCTGTTTCAAAAATTCTCCTGAATAAACTAGAATAGATAGAGAGCTGTAATTTTCAGAATGAAGTACCCAATGCGACTGTGACCAAGGCGTGTATGATAAGAAAAATTATCGCGACTACTTTGCTCGTAATCTCACATGAAGCAAGATCATAACATTCAACCACCTAAAGACAACGTAAACGTCCTGTTTCAAAAATTCTCCTGAATAAACTACAATAGATAGACAGCTGTAATTTTCAGAATTAATTACCCAATGCAACAGTGACCAAGGCGTGTATGATTAAAAAAATTATTGCGACCGCTTTGCTCGTAATCGCACATGAAGCAAGATCATAACATTCAACCACCTAAAGACAACGTAAACGTCCTGTTTCAAAAATTTCCCTGAATAAACTAGAATAGATAGAGAGCTGTAATTTTCAGAATTAATTACCCAATGCAACAGTGACCAAGGCTTGTATGATTCAAAAAATTATCGCGGCTACTTTACTCGTAATCGCACATGAAGTAAGATCATAACATTCAACCACCTAAAGACAACGTAAACGTCCTGTTCTCCTGAATAAACTAGAATAGATAGACAGCTGCAATTTTCAGGATTAATTACCCAATGCAACTGTGACCAAGGCGTGTATGATTAAAAAAAATCGCGACTGCTTTGCTCGTAATCGAACATGAAGCAAGATCATAACATTCAACCACCTTAAGACAATGTAAACGTCCTGCTACAAAAATTCTCCTGAATAAACTAGAATAGATAGAGAGCTGTAATTTTTAAATTAATTACCCAATGCGACTGTGACCAAGGCGTGTGTGATAAGAAAAATTATCGCGACTACTTTGCTCGTAATCGCACATGAAGTAAGATCATAACATTCAACCACCTAAAGACAACGTAAACGTCCTGTTTCAAAAATTCTCCTGAATAAACTAGAATAGATAGACAGCTGTAATTTTCAGAATTAATTACCCAATGCAACAGTGACCAAGGCGTGTATGATTCAAAAAATTATCGCGACTACTTTGCTCGTAATCGCACATGAAGCAAGATCATAACGTTCAACCACCTAAAGACAACGTAAACTCCTGTTTCAAAAATTCTCCTGAATAAACTAGAATAGATAGAGAGCTGTAATTTTCAGAATTACTTACCCAATGCAACTGTGACCACGGCGTGTATGATTAAAAAAAATCGCGACTGCTTTGCTCGTAATCGCACATGAAGCAAGATCATAACATTCAACCACCTTAAGACAATGTAAACGTCCTGCTACAAAAAGTCTCCTGAATAAACTAGAGTAGATAGAGAGCTGTAATTTTCGGAATTAATTACCCAATGAGACTGTGACCAAGCCGTGTATGATAAGAAAAATTATCGCTACTACTTTGCTCGTAATCGCACATGAAGCAAGATCATAACATTCAACCACCTAAAGACAACGTAAACGTCCTGTTTCAAAAAATTTGCTGTATAAACTAGAATAGAGAGCTGTAATTTTCAGAATTAATTACCCAATACGACTGTGACCAAGGCGTGTATGATAAGAAAAATTATCGCGACTACTTTGCTCATAATCGCACATGAAGCAAGGTCATAACATTCAACCACCTAAAGACAACGTAAACATCCTGTTTCAAAAATTCTCCTGAATAAACTGGAATAGATAGAGAGCTGTAATTTTCAGAATGAAGTACCCAATGCGACTGTGGCCGAGGCATGTATGATTAAAAAAATTATCGCGACTACTTTGCTTGTAGTCGCATATGAAGCGAAATCATAACATACTCCAACCTAAAGACAAGTCAGGTTTAAACGATTTCACAAGTATGTGTTTAAAAAATTCTCCTTAATGAACTATGATACACCTGCATACCCTAGAAGTTTGTTATTCATTTAGAAGAATAAATTCTACTTCAAAAGACTATTACGTTCGATGTGACGACTCCACAAATTTAGAAACTTTGCTTTTCCATTACGTCGTGTCAATTCTCATCGATCATGCGTTTGTTTGTCCACAGATTGATTTTGTTGATGTTATTGACATCCGCATTCAGTGATTTGTTATTGCCGCTGTCCTTCGAGTGTGTTTTGTTCTCACGCATCATCGTATTCTAACATGTACAGCGTGGTGCAATATTCAGAGGTTCTACAGAAATCTCTTTTCTGGAAACTGGGTACATCAAAAACAGTATAATAAAAGGAAAGAGTGGCCAGTGGTTAGACCATTCGGTGTAGCCGCGGAGGTCATTTATTCCAAGTTCCATGTACGAAGTAAGGCGTAAACAACGTGAAAAATGTTCCAACAAACTGACAGTTTAACACATAAACGTAAGTGCTACGACATTTCTATGGTGAAATGGCCACAGTGTTACTTTAACGAGCCACTTGGATGTTCTGCGAAGATTGATCTAAAGTGCAGAATCAAATAGTATATTTACTATTATATATATATATATATATATATATATATGTATTGAAAATTAAAAACAAATAAAAGAAAAAAAAATTAGTAGCGTTGTGTAAACTCGTAATTTAAAACCCTTAAGGATGTTTTAGGTATATTGGAAAACGATTTAATTTCAGTGCTTGGCTGGGCGGGCTCTCTGTGCACTAAATAATTAATTAATGTTATAAATGGTCGAGTTTGGCTTAACACTCGATGAGTTATCGACCATTGGTCAGTAGATAGAGGGCCAACTGGAATAGCCGAAAATTAGGGGCATAAAGCATCAAAACGTATACACACGTATATACCGCACTGCTGCCAAAATCAATATTTAGTTAACTATTGTTTAATTGAATTTTGTTTTGCCGTAATCTAGGGCTTACGATGTTTGTGATAGAACTAAATTACTGTTAATAGGAGAGAGATATATAGAGATAGTGAGATATTTATCAATATAGTTTATTTTCCTTGTAATTCTCAGAAAATTTTGTAAAAAAATTGTAAAGCGGGACGTCTGATGGTCACCTTTGGTATGCACTTTCTCATATCTGAATCAGTAGACAGAAATTAACAACTCACTTATGAAGAAAACACAATTTGTCATAAGAAAAAAAATTCGACAAAAATTTCAAAAGATTCTTTTGTTAATTGATCAAAAATGAGATGGTTAGCTTTCGAAAGGTGGCAACCCTAGTACCTACTGTAGAAAGCAATCTATGCGATTGAAAGTAAAAGTTTAATCTTTTGAAATAGCTTTGGAACAAACTTGAAACGATTTCTCGGGGTTACGGAGTCGTGTAGATTTTTGTCACGATAGATAAGATTACATAAAAAATGCCGTCGGCAATTTGTAAGGCTTTGAAAACGAATCAAGATAGAGTCGCTCCGGAGTGAATGTGTTTCCGATTTTTATTTCAACGACTTTTCGAGAATTTATAGTTAAGCTTCATGCAGAGTGTACACTTGATATAAGAAGTTGCGGCTCCGTATTTCATACAAAGGGAATTGCTGCAATCTCTTCTTAGAATTTTGTCAAGGGCAGCATGCGGCATAAATTGTATCTCCGTAAATTCATATTGTCAACCAGACGCAGAAGCAAAATGCAGTTGAAAGTACAAAACGAAAATAAAAGATAAAAGCGCCGTTCTAACAAGACTTCCTTCTTAAATTATTACTATAATAAAAAATATTCAAGTAAATACAAGGGCTTCTCTATTCATTTTCAAATTAAGGTACTAAAACGATACGAAAATATACTCTTAGATCCTGCACTTTAGATCAATCTTCGCAGAACATCCAACTAGCTCGTTAAAGTAACACTGTGTGGCCATTTAACCATAGAAATGTAGCAGCACTTACGTTTATGTGTTAAACTGTCAGTTTGTTGGAACATTTTTCACGTTGTTTACGCCTTACTCCGTACATGGAACTTGGAATAAATGACCTCCGTGGCTACACAGAATGGCCTAACCACTGACCACTCTTTCCTTTTATTATACTGTTTTTGATGTACCCAGTTTCCAGAAAAGAGATTTCAGTAGGACCTCTGAATATTGCACCACGCTGTACATGTTAGAATACGATGATACGTGAGAACAAAACACACTCGAAGGACAGCGGCAATAACAAATCACTGAATGCGGATGTCAATAACATCAACAAAATCAATCTGTGAACAAACAAACGCAAGATCGATGAGAATTGACACGACGTAATGGAAACGCAAAGTTTCTAAAATTGTGGAGTCGTTACATCGAACGTAAAAGTCTTTTGAAGTAGAATTTATTCTTCTAAATGAATAATAAACTTCTAGGGTATGCAAGATTATCATAGTTCATTAAGGAGAATTTTTTAAACACAGACTTGTGAAATCGCTTAAACCTGACTTGTCTTTAGGTGGTAGTATGTTATGATTTCGCTTCTTATGCGACTACAAGCAAAGTAGGTAGTCGCGATAGTTTTTTTTATTATACACGCCTTGGTCACAGTCGCATTGAGTAATTAATTCTGAAAATTACAGCTTCTATCTATTCTAGTTTATTCAGGAGAATTTTTGAAACAGGACGTTTAGGTTGTCTTTAGGTGGTTGAATGTTATGATCTTGCTTCATGTGCGATTACGAGCAGAGTAGTCGCGATAATTTTTCTTATCATACACGCCTTGGTTACAGTTGCATTGGGTAATTTATTCTGAAAATTACAGCTCTCATATCAATTCTAGTTCATTCAGGAGAGTTTTTAAAACAGGACGTTTACGTTGTCTTTAGGTGGTTGAATATTATGATCTTTCTTCATTTGCGATTACGAGCAAAGTAGTCGCGATAATTTTTCTTATCATACACGCCTTAGTCACAGACGCATTGGGTAATTAATTCTGAACATTACAGCTCTCTATCTATTCTAGTTCATTCAGGAGAATTTTTAAAACAGGACGTTTACGTTGTCTTTAGGTGGTTGAATGTTATGATCTTGCTTCATGTGCGATTACAAGCAAAGTAGTCGCGATAATTTTTCTTATCATACACGCCTTGGTCACAGTCGCATTGGGTAATTAATTCTGAAAATTACAGCTCTCTATCTATTCTAGTTTATTCAGGAGAATTTTTAAAACAGGACGTTTACGTTGTCTTTAGGTGGTTGAACGTTATGATCTTGCTTCATGTGCGATTACGAGCAGAGTAGTCGCGATAATTTTTCTTATCATACACGCCTAGGTCACAGTCGCATTGGGTAATTAACTCTGAAAATTACAGCTCTCTATCTATTCTAGTTCATTCAGGAGAATTTTTGAAACAGGACGTTTACGTTGTCTTTAGGTGGTTGAACGTTATGATCTTGCTTCATGTGCGATTACGAGCAGAGTAGTCGCGATAATTTTTCTTATCATACACGCCTAGGCCACAGTCGCATTGGGTAATTAATTCTGAAAATTACAGCTCTCTATCTATTCTAGTTCATTCAGGAGAATTTTTGAAACAGGACGTTTACGTTGTCTTTAGGTGGTTGAACGTTATGATCTTGCTTCATGTGCGATTACGAGCAGAGTAGTCGCGATAATTTTTCTTATCATACACGCCTAGGTCACAGTCGCATTGGGTAATTAATTCTGAAAATTACAGCTCTCTATCTATTCTAGTTCATTCAGGAGAATTTTTGAAACAGGACGTTTACGTTGTCTTTAGGTGGTTGAACGTAATGATCTTGGTTCACGTGCGATTACGAGCAAAGTAGTCGCGATAATTTTTCTTATCATACACGCCTAGGTCACAGTCGCATTGGATAATTAATTCTGAAAATTACAGCTATCTATCTATTCTAGTTTATTCAGGAGAATTTTTAAAACAGGACGTTTACGTTGTCTTTAGGTGGTTGAATGTTATGATCTTGCTTCATGTGCGATTACGAGCAAAGTAGTCGCGATAATTTTTTTAATCATACACGCCTTGATCACAGTCGCATTGGGTATGCAATTCTGAAAATTACAGCTCTCTATCTATTCTAGTTTATTCAGGAGAATTGTTAAAACAGGACGTTTACGTTGTCTTTAGGTGGTTGAATATTATGATCTTTTTTCATTTGCGATTACGAGCAAAGTAGTCGCGATAATTTTTCTTATCATACACGCCTTAGTCACAGACGCATTGGGTAATTAATTCTGAACATTACAGCTCTCTATCTATTCTAGTCTATTCAGGAGAATTTCTAAAACAGGACGTTTACGTTGTCTTTAGGTGGTTGAATGTTATGATCTTGCTTCTTGTGCGATTACGAGCAGAGTAGTCGCGATAATTTTTCTTATCATGCACGCCTTGGCCACAGTCGCATTGGGTAATTAATTCTGAAAATTACAGCTCTCTACCTATTCTAGTTTATTCAGGAGAATTTTTGAAACAGTACGTTTACGTTGTCTTTAGGTGATTGAATGTTATGATCTTGCTTCATGTGCGATTACGAGCAAGGTAGTCGCGATAATTTTTTTAGTCATACACGCCTTAGTCACAGTTGCATTGGGTAATTAATTCTGAAAATAACAGCTCTCTATCTATTCTAGTTTATTCAGGAGAATTTTTTAAACAGGACAGATACGTTGTCTTTAGGTGGTTGAATGTTATGATCTTGCTTCATGTGCGATTACGAACAGAGTAGTCGCGATAATTTTTCTTATCATACACGCCTAGGTCACAGTCGCATTCGGTAATTAATTCTGAAAATTACAGCTCTCTATCTATTCTAGTTTATTCAGGAGAATTTTTGAAACAGGACGTTTACGTTGTCTTTAGGTGGTTGAATGTTATGATCTTACTTCATGTGCGATTACGAGCAAAGTAGTCGCGATAATTTTTTTAATCATACACGCCTATGTCACAGTCGCATTGGATAATTAATTCTGAAAATTGGAACTCTCTAGCTAATCTAGTTTATTAAGGACATTCTTGTATTCATGTGCTATTACGAACAAAGTAGCGATTACGATAAATCCCTTAAATAAAATAAAGACCCTTCAGTAAAGCTTTGAGTTGAACTGAAAAGATGTGAAATAAGATGAAGTCAACGAGAAAATACAGGATACTCAACGGCATTCGCTAAAATACCACTTATTCTCTGCCTTTGGTAATTCAGTTGATATGGATTGGAGATCGAAAAATATACAGCCTGGGGACGTAAGGGCACCAGACAATATGCGGTACTCGAGAAAATCCCTCTTCAGACCCTTGACGCCGATATTCACTAAACATCAACAGGCGTAAGTAGCAGTGGCACTGACACTGACAAATTGAAAATGAAAAAGACAGAAAAAGAGTAGGTATGCAGGAGCAGATGCATTTAAGATGGCATTATCTCACCTTTTAACTTCAGCTGAAGATAAATACTTATTACTGTATCATCTTTTCCTAATAATGTCATGTAAATATTTTCGAGAGACGGTAACTTCCGGTCGCAAAGCAATGTATCGAAAGAGGATTTCGAATTTTGAACGCAAGGTTTTCTGAACCATGCGTTCTGAAAAAGCTGTGATAAGAGTCCAATTCGAATAGCAATCAATGGTCCATTCTTATTGCAAAATCACGTAAAATCGAATTGTAACCGTTTGTAGTCTTATTCAATCCTCCCTAACAAAATGCTAAGAAGCTAGTGCCTTGGAGACATGAAAAAGCATGCGAAAGACTCAGTGAATTTTGCCAGTTGTGAACGGAGAAGTTCATAAACTTAATAATCTCTTAGCTGCCCTGTTTCGCTTCCACGGTCCAGAATTTTTAGTAGATTTAACATCACATTTCAACTACTTCAAGTTTTCAGTTATGCCCGACATGTGGAGTATCGCTTTACAAAGTTTGAATATAAAAACAAGAAAAGGTACCAAACAAAAAATACTTATTTGTATCTTATTCATTAATCTTTATTCTTTCCTCATTATACACTAAACTTTAAATGGATTTGATACGTAAAAAGATTTCCCCACATTTCTTATTTCGTATTACAAGATAGCTAAAAGTGAGGTTAGATCTGTCTATAGTAGGAGACGTATCTTTTATTGAAGCGCTTCCTGATCCGACAATGTATTGTAATCAAGACGACAAATAAAATCAATGTTTTCTTTTTCCAGGAAACTGCTGAATGCTACGATCAGTGCGAATAAAACGGGTCACTTTTTGTGGATCGGGAGCGATTCCTGGGGAGCAAAGGTACATCCAGTGAGGGATCAGGAGTGGGCAGCCGAAGGAGCTATCACAATTCTTCCCCATCGCAACGCCATTAAAGGTATAGATCGTCTGTTTACCGTAGCTTAGGTACATCGTATTTTGCAGATCGCAGTCGTGCACTCGATCTTTTTCGTCTCTTTCCTCTTGTGGGATTGAACGCTTCATTTCAACATGAATGATTCCAACCTGCACGCCACTGTTTTGTTTTTTCAACGTCCTCCGAATTTTAATTTAATTAATGCGTTTGATCTCCAGCATACGTTATGAAACTCATATACGAATCTCACATTCGCCCATTCGAGTATAACACCCTTTCCATATCATAGCACTTGAATGGAATTGATCACGGTTGTAATTGTTTTGTTAATATCGAATTTAGTAAAAAACCGCAATCGTTTGAACGTAATTTAATTATTAAAGGACGGTCACGAAAAAAAATCACCCGGGGCTAGCTTTCTGACGCTCTTGTTTGCCAGGGCCAATAATTTTTTCCGGGTAAAAGTCTGCTCAGTGGTAAATAAAAATTGATATTCAAAAGAGGTCAACAGGAAAATTAACGATTCTATAATACACTTTTTTTTAGTTTTAACCATGAATTTGTTTATTGATGTGTCACACACGATCGGTACTGTCTGAGACTGCAAACTATCCCTGGAAATACTAGCAAAAGAGAACAAGGTTTCACTGATGTGGGTTCCAGGACATTCAGGGATGGAAGGCAACGAACAAGCCGACATCCTGGCCAGAGCAGGCTCTAAGACTTCTTTCTACGGACCTGAACCCTGTTGCGAGATCAAAAAACCCACATCAGGAAGATGGTACAAAACTGGGAAGACAAAGCTAAACGAGCTTACTGGGAAACATCACCTGGCATGAGACAAGCTAAGGCTACCATAACTTTCTCCGCTTTCAAGGCCAGACAGTATCTCAAGTTACAAACACCAGAAGGATTGAACGCTTCATTTCAACATGAATGATTCCAACCTGCACGCCTCTGTTTTGTTTTTTCAACGTCCTCCGAATTTTAATTTAATTAATGCGTTTGATCTCCAGGTATGAAACTCATACAATTCGCATACGAATTTCACATTCGCCCATTCGAGCATAACACCTCTTCCATATCATAGCATTTGACCACGGTTATAACTGTTGTTAATATCGAATTAAGTAAAAAACCGCCATCGTTTGAACGTAATTTAATTATAAAAGGAAGCTCACGAAAAAAAATCACCCGGGGCTAGCTTTCTTACGCTCTTGTTCGCTAGGTCCAATATTTTTTTCCGGGTAAAAGTCTGCTCAGTTGTGAATAAAAATTGATATTAAAAAGAGGTCAACAGGAAAATTAACGATTCTGTAATACACTTTTTTTAAGCTTTAACCATGAATTTGTTTATTGATGTGTCACACACGATCGGTACTGTCTGAGACTGCAAACTATCCCTGGAAAAACTAGCAAAGGAGAACAAGGTTTCACTGATGTGGGTTCCAGGACGTTCAGAGATCGAAGGCAACGAACAAGTCGACATCCTAGCCAGAGAAGGTTCTAAGACTCACTTCTACGGACCTGAACCCTGTTGCGATATCAAAAAAGCCACATCAGGAAGATGGTACCAAACTGGGAAGATAAACGAGCTTATTGGGAAACATCGCCTGGCATAAGGCAAGCTAAGGCTACCATAACCTTCTCCGCCTCCAAGGCCAGACAGTATATCAAGTTACAAACACCAGAAGGATTGAACGCTTCATTTCAACATGAATGATTCCAACCTGCACGCCTCTGTTTTGTTTTTTCAACGTCCTCCGAATTTTAATTTAATTAATGCGTTTGATCTCCAGGTATGAAACTCATACAATTCGCATACGAATTTCACATTCGCCCATTCGAGCATAACACCTCTTCCATATCATAGCATTTGACCACGGTTATAACTGTTGTTAATATCGAATTAAGTAAAAAACCGCCATCGTTTGAACGTAATTTAATTATAAAAGGAAGCTCACGAAAAAAAATCACCCGGGGCAAGCTTTCTTACGCTCTTGTTCGCTAGGTCCAATATTTTTTTCCGGGTAAAAGTCTGCTCAGTGGTGAATAAAAATTGATATTAAAAAGAGGTCAACAGGAAAATTAACGATTCTATAATACACTTTTTTTAGTTTTAACCATGAATTTGTTTATTGATGTGTCACACACGATCGGTACTGTCTGGGACTGCAAGCTATCCCTGGAAAAACTAGCAAAAGAGAACAAGGGGTCACTGATTTCGGTTCCAGGACATTCAGGGAGCGAAGGCAACGAACAAGCCGATATCCTAGCCAGAGAAGGCGCTAAGACTCCCTTCTACGGACCTGAACCCTGTTGCGGTATCAAAAAAGCCACCTCAGGAAGATGGTACAAAACTGGGAAGATAAAGCTAAACGAGCTTAATGGGAAACATCACCTTGCATATGAGACAAGCTAAGGCTACCATAACCTTCTTCGCCTCCAAGGCCAGACCGTATCTAAAGTTACAAACACCAGAAGGATTGAACGCTTCATTTCAACATGAATGATTCCAACCTGCACGCCACTGTTTTGTTTTTTCAACGTCCTCCGAAATTTAATTTAATTAATGCGTTTGATCTCCAGGTATGAAACTCATACAATTCGCATACGAATCTCACATTCGCCCATTCGAGCATAACACCTCTTCCATATCATAGCATTTGACCACGGTTATAACTGTTGTTAATATCGAATTTAGTAAAAAACCGCCATCGTTTGAACGTAATTTAATTATAAAAGGAAGGTCACGAAAAAAAATGACCCGGGGCTAGCTTTCTTACGCTCTTGTTCGCTAGGTCCAATAAATTTTTCCGAGTAAAAGTCTGCTCAGTGGTGAATACAAATTGATATTCAAAAGAGGTCAACAGGAAAATTAACGATTCTGTAATACACTTTTTTTTAGTTTTAACCATGAATTTGTTTATTGATGTGTCACACACGATCGGTACTGTCTGGGACGGCAAACTATCCCTGGAAAAACTAGCAAAGGAGAACATGGTTTCACTGATGTGGGTTCCAGGACATTCAGGGAGCGAAGGCAACGAACAAGCCGATATCCTAGCCAGAGAAGGCTCTAAGACTCCCTTCTACGGACCTGAACCCTGTTGCGGTATCAAAAAAGCCACATCAGGAAGATGGTACAAAACTGGGAAGATAAAGCTAAACGAGCTTACTGGGAAACATCACCTTGCATATGAGACAAGCTAAGGCTACCATAACCTTCTGCGCCTCCAAGGCCAGACAGTATCTCAAGTTACAAACAGCAGAAAGATTGAACGCTTCATTTCAACATGAATGATTCCAACCTGCACGCCTCTGTTTTGTTTTTTCAACGTCCTCCGAATTTTAATTTAATTAATGCGTTTGATCTCCAGCATACGGTATGAAACTCATACAATTCGCATACGAATCTCACATGCGCCCATTCAAGCATAACATCATTTCCATATCATAGCACTTGACAACGGTTATAACTGTTTTTAATATTGAATTTAGTAAAAAACCGCCATCGTTTGAACGTAATTTAATTATTAAAGGCAGGTCACGAAAAAAAATCACCCGGGGCTAGCTTTCTTACGCTCTTGTTCGCTAGGTCCAATAATTTTTTCCGTGTAAAAGTCTGCTCAGTGGTGAATAAAAATTGATATTAAAAAGAGGTCAACAGGAAAATTAACGATTCTATAATACACTTTTTTTAGTTTTAAGCATGAATTTGTTTATTGATGTGTCACATGCGCTTGGTACTGTCTGGGACTGCAAACTATCCCTGGAAAAACTAGCAAAAGAGAACAAGGTTTCACTGATGTAGGTTCCAGGACATTCAGGGATCGAAGGCAACGAACAAGCCGACATCCTAGCCAGAGAAGGCTCTAATACTCCCTTCTACGGACCTGTCGCGGTCGGTCAAAGTTATTTCCCATACAAGTCACCAGTTGCATAAAATTTTCTCATAATGCGTTAAAGCGAGGTTCTCATTTAGAGACTTAAAAAGTAGCTCAACTTTGGCACAGTATTTCAAACAAATTGTATTTGAGATATCAATATTTTTTCTTTTGCTATATATTTAGTATACTTTAGAGTACAACAAAAATTGTGCGAGAAAAAAACTATAATATGCAAGAAGTGGATACTGTTGTCGGAAGTATCAGGCCCTGCGCGGCGGGCTTTTCTTAACGACGTGCACGATAGCTCCTATAAAAATAGCTAGAAATCGAAATTTCAAAAGGGCTGTGAATCTAGATGAAATTAGTTGGAGGCTAAGCCAAAATTTAGTTAAAAAAGTTGAAAATTGACAAAATGCTTGATGTTTGAATTTTAAGTTCGATTTTCTACAGGTTTTTTTCGTTATCAAATCGATATAAATAACATAATTATTTAAAAGTTTTACTTATTATGAAGTTCAGCCTCCAATAAATAGTATTTTCTTGGAATTTTGTTGGAAAAACACGATGGTTGTATCGGTGTTGTTAACTCTACACTAGAAGGTACAAACATTATACTTTTTAAAACTCCTTTTCTATATGAATTCATTGAAATATAATAACTTACTCAACAGAAGCACCTAAATAAATTCGTTCTCTATGTTGTATCCAAATTTCACATTCATATTTTAAAGCGTCACCGAGAATTATCATTTCAATAAAAACATCGCTTTGTGCCGCCTTAATAAAGGAAGTATCGCCCGGGAAAGATAAAAATTTTGATTATTTTCAACCGATTACATGAGAACCTCCCCTTAAGTTAGACCATACGATATTTGACAAAACATGCTAGAAAATTCTATTTCCAGTACATTGCAGACTAAAGGGTTTCGGGTTCTCTCAAATAGATTCAATTAAAAGAAATCCGCCAACGAACAACTTTGGTAAATTAGATTCGTCGCGGAATCTTGTGACAGCGTGGCCATGAATTTCGCGTATTAGTCGTTAAATTTGACCTCGTCCGTTGTTTTTTTTTTGCTCACACAGGATTATTAATCCGCGTACGCGCAATGTTGAGCCCCCGTTAGTCCATTGTGGCGTTCTTTTTTCAGGATATGCGGCCTATTGTTAAAAGTCCTCTTTATATTCCACTAATACCACATACAATTTTCATTTCATAAGCTGAGGTTACAAGTATGGTGGAACCATTATATGATCAATGTCATATATGATTCCTGCCTAAAAACGTTTTACTGCGTTTTTCCTGCGGTATTATTGTTTTGGAAATGGAAATGTAGCAAAAACGGTGTAGTCACTGGATAAGACACATTGCAGACATTGTTTTAAACGCTGAGCTCCGTCGCTGTCGCTTATGCAAATAACATCAGAACATCATGCAGCATAATTTGCAGATGCAACGTTAGTTAGTCATTTGCATTACTGTATATATCAATGAACCGTACGTCACACGACTAGCGTGTTAATTTCAACCAGTAATAAATATTAATTGTTGGTTAAACTCAGCAGGGATTAAACACGGCGTTGCGTTTGGCGCCTCTAAACCACAGAAACGTACGTTATTATGCTTTATTGTCATGCATGCGCGCATTTCATTTACATATCCTTAAATAACAGCGTTAAACGTTCAATTATATACAACCCCAAGGGATAGTTTATTTCGAGCTATATTAAGGTGTGTATACATCTGTTATACCATATTTTTGATGCTTGTAACCAAATTTCAACGACTTTCAATTTTGGTGGATGCGCCAGAACATGACAGACGATACGAAGAATGAAAATAAAAAATATTAACCCTCAATATAGAATCTTGAATCGAACAATAGTTATATAGAATGATCAAGCTAATAAAGTTTATTTCGATATTCTATCACGTACCTAACCGAAGTTATGATGCTTTAAAGTTCTTGCGTCAAAATACTGTATAGGTAAAAATTTCAATTTCCTATAAATGTAAGAAATTTCGCTCATATCGATTAAACAAAACAACCTTAAACTCGTGTCGGTGGAAATTGTGGCGAGGAAAAGTGAAACTTCGTAAAAAATTGACCGGATGTGGACTCCAGCGGTGCTCCGCCCTATCTTATAAAGATAGCTCTCCAACGACAATTTCCTTTATATTGGATCCTTGTCCATATCTCTACTTCAAATAATAAGTATCGAGGGACTGCGTGGAGACCCCAGAAATACACTCGGGCCAGAATAAGGTAGCAAAAAAAGAATGTCGGACATATATTTTTATAGGTCTCAGTTCAGTATTTTTAAAAACGATGGTAGTCGTACCGTTTCCGAAGTGTACCGCAAAGTCACTTTACTATTGAATAATCTTCCCCGTGTGCAACATTGTAATGCCTTCCAGTGCTATTTGCTGTTATAATATTGACTCAACAAAGTTAGAAAGTTAACAAGTACGTTGTCTATTTATACAGCCTGTATATCATTCATCAAACTGAATATATCTGTAAATTTGACCGGCACAAAACAATAAATCATTTCAAATACGCTGCCCGTTTGGAACTGTTGAAAATTATATTAGCGCAATGTAAATTGTATACTCAAATATCTACATAGACAGTAGAAATGTGCTTCCACTGGGTATTTATTTTACGTTTATGCGACAAGTTTATGCGAAACTTTCAGCTAAACAGAATATTTGATATTCATACATTAGGATGTCAACATTGTTACTTGGTTACAGAGGTGTTACCGTGGTGTTACCATGATCTATTATTAAAGGTGGGTTTTAAAGTTGATATGAAGCTGAATCAAATCACGTTCCACTACACCGGTATGCTTACGCGCATCGGCCACACCCACAAGTGACGTCAGTGCGAGAAGGAAGCGGAAGCAGCGTTAATATGGCTGTAATTTTATGGCTGCCTTAGTAGCCAATTGTTGTTGTCACGGTTGTAATGATGGTAGCTAATATGTTGTTGTGACGTTCAAGCCTTTTTGACAATTAAAGCGTTGGCATGGTTGTCAACTTGTTAACCTAAATCACCTGCAAAGGTCAAAAACTTACGGATGTATTTGGTTGCCTAGGTGTCCGTGTGAACATCCTTCTCGTAGTGACGTCATGCGCAGAAATGAACGACTTTGAGACACGAAGTAAGCAGGCCGGTGTAGTGGATCGTGATCTAAGCCATACTATTAAACCAGTCGATTTTTACAGTGCGAACTCAGACAGACTAAACCTCCAAAGCTTCTGCTCTAATAGTTATGAATTCTAGTGGAGGTTATTGATTGACATTCGGGATGACTCCCTTATCATCTCGAGAGCCTTCAGGACTACTTTCGTATAATATTATCGATTACTTCATCCCAGGTAGATGAGAACTAAAGTTTCAAGATTGAGAAGTTTCGTACAATCCCAAGCTACGTACATAGGGCAATGTTATCCAAACAGTTCGCGAAAGTTTGACTTTACACCAACCGCTGAAATAATGCTTCAATATTATCTGAAATTCTAATTCCGTTTAAAGAATTCCATTTAGAATGTTGAAATACAAACACATTTGTGAGGGCTGGGGAGTTATGCTGGAACCGGCAAGTGAGAAATTCGTATACGAATTGCATCGTTTTCGCATTGATGCATAATTCGCATTTTTGTACGTTGTTTCTTCACGATTTTTTCTACATAACCACCAATGTTGTGGAAGGCGAAATTCCACGTCCACAGACACATATATTCTGTACATGAAGAGGTAGAGAGGCGGAGAGTTACAATCGCAGGGAAGTCTGAGGCTAGGGTAATATAATTGAGAAGACAAGGGGCCGGCAGATGGCATATAACATTTTATTCGCATGTCGGAAACATTTGTAACGAATTGTAATTCCAAAACAAAAGCTGTTAAATGCCCATTTGTTCCAGACGTGCAGTGAATGGGCGGGAGAGTTATGCGGTGAAATTATAATCAAACGACATTTTCATAATGACTTCTCGTTAAACTTCCGGCCGGCCCGTTTGATCTTTTCACCGACCCGTCGTCACACCTTCTCTCGAATGCTCAGCCATTTTTTGCCCCTTGAAAAATCTCCCTCGGATGAGACATTAAATTATTTACCCTTTAGGAACTTTGCATTTTTGTCTCATTACCTTGCACGGATTTTGACGATTAGTGGGATGATAATTAGATCTTTTGTCAGTTGCAGAACAATAAGTACGTAATGCAAACATTGTGAGATACAGTAGAGACTCGCTAATCCGAATCGCTTTCTTCAAACCATAATAAAAAGTTACTTTTGTATAATGTTTCTCTTGATTTTAATGTCTGTATAATTGCGATAAAAGCGATAATAAACATCAGAAAGCTCCTGAATTTGAGTTAACACATAACTGGAAACTCAGTGGAGCCGAAGTAATGAACCATAATCCAGTTATCGCCCAACAAACTACCCGAAAGGGCAACATTTGCGAAATACGGTACACCGATAATGAAATTAATTATTTGGCGAGACAATAGTGAGATTTATGGGCACAAATTTACGTTCGAACACCTACAGAGCCTTCGGTAATGTTTGAATAGATTTCGAACTGATACTACTCTCGCATATGTAGGCAATTTCCTCTTTATTAACACTGATAAACCCTTGCTCATACCTATTAGTACCCTATGTATTGTGTACGCCCCAATGCAACCAACCGACCACTTCATTCACTTGATCTTGGGTGATTTATCTCTATTTTGGATGACAGCTCATAAATACAGAGTAAAAAATTCAAATGCTTTCTTCCCTATATGGCACCAGTTTTTAGGAAGGCTAGTACTACCTTGACCTACTCCGCTAGATTCTCCGTCGAGCAGTGGTGGAGATCAGCTGACTGCTGAGCGAGCCGTGGGAAGTCCCGTGTTGCCGTGTCGCCAGTGTTACGTTGTTTTCTGGTTGACCGCCTCTTATGTGTAAAAATGTTTTTATCAAAAGACGACAAATGTAATTGCCTATTGATTTTAATACACCTGTAATTTCTCATTAAATTCACCCGATATTATCAGAAATCAGGGTAGTCATGTTTAAAAAACACTTTGTTTTAAAACAGTATTTTAAACATGTTTTAGAACAAATATTTTGTTTTAAACTATTCTGTTTTAAACATGTTTTAAACATTTTGTTTTAAGTGTTATGTTTTAAACGTATTTTAAACTACCGAAATTTGAACAGCATATTTAATTATTTAATGCGAGCTTTATGCTGGTCTTTAATATTTGAATGCATAGATCAATTAAAAAATAAAAAATAATTTAAATTTTGTATTTATTAGTCAAATAAAAAGTTTTTCATAAAATATAGTAATACAAGAACAGTGGTAGCAAGTAAAGTAAGGAATTAAAAGATGTCGATCAAAATACTTTCAAATAAAATAATTGCATGATTTAAAACATATTTAAAACAAATTTTATTCCTTGTTTAAAACATGTTTTTACGTGTGATTTAAAAGATGTTTAATTTCATGTTTAAAACATGCTTTTTTTGTGATTTGTTTAATAACCTTGTTTCGTAAAAAAACATTATTCATAAAAAAAACCATTACGTATAAAAAAACATGTTTACTTTGTTAAACGTTTTTATAACAACCCTGTCAGAAATGCTGCCTAGCCGAACATAAAGTATTTTTAAACATGTTTTAAACAGTTTGTTTTAAGTGTTATGTTTTAAACGTATTTTAAACTACCGAAATTTGAACAGCATATTTAATTATTTAATGAGAGCTTTATGCTGGTCTTTAATATTTGTATGCATAGATCAATTAAAAAATAAAAAATAATTTAAATTTTGTATTTATGAGTCAAATAAAAAGTTTTTTCATAAAATATAGTAATACAAGAACAGTGGTAGCAAGTAAAGTAAGGAATGAAAAGATGTCGATCAAAATACTTTCAAATAAAATAATTGCATTATTTAAAACATATTTGAAACAAATTTTATTCCTTGTTTAAAACATGTTTTTACGTGTGATTTAAAACATGTTTAATTTCATGTTTAAAACATGCTTTTTTTGTGATTTGTTTCTTGTTTCGTAAAAAAACATTATTCATAAAAAGAACCATTACTTATAAAAAAACATGTTTATTTTGTTAAACGATTTTATAACAACCCTGTCAGAAATGCTGCCTAGCCGAACATAAAGTAACATTGGATTGAAACGTTGCGAATTTGTTGTGGTTTTAATCTTCATAATACAAGCCATCCGTTTTTTTTAAGAGATATTTGAATTGACTATATAATATTAGAAAAACGAGTTATTAAAAATATGTACTTACTTATTTACAATGCAAAATCATGTTATTATCAAGTAGTGTGCTTACGCCTTATGTCTTTAAGAGCTACTGCAGCGCTTTTCTGCCAAGGGCCCCCCACAGCTTTTCTGCCCAGGGGCCCCCACAGTCCTAAATCCGGCGCTGCATAGATGGCGACTTCTTACATTAAACGTAGGAGTTGGGTTATTAGGTTATCATGGAACAGCTCCAAACAATATTCGCTACTATATGAGTGATATTGGTAATTATTCTCTGCGAACTATATTTGAAGTTTCAGTTGGGGTTGGTGGGCGAGGAATGTTGATTGATTTGCTGATATATCTAATATAACGCGAGCTCATCTCTTCTCGTTGCAGAATTTGACGACTATTACAAATCCCTAAGGCCAAGGATGAATGGCGACCAGTGTAATATTAGCTCTGGGTTGAACTACCCTCACAATACTGCTGGGCTACTTATCAACTGTCGAAACGCCTGGTTCCGAGAGTTTTGGAGCCAGCATAACAAATGTACCTTTGGACGCGAGAAACCCTGCACAGGCAACGAGAAGATAACTGATTATGAACAGGAAGGACTTGTGCCATTTGTGGGTAAGTAAGAAAGCATGCAATAACTTGCATTTGAAGCGTATAAATGCAAATGTAAACGCCAAAAACCTACCAAGTCCTTCAAAGCGTACCAACAACATATTGTAGAAAAGAAAAGATGATCAAATCTAGACTCAATAAGCAGACAAAATGAGCAAAACTTAACTCATGTTAACTCATGTTATTACAAAATATCAAATGTCTGCTTTTGCATCTTTACGCTTCATTTTGTAAATATGTTAACGATCGAAAAAGCGAGCTGGTATACTATACATTTGCGTGGAGATAAAGTGAGATAAATCGATTTAAAATTTAATTAATATCAAGGCAACACTTTAATTGGCAATAATACCAAGAACACTTTATAAAGTATTCCGATATCCGGAAGCACGGCAATATTAAAATGCTCTTTAATTATAGAAGATTAATTGATATATCTGGAAAATTCGCCTTTAAGTACAAACTTGCTCACACTGCATGTTTTATTACATTGATCATTTATCAAAAGACAATCATCTATCTAGATTATTCCAGTGCACTGAAACTCTGCACAATTTAAAAGACCATTTAGTCAATGAGATTCCTAATCGTCAAGCGTACAATATTGGTAATAGGACCACGATTTATGACATGGATTGTCCATACCACTTGAAATTAATGTCAAATATAATAAATCTTGCAAGTCTACTAGGATAAACGTTTAAAATCTTTTAAAATATAGATCGCCTTTCAAAATATTTCAGAGAAACAAGTATTGGTAGACATATTTACTTCTGCCTTGTTTCCTTAACACAATTTAGCGCTTCATGTTGCAGTTAAAACTTGTTCTATTAATATTATTTACTACTACACCAGAAATAATTTCTTAGTTAGTTTCAGTAACATGGAACACTAATTTAGGAAGTTTGTATATCCCTAGGATATAGTGCACTTAAGTTTTATTCCTGTAGTATATTGAGGTTGCAACTTCAACCTTTGTTTCTGTTCGTGCCATTATAAGTAAATTAGTAAAATATCTAGCAGATGCTCGGAGTTTTTCCCCATAGAGACTAACGTAAATCAATCAGTTGCTAGAGAAAAATGCTTATAACTTTTGCAAAAATGGTTGCATAAATTTCTATCATACCTCAAATTGTGGGTAATTAAAAGTTCTAGTAGCCGTCAGACCCTCAGAGTTTTGCCCCCCCCGAAAAAAGACCCTAAATCGCGATAATATTCGTGCGAATAGCAAACGTATTTCATTTAGTTGCTGCAGCAAAATGTCCATAACATTTGCAAAAATTCTTGCATAAATTTCTATCATACCTCAAATTGTAGGTAATTAAAAGTTCTAGTAGCCGTCAGACCCTCAGAGTTTTGCCCCCCCCCGAAAAAAGACCCTAAATCGCGATAATGTCCGTTCGAATAGCAAACGTATTTTATTCAGTTCCTGCAGCAAAATGTCCATAACTTTTGCAAAAATTCTTGCATAAATTTCTATCATACTTCAAATTGTAGGTAATTAAAAGTTCTAGTAGCCATCAGACGCTCAGAGTTTTGCCCCCCGAAAAAACACCCTAAATCGCGATAATATTCGTGCGAATAGCAAACGTATTTCATTTAGTTGCTGCAGAAAAATGTCCATAACTTTTGCAAACATTCTTGCATAAATTTCTATCATACCTCAAATTGTAGGTAATTAAAAGTTCTAGTAGCCATCAGACCCTCAGAGTTTTGCCCCCTCGAAAAAAGACCCTAAATCGCGATTATATTCGTGCGAATAGCAAACGTATTTCATTCAGTTGCTGCAGCAAAATGTCCATAACTTTTGCAAACATTCTTGCATAAATTTCTATCATACCTCAAATTGTAGGTAATTAAAAGTTCTAGTAGCCATCAGACCCTCAGAGTTTTGCCCCCCCGAAAAAAGACCCTAAATCGCGATTATATTCGTGCGAATAGCAAACGTATTTCATTTAGTTGCTGCAGCAAAATGTCCATAACTTTTGCAAAAATTCTTGCATAAATTTCTATCATACCTCAAATTGTAGGTAATTAAAAGTTCTAGTAGCCATCAGACCCTCAGAGTTTTGCCCCCCGAAAAAAGACCCTAAATCGCGATAATATTCGTGCGAATAGCAAACGTATTTCACTTAGTTGCTGCAGAAAAATGTTCATAACTTTTGCAAAAATTCTTGCATAAATTTCTATCATACCTCAAATTGTAAGTAATTAAAAGTTCTAGTAGCCATCAGACCCTCAGAGTTTTGCCCCCCGAAAAAATACCCTAAATCGCGATAATATTCGTGCGAATAGCAAACGTATTTCATTTAGTTGCTGCAGCAAAATGTCCATAACTTTTGCAAAAATTCTTGCATAAATATCTATCATACATCAAATTGTAGGTAATTAAAAGATCTAGTAGCCCTGCGATGCTCATAGTTTTGCTCCATGGACAACAGACCCTAAATCGTGATAATGTCCGTTGGAATAGCAAACGTAAATCAGTCAGTTGCTACAGGAAAATGCCTATAACGTTTGTAAAAATTCTTGCATAAATTTCTATCATACCTCAAATTGTAGGTAATTAAAAAACCTAGTAGCCCTGCGACGCTCGGAGTTTTGCTCCACGGACAACAACCTCTAAATGGCGACAATGTCCGTTGGAATATCAAACTGGAACACACTGCGTGTGTTTGTGGTAGACGGATGGTATTATTATCAGATTTGGAGGCATAAGCGTGTTGGTTATCTGTATCGGGTGGCAAAGTGACCGACGCTCGCCGGCGCGCCGGCTGCTGTAGATTTTCAGGACGTCGCTGTCCAATAAAGAAAAAGAACGATGGTGATGTGTGTTGTGCGCTCGGCAAACTTTCGGCTTGTCAAGGTTTATCGAACATCTGAGATTCCTCTAGAGCCCCCGCACTGATAAACGATAGCATAAGTACAACAGGCACGTTTTAAATCGAGTCCGTATATCAGTAAAATCCGATTAGCTCCAAAGGTGTGCCCTGTATACAAACATAATTTTATTGTCGTTACTCTTTCTCTTCTCGTTATTTATATCGACCCTTCGCGAACCGATTTATGGTACATTAATTTCTAACGGTCGAACACAAGACACACTTTCCTGTGGATAGAAAAAAGATGTGAGCTGCATCCCAAAACAGGGCCGAGATTAACGGTTGCTGTCCATTTTTTTGCCCTTCGGGGGAGATAAAACGTTGAAATCAATAACAGGTAACCCTTCGCGACATTATTATTTTTTATTATATTTTTAATATTGACATTATTACCGTAAAACGGGGTGAGATTGACTTCACGTGTGAGATTGATCACTCGTTATATTCGTAAACAAACGGCCCATTTTAACACGTTAAACCGCCATTTTCAGTCGTTTGATTGTGCTAATATATATAGTTTTGAATCGGTACATCATTGAACCGCACGCAGATAGGAGGTGTCATTTTTTGTGACTGAAAATAAACCATGAAAAAAGAGCCAATTTCTATACGCCTCAAACTTTTAGTTACTGGACCACTAACGGGCTATATTCAAAACTATGTATAAGACGAAACTGTACAGTCATGGAAATAAGTAAGTTCGTATCGCTATCGCAGGATTTGAAAATAGTATGTCGGTTATATATTCGTGTACTGTTCTACCTCGACCCGGCCGCTTCGCAAAAAGTTGTCCGTCACGAGGTGGTTTTTCGATGGATGTAATGTAACGGGATTTAGCTTATTTTTAGCGTATCCGACCTTTTCCTTAATGTGATATCTTCATTGCAATGTAATAAATGAAATATGATCACTACAGTTAAGTTTACGAGTAGGTAATGCATTAATTAAATATAGAATTACTTTTATAATAATATTAATAAACATGAAATTTGATAATATGATACTAATATATATATGATAATAATAGCATGACACATTATATAAATGTATGTTAACTAATACACATATTAATTACGCAAGTAAATGCCCTTGCCCAGCAGTAGGATGACGGGCTTAAGTAAGTAAGTAAGTAAATGCGCAAATCAACTTGATGCCAAGGATTATCACTAAATATAGACTATTTCAGAATTGTAAAATTAAAATATATTCACTAAATGGAAATAAATTCTCTAAATTTAAGTTAAATTTACATTTAGGACGAGCATGTATTTGGTATGAAGGACAATGGAAATTTTATATCTGTATTTACTTTACAGCAGTTAATGTTCAATTATCTTTCATGACATCTAATACATGCTTGACAACCAAAATAATTTAAATTATAGCAATATAGACAGGCTGTCCCACGTTTCTTCCGCAAAACAATTTTTTTCAGAAAGTAAATTACTTTTTCAATTCATTAAAAAGTTACAGCCGTTTGAATTATTAACAACATCTTATTTTAAACGGCCCCAACTTCAGAAGGAACAGAGAAAACCAATAAGACCATATGAAACATATTACTTTCTAGAAAAAAAAAACAAAACATTTTGGTATTTTCTTTTGTTCATTTGTTAAGTCAAATTATTAAAATTTTACTTATAATTAATAATTTTTTATTGTTGTAATATCTATTTATTGTGTTTTATTTTATACTTTATTCATTCGTACTTCTTTGCTTCTATTTTATTAACCTTGATATATCGAATGGTAACTTGAACTTGCGTTTTGTTTCAATTAAAGTTGCATGCAATATCCTGGTGGGAATGTACTGAAATAGCTGAGCAGCAAATTGCGGTGATGGCTGTTGTAAACGCACTGTTACTTTTGTAATTCCGATAATCAATGGGTTGCGAGCGATAGCGCTGAAAATGTAATGTAATGCGTCCGGTGGAGTTTGAAATTAAACGGGGGTATTTGCATATTATACTGTTAGAATACTGAACAGAAACCGCAACGGTGGTCAGCCGGAAAACACCACAAGCATCTGGCTAGAAGCATTCTGGGGCGGAAAGTTTAACTTGACAATGATTACCTCGGTAAACTGGGTTGACCGCGTTTATAACTTTATTTAAGAACCGAACTTTTGACAGTTTGACTGGATTTTTCGATGAGTAACGTCGACATCGCACACAACTCCTACCAACATGATTAAACTTCCAACCGAAAACATAATTAGTTAGCCATCCCCTGTTAACAGCTAGATTGTCAAAGAAAATTTGAAACGAAATTTTAACTCATTTACATCTAGCGAAGTAAAAGATCTGGATATTAAGCTGGATCATCATAAAGGTGGAGCACTCTCTCCCTTATGGACACTAGAGTAGTTATTTTTATTTAGAAAGCAACGACCCCTCAAAATCGTTTCCAAATCCAAAAATAGTGGACACGTATTTTTTTCGAAATTTTGTTTATCATAATAATTGTTTATGAAAACTTATGTTAAAGTTATAGGACTTTCCAATGAGGTAGAGAGCTTTCCAAGGATTATTATATGGATTTGAACCCCTAATCCACCCCACAGTGCCTTGAAAACTACCCAAATGAACAAATTTACATTTTTCGGAAAATTGACCGTTCTAATCATTTCATTATCGTTTTTCTCATAGAAATCATTACTATAAGTCTGTTGGAATGTTTATAAACATTTGTCAGTTCCATTTGTTTAAACAAATTCTATTTGTTTAAATAATTCGTTTTTCTCGAAAATCCGTCTGAATTCTGTTTTCTGAGTTCGACATGGCAAATTATTATCTTGCAGTGATTAAATCCAAAAATAAAAGATATATCTTCATTAAAAAATGTCTTCCTATTGTTTAAACAATCGTTTATAATTCATTTTCAACTTGTTTTCTAATTATGGTAA
The DNA here is from genome assembly GCA_963966075.1 of Aphodius sticticus. Taxonomy (NCBI): domain Eukaryota; kingdom Metazoa; phylum Arthropoda; class Insecta; order Coleoptera; family Scarabaeidae; genus Aphodius; species Aphodius sticticus. The sequence continues at coordinate 6,253,836 of OZ014515.1, read as the reverse complement.
AAAGGCAGTTTGTGAAATTATCTTATAAATGTCATGTTCGTGATATCGAGTCTGTATTATCTAATTATCTATTTGTTTAAACAAGTGCCATTTCTTAATTGCAATTCGCCTAAAATTATTTTTTTTAGATCGGTCTGCGCAACTATTATTCTGAAGTGACATCATTTATATTTTGGGATGATTTCTAGTGTTTGAATAATAAAATAATATTCGTTTTCAATATTTCATCAAATTAGAGTAGAGGGAACAGTTTCCTGACAGCAACAAATCAACATTATCTTGCGACACACATGGGTAAGAAATCAGAATAAGAAATGTGGAAAGAAATGTGAAAAAAAGGATTTCAGATCAATTTAATTTTTTCGAATAAATGATATTGAAAACAACTTATATTTTATTATTTAAACAATGGAAATCATCCCAAAACTTGGCCAGACCGACCTAAAAATAATGAATTTTAGGTGAATTGCAAACAAAAATTGTTTAAACAAATGGAATTTGTTTAATCAAATGTGAGTTTATTAGATAATATAGATAATAGGTTTGTTAGATATCTCGAACATGAAATTTATAAGTTAATTTCACATAAAAGCTGACTTGTCTAACAAATCAGAAAAAAAGTTGAAAATGAATAATTTTTTATTGAAATAATTGGTTTAAACAATAGGAAGTAATTTTTTAATGAATAATGTCACTGTAAGATAATAATTTGCCATTTCGAACTCAGACAGAATTCAGACTGTTTTTCGAGAAAAACGAATTATTTAAACAAATAGAAATTCTTTAAACAAATGTAAATTAACTGACAAATATTTTTAAACATTCCACTAGACTTAAACTAATAATTTCTAAGAGAAAAAAGAGACTGAAATGATTAGAAAGATCAATTATCTGATGAATGTAAATTTTTTCATCTAAGGGTAGTTTCCAGGGCACTATGGGTATGGGTTGGAGGGCGTCAAATTCAAATGTATCATACGTTAAATTCTTTCTTGGAAAGTCCTCTACGAGTCCTTAAGTAATCTTAAGATTTCCTAAACCCCGAACAATTATTTGAAACATCCCAAAAAATTTCTTCTTCCAATGCATTTTCCCATGTAAATTTAAGGCCTCGACAAGCACGGTTAAAAATCAAAATTTCAACAAAACAAAAATACGTGTCCACATTTTTTGGATTTGGAAACGTTTTGAGGGAATCATGGCTTCCTTCACAAAAATTTTTCAATGCATTTTTGAACCACCCTTTGGCACTCTTCTCCCATAAAGCATGTTAAATTTAGGCAACTGCCCCCCCCCCTTTCCGATTTGAGCTGGATACGCCCATGTATGTTACTGTAAAAGCCCGAAATACCAAAAGTTACCACGATTTTTTATTAGCTCTGTTCGCGGAAATAGTTTTGTTATGAGTTTGTATACTATAATGAGTAGGTAAATTACATGATTACTGTGAAGTTGGTACGAGTGGGTACCGTACCCACTCGTACTTCTATTTTATTAAATACCACACAACAAGCACACGTTGATTCTTAAAATAAAAATAACGATTGAGTAACATTAACCAAACATAACTCCCAAATATATATATATATATATATATTATTATTATTATTCTATAGAGGCTGAGAGAGACCTTTAGAGAGATTGCGGTATTATGATACCGCACGTATACACACATCAGATCTAATTGATAAATGGTGTCCAAATATGTAAAGAAGAACCGAACATCCATCTCAATTTACCTTCCGGGCTTTAACTGGGCCTCCACGTTCCGTGCCGTATGTTTGAATGTTGAATAATCATTCATATTCAGCACACTGGCCCCTCCGTATATTATAACACATCCGGCATATCTGCTAAGTAATTGCGGCCACCAGTGCGTTTGATTTTCCAAAAAAATGCTCTCATTCTATCTGAGAAATACCACGCATAGCGTAGAACGAAAATCGGATAGGGTCCTCTACTAAACGGCCTAACTCCCAAAGGAAACGTGGCCACTATAATTCAATTTGTTAACCCGCTACCCCAAACACTTAGCTACCTCAAAGATAATAGCCGTGTGAAACGGTGATGAAATCATCCGGAATATTTAAATTACTAACACGGAAAACAACCTCAGCCGACTTCCTAGAATCCACATGAGATTCATCCGCCCTTCGCGAATGCAATAAACAATAAAGGGCTTTTAGGGACTCCCAAGACCGTAAATGGAAGATAAATATTTCTTTTCTCGTTAGATTTGATAAAAATTTACAGTTTTTTATTTATTACTCTTATTTATTACTAGTTTGTGGCATGTATATACCACAACAAAGCTGAGAAAAAAATGTAAGCTTATTAACAATGCTGTATTTGATAAAACGATGGAAATCCTGTAGAATTTTGCTTATGCCGTTAGAATTTTGCACCTAGCTTAAATCTTGATCTGATTTGTGTGAAAATCGACGGGAATGTAGATTGCCGGAACGGAATCTCGATTATATCCCCCCCACTTGTCCCCCTACAAACGGCAGCGTCTGAATTGTCCGCAGAACGCCGAACGACAGAGACAGCAGTTTGCTGGTATAATTTATGATAGTTTTTAACAAAAGTACTGACTTTAAATTACAAACTTCTGCGCTAACATTGACATAACGGGCAATAAGGAGTAAGTATCATTTGATCAAATGTAATTTAGCACGCCATTGTGGCATTATACCTTTTGGGATGATCAAATTTAATGTTATTACTTTGTCCCAAATAGTCAATAATCGATGTCTGCAAGTCAAAATACTGAAAGACTTTTAGGATTTTTAAACAGAACGATAACTTTCTAATAACTATTAGATATTGTACAGATGGTAGGTCATACCTTAATGTAGTTATTGTTCGTTATCATCCTTGTGTGATATTACAATTCAATAAAGCAATTGTTATAAGATAGTTTCCAGTTTATGAAATGGCTTGATCATTAATAGATCTATATCTGGCCTATTTGTTTCAGTGGATGCTGTGTATTCGGCTGCGCATGCAATTCACAACATAATCGCTCGCGAGTGCGGCACCAACCCCTTCCATTTATGCAGCAAGCTGAGGCCAGCGCCTTTGGGACCCCTAGTGCTGAAATCTCTTAGGAACGTCTCATTTACAGGTACGTAATCGGCCCCATATAATCGAAGCTCGTAATTTTAGTGACCCAAATCTTATAAGTAATCAATACGATTTCGTCCCGATGCCGGGTTATTTACTGCATCGCCGATTTCTCATCTTTTTCCATACCATATATAGATAGATTTATCACAAACATTATTGCAGTCGTGCATGCTGTACATAATGTATACTAATTTCATTAAATTACCGTGAATTACCCCCAAATACTCAAATATCAGAGGCATACCACGAATATCACGACCTTAGCAGACAAAACAATAAATTCCATGAATTTACAGCAAATGTTATTTGATATTAAGCCGGTTAAATGCCAATTATTTACAATTCGAAACAGTAATAATTAGATTTAATAAACTTAATTTGTAGGCTAATATTACAAATTGATCGCATTCAAATATATAGCTACTGTTAAACAAATCATGATAGCATTTATCGAATAAAACGCAGAATTGAAAATGTACGGTAGCTGAGGAAAAAAAATGTAATCGTTTAATAATGCCGTATTTGGTAAAACGATGGAAATCCTGTAGAATGTCACAAACATCGTTGCTGCGAAGTGAATGATAACACGTTTTGATGACAGTAGGTAGCTAACATAATTCATGACAGTGAAACGTGTTGAAAGCTGTGCGCTATATAAAAGCGGGAAAACCGAAGGTACAATTTATAGGAGTGCTGGTTATCTTCGGGCAAAACTGGAATACTTAATGCACATTGCAGACCTGACTGCGGAAGGTCCAATTTGGCGAAGTCGCTTGAATGACATACGAATGCAGTACTGCAGACTTGGTAATTTACAAATAATTGGACTACCTCTGCACTCGGTCGTGATGAATTCAAATTTGTAAACTACAACCGCCGAAAGTTAACTTAAATCTCAACGCAAGACGAAGAAGAGTTCTCCATACAATGGCTAAATATAGCAACAATATTATTAATGTTTAAGAGCAAATCAAAAACTGATTTACTCATTATTGATTGCTCCTTTTTATTCGCTGTAATTTTACCCCATAAGATACCAAAAACCTTTCAAGCAACGATAAAGCGGTATAAAATCTGAGAGGATATTGCCTCATAAACATCAGCCTCGGAGACCTTGTACGTTATGATACATTTTTTTTATTCTAACGAACTCATAAAGGAAAATATCGACTACTAAAACTGGATGATGAGAATTAGGAATTCTGTAATTTATACGTTCCGTTAACTATGCGCCAAATATTAGCTTAATAGCTTCTGAATTGTTCTCGACGCTACGTTCTGGTTTATATGCAGCAAGTTTTATGTTATTACAGGTCGACAGGGAACCGAAGTCAAGTTTAATACTGACGGTGATGCATATGGTAGCTACAATATCTACCAGTACCAACGCAACAACGAGGGCAAGTATGATTACATCCAGATTGGTACATGGAAGGAGAGGTGAGTTTAATCACTGTTTTCTTTGTCGTACAGTAATGGAAAGATGTATGTTCTACCGGCCGCTATGCAAAAAAGTAGCGATAGGAGCATACATCTTTCCGTGACTGTACAGTGTAATTTTAGTGCGTAATTCCATTTAACAGAATTCATTGTTTAGTGTTTTGGTGCAACAAAATAGCCATTAGGCAGCGCGCAGCTAGAAATGAAATAAAACGACGCTGTAAGCCCTCTCGGTTTGCAGTAAATTTAAATGTGCCCGCTTTTTTCGGTTAGTTTCACGCTTGAACAACCGCGGGCTCATTTCAAAGTACAGTAAAGGGCTTAAGCTGCGTTTCCGTCTGCACAGTTCGGTCCGAGTTAATATTGCAACAAATCCCACCAAAATTATAGAACAGAAATACACTTTCTGCGGAAGATGTCCAGCTCTTAACAAGATCTCGGCAGTATTTTAATTTTCGTTTGTTTGTCTCGTCCGTACCGCTCCCATGTTGAATTATTTATAATACTATTTTTATTCTTTTTCATTTCGAGTTTGTTAGGCACGCTGTTTTATGAATTTATTTAGACGCCTTTGAAGATTTCACAATCATAAAACCTTGCAATTTAATTTGAGTAATTGCGTTACTTTTCCTCGCATTTCAAAACAAAATTAGTACTTTCTGTGTGTTCACGTACATAAAGAAGTATTACGTTGTCCCTCTGATAAAATAGGTTCTACTGCGAAGTAAAATTAAGGTTTTGTATAGATGCTCAACCAAGTTGAGCTTTTAGTCATTTTACTAATTTATAATAATACCCTTGCATTCGCTACCGCCGGTTTCCAGTAGGTTTATAGGTTTATAATCCTGTGTGTAATCTCTCGTTACATTCGCTGTTAATATTGTTTACTCATGCACGATGCGCAATACGCCCAACATATCAGCTTACGTTAAATCCAAAATACAAACGAATTCAGTACTCTACATATCAAATAATTAATTTTAATCACATTGATGTATTTCTGTGTTCCTCAGAAAGGCTTAAGGTTTATAATAATAATATAACAATATGAAAATATGATATAATAATATGACAATATAAGAAAAACTCATTTAGAATTTAAACTAGTAAGAAAATTTTCAGATTTTTTCAACTTTAGCAATTTGATGACCTGTTTGAATCCGTAATATTTTCTTTGCTATTTTTTTATGGAAAGCCCATTTAAATTTCTGTCTAATGCGTTTGGTAGAATTATCGTCAGAATTATCAAATTTTATTGACCGGCTAGACAGATCACACTACGGAGAAGGAATATACAGGCAGACTGTAATAAATCCGTAGTCTTTATACACATTAATTAGACATTACTAGCACTTAGATTTACAATGTTATTCTAAAATTACGACACTGTATTTTTTTCTTTTCCTTTTTGTTGTTACCTGCCAGACTATCACAATATGTTACTAAGTACATTAGAGTTTACGTTCATTACATTTCCAGGTATATTTGCTATTATTTTTTTTGTTATTACTTTTCAAAAAAATATGCTTTATTTCTATTAAAACCCAAAATTAAAATTGAATTTCATTCACGTCCTATCACGTGATTGAAAACGCTCTGTAATTAGGTCAGTCTCCAGTGACGTCATTCGTTAGTACGCTTAAAGCGCGTTCGGTTTGTCTGGGAAGGGTATGTGGAGAGCAATGCTCAGATAACCTGGGTCGGCTGTCTCTCTCTTATATGCAGATAAACGCCGTATGACGTTAGTCCGCCTATTATCCAGCGCGTCACTCTCACCGTACAATACCGGGTTATGCGAACGCGCTCTTATGCTTCTCCCGTTTGAATTTAATAGCACTAAAGTGCCATGTAAACATAACTTTGTAGGTTAGGATAGCCCTAACCTTAAGCTGTCAGATCAGATAATACCAGGTTCGAAAATATGATAGATAGCTTATTCTAGTCAGTTTTCCTTATGTCGAAGTAATCTTCACAACAAAAAACACTTGTATTGGCCGCTATTTATTTCATTTGGATTTCTACGAGCCAACCACTTTCTACAAGTGGTTACACAGCTACAAATAGTTTATCTGGAGCTTTTCTTGACGTATTTCTGCATTGTGGATTTATACACCATTTATAACCAATTTTTATGTAGAAATTGTGAAAACAACACATCATACAACACAATTACCAAACGGCGACGATGCCGATGCTGACAGACCATATGGGCCGATTTGACATCTACTATCCGGTGACGTCACACAACAGAAACTATCGTTTTGGTGGGACTTTTTGTGATTCAATTTTTAACGCTGGTTTTTATGAAATATTGAGGAAATAATTACGAAAAATAATGCATTTACAATGTAGAGTAAAGGAATAAACACACTAAGATGGTTTTCCAATAATAGTCAAATGCCCTATTGCACCAACAGTAAAATTTTCATTCGTTTATTGACAGTACTGAGTTACTATCGCGATTTATGAAAAATAGAAAAAAAACTAGTAAGAAAGTTATCTTCAGCCGTGCAGAAGTTAAAATACCCCCCACCGTAAAATATTAAAAAAAAGTGAACTTAACCTCGCCACTTGGCTATTATTAATAATAACCTATTTATCACTATGACCGTAACATATATAAGTCTACATCTACCACGCCTCCTTAAGGGTGTTACAAATGTTGAATCAAACTCAATATATCCTCACCACATTAAATGTGGGGGGTATAAAACGGCAACCTTTTGGACCACCTCGTGCTTAAACCGCTTGGCGTGCGGCCGATGGGCGCTTACCTTAGCAACCAGGCGATTGTTTACTTCGTTAGAAACCGCTTTTGCGCCTGTTTTGACTTACTTGTTTGTTTTCAATATTTTCAGACTGGATTTGGACCTCACACGCCTGCAGTGGGGCCATGATTCAAAAATCCCACAATCAAGGTGTAGTGCGCAATGCCCAATTGGACACATAAAGAATTATCAGGTTAGTTAGACACGCTTCTCGGATTGGAACTCAATATGCTATTAAATCATCTCAATTCTATTACAGGACCAATGCTGTTGGGTCTGTGTTGCTTGTCGCGAAGACGCTTATGTCTTCAATGACACATGCAAGACTTGTAAATCTGGGTTTGCCCCTAACGTGAATAAGACCGACTGCGTCAAATTGAAGGCTTTAGTAATCGATTGGTTAAACCCGTGGGCGTTGGTGCCACTGGTGTTTAGTTCAATCGGGATAATGTCTACTATTTTCACAACATGTGTGTTCATACGATTCAACAAGACCCCTGTCATCATGGCCTCCGGACGTGAACTGTGCTACGTTCTTCTTGTCGGCATTGTCAGCTGCTACAGCATGTCGTTTATCATTTTGGCCACGCCGACAGTTGAAACCTGCGCAATCATGCGTATTGGACTTGGTTTGTGCTTGAGCATCTGCTATAGCGCCATTTTCACCAAGACCAATCGCATATCTAGGATCTTCAACCGTGGTGTTAAAAGTATTAAACGACCTGTGTATACATCACCCATATCCCAAGTGGCCATCTCTTTAGGTGAGTATAAATTAAAAATGTATTTATGAAATCTGTTTTTCAGTTAAAGTTAAACCAACAATATGAATTGTGGTCAGAGAAACAATAGTCGTCCGATTACAACGTTTGACATGAGCTTATTGACATATTAAACAATGAACGCCATTAAAGTTAGGGAATTGTTGGTAATAACGTGGAAGTAATTTATAATGAAAGCGTTAGAGGTAAACGTATCTCATAATTTAATCGCAATATATCGACTATTCTATTAATATAGCCGTCTAAACATACATTCGGAATACATATTTACAAGAGTTTTTCAAAATATAGACAAGTTATAATATAGATCGGCCACACTCGGCTCTGAATTGGCAGTGGTAAAAACCTCAAGTGACATGTGAGGACAAGGGAAAACTGTAGTATAAAGACAACTAGATATTTTTCTTCGGGTTGATGAAGGTTGACACATTTGCTAATGCGTCCGTAATCCTAGATGTTGAATAAAAATAGTTTCCGAACAGTGATTTATCGTGGTGAAGATAGTTGTGTGATTAAATTTTAATTAAATCGCTCTCGTGAACGGTGGCCGCCTTTTGTTTCCAGGGATCGTGTCCATCCAGTTGATTGGGGCTATGGTTTGGTTGGTAATTGACCGTCCCGACATACGTGAAATTTACCCTTACCCTTTGACAGCGGTGCTGACCTGCAGGGTTTCCACTTTCGCCCTCGTAATGTCACTGGTATACAACATGATACTCATTATGTTGTGCACATGGTACGCTTTCAAGACAAGGAAGATCCCCGAGAACTTTAATGAAGCAAAATATATTGGTTTCACAATGTATTCCACATGTATCGTATGGCTTGCATTCCTACCAATTTACTTCGGTACAAATAACGACTACAAGGCAAGTATATAAGACGTAGCTATTCATTATTTATGCTTATTTCACAAATCCAATACCCAATTCCTTCATCTCTCATGAAATTTGCAGTACCTCTGAAGTTGTATACTTATATAGCTATGTTGACGTCACGTATCTATTCACGTATCTCCAATTAGGCACCTAACTCGTCAAAAATGTTTTCGGATGTTTTGAGATAAACTGATTTTGGAAAATAGCATAAGCGAATGGTAGGCATTGCGAGCCTACTTGGGGTCGGAAATTAATGGGTGTAAGTAATGCTGATGAAATGTATTTTTGTGAAATTAGTCAGGAGATTAAATGGGACGGTAGGGCATGAGGGTAATTAGGGTATTGACGGTAGCGGAGCCTAATGTAGGTCCTTGTTCTAACTTATCTGTGACATCTGCATCTCCCCTTAATGAGGGTACCATCAGTCCAAATGATATTTCTTGACTGTCCTCCTCCTAAGGACGTAAGGTAACCGCCCCAAATTCTGACGAATTTTTGTTACATTTTTAACGGTAGAATTTATATTTATACGGTGCTAAGGACTATGTCCACTTTTTAAAAATAATCTTTTCTTCTGAAGCTATTGATTTCTAAAGAAATGATTTCTTTAAAACCAAGTATTATGAACTTTCATTCGACATTGTGTTTACTAAAATTCACCCACAATTTTGTTTATTGCAGGTCCGAGAACATTCGCTATTATAAAACAACAGTTTTATGCAGAGTTTGAGTGTTTTAGTTTAGTGTTTAGCTTAATTAACCTCTTGAAAGTGGTTCAAATTATAGTACACATATTTGACATTACAACTACTGCAAAATCTGCTGCGGATAGGTGCGGATGCGGTTATTGTGATTTTATTTCTTTCACATTGTAAAGGAAAATCCAAAAATTGATGTACGAACTTATATGTAATTTGATGCAATTCCTTAAAACCGTGATAGTAGAGGTAATTTAAAACATATATAACCATATTTAGCTATATACAAATGATTACGGTTAAGATATTGACAATTTTATGTTCATGCATCTTGTATGTTGTAAATGCCGTTATGTACGTATATTTTTCCGTTTTGGATCATGTATAGTAAACAACCCCGGTGACCTAGACTCTTAAAAATCATCCAAAAAAAAACCTTAAACTTCGTACTTGTATGTGAATTTCTTGGAAATTTGTTGCTTGAAGCGAATCGGATTTATATTCAGCGCAAGAAAATACATCGAAAGCACCTACTCGCATACACATTTCTCTGCATTAAAATGGATTATTGTTGACAATCATTATTGAAACTGATTAGGCGTTTTCGATAAATGTGTATATACGGAATGCGAATCTGGGTTCAAAACATGCGTATTAGGGTCATACCACTAAAAAACGACCGTTTCAGCTTGAAGGATGATCACATTTCGATAGTTTTCATGGAAACAATAAGTATTAGACAATTTTGAAATAATACTAAAAATAATAGTTTTTATAGTGATAAATATGGTTAAATAGGTTCTTAACTGCATCTACTATCACGTCTTAAAAGGAACGCATCGAACGGAAAATAGCATGAATAGCGTATGTACAGTTTCAATACACAATATCGACTGGTGTAAACTTTCATTTTCTTCCTCTACCACTAGTCTTAAAAATAAAACTTTTTTCATGATTTTCTTACAACATAACAGACCCAAAAATATTATCTCATATAACTCAGAAACGACATGTATTGTTCAATTTTAAATCCGTCTATTATGCGTATTTAATCAGGACATGCCATATATATTTTTGTAAATTTCACACAGTAATATAAATAAAATCACAAAAAATATTGATGACAAATCTTGTAGCAGTAATTAATTTACAATAGGTGTACTGCAGTGAAGAACATGTTTTAATATATATGTAGTTTGCCTTTTTCCCTATTTTGTACTGTTTTATTGTGTTTATTAAGTTGTTAACCTTCAACTACTTAGTATGAAAGCTAAAATGCTATAGGTACATAAATAAAACAACACATCTAGAGCTCTTATAGGTGAAAAAATAATTTTATTATAATAAATAATTATATAATAGAATTTTGCACCTACCTTAAATCTTTATTTTTATTTTTACAAATATAAACATTCATGTAAATGTTGAGTGTTACAAATATTGTCAATAAGATTTATTATTAAGGATTGTTGACCATTTATGTTTACTATTTTTTAAGAAACCTTTTAAAAAACCAAAAAGTTACCTTATAAGGAAAAAAATCAACTTTTAGCATAACACTCAATTATCAGAGACCAGTCAAACTTCTTGGTTATATTCTGACCTTTTAAACATAAGAATAAAATAAAATAAGAAACGATTGTGGGTTGATAAGTATAAGGTCAAATCAACAAAACGGATGTCCTAAAATGTAGTTAAATATTAAAGATTTCTTATGTTAGCCAATTAAACAGAAATATGTTGGAATTCAGGGCAGTGTCTCAATTTGGGACGCTTACCTACTAAAATATTAACATCAAATTGAACTTCTTTTTACTGTTAAGTAAGTTGGAGGACTTTATTTATCCGTTACACCGTTTTCAGTTGAGTTTACCAAAGTGGCCCATACACACACACGTCCGATTTTTGCACGACGGAAACTTTAAAAGTTTAAAAGTTCGGAAGCGCTTTTTCGGCACTCGTCCTACATTTGCCATAGTGTAAGCCTGGATATATTTTCTGTTCGCAGATCCAAATCGTCAGCATGTGCATGTGCCTAAACATAAGCGCAACTGTTGCTCTGGGATGCTTATTTACTCCAAAAGTCTATTTGGTGATTTTCCAGCCATATAAGAACGTGAGACAAGGAAACGGACATTTGGTAAGTTTAATTTTGTTATTGTTTTAATGGTTTTGAAGTCCAAAACGCAACTTATTTCGCTTATTTTTGTGTTATTTGAACAAACGTAATTTGAGCACAACTCTGTAACCAGTAGAGACAGAGACTTTTCCTATGTAAATTTCTAATCAGCGCACCCATTTTAGTAGGATAGCAAAGGTTCAATGGTGATCCGGGTCCTAGTTTTTGAGATAGGTGTGCCACTTCAAAATTATAGTTTTAAATATGTGATAAATACAAAATTTTAGCCAGGCAGCGAAAACCCAACTGCCTTCAATCAAAGTAAGATTCTGGTTCTTGATACAGTTTTGACGCTGATTACGCCGGTGTAATTAGATTTTTTATATTTGGAACGGTTTGGACGTTATGACGTTCCAAGTTATCGAAAATAATGCAAAACTGCCATTTTACTATATTAAGAACTTTTAACGCAAACTGTCTCCGATCTAACCGACCGATGTTGACGTTTCAAATGGTATCGGATGGGAAATTGGTCGAGGAATTCATTTCTGAAAGCCGCGTTGGTCTAAGATGTGCGGTTCGCGAGAAACACGCGAGAAACCGCGGTAACTATAGTTTTCCACTTTCTGCACATCCCAGCATATTCAGCTTGCAAGATTAACCTGCAAGTGTTTCTGGTACAAAAACAATGCAAACTTTTACTTCAACTGTATCTTCTACAAAAATTTAGATATTGGGACGAATTGGAAAAGAAGATGCTGAGAATTAGCATGGTTTTTAAACAGATAAGCTGTTGAGTAATGTATATTAATTTTTCATATTTCCATTTGTGGAATTCGGAACTTTTGACATTGTGTAGTTGTATTGGGCCTGAAAGTTAGATCCGTTTCGCTTTTGAGGTGAGCTTTGAAAGTCTACCGTCTAAAGCACCATTGAAAAGGGAGAAATTACGCAAAATACGAAAGTCGCATTCGGGCTTTGCATAATCTAGGCCCAGCTCACCAGTTAAGTGTTCAGTAATCGATAATCCCTTGAAAGGGGGCATTTTCCCGAAGAAGTTAGACCAGTTGATGAATGATTTGAATAATTCTTGGTTGCTGTTAATTTCTACCCTACTGTGAATGCTTAGCATGTATTTTTTACTTTATCATTTTCTTTTTATCATTTTTTAGTTTACTTTATCATACTAACACATGTACAACAACATGTACTATTGACAGTATTGTCACAACATCAGCGGTTGCGTTGGGGAACGCTGCTAGATAGTATGATAAAGTCATGGCCTGGCCACACAGCCAGCGTATAGCGGAGCGGAAAGCGCAGCCTTAAAGGTACCGACACGCTGCGCTTTCCGCTCCGCTATACGCTCGCTGTTTGTTCACAGCCTAAAGCCGGGGCTACACATTCGTATACTTGCCAAATATCAAAAATTTGCCAAGTATACGATTATTTGTAAAAGAATAAACCAGTTCTATTCAATTCTTATCGAGTTCACCTCAAAAATAGATTTATATATTCGACGTTCGGCTGTGCGGACGAGTTTTTTACGCCATATACTGGGTATTTGCAATACCCAGTTGAAGTGGGTATAGCAAATGCAAAGGCGACAAATATTGGTGCATTTATTTGCACTCGATGAACATTTCAGTACGCTGTTTAATTTTTCCATTTTTTAATTTCGTTTTGTGTGTAGTAGGTCATATACGTAGATTGACAATAGATTTTTGTAGTAAGATTTAGTAAGATTTTTGATTTTTCTAAAGGGCGAAAACCGCATAAAATTGTAATTTTGTGAAACCGCCAGACAGACAGTTTTCCGGAAACCGTCAGACAGGAATTAAAAAAAAAATATTGTTGCTTTTACCTCTCCACATAAACGCAATGTTATTTCTTTCCAAGAAAAACGTACACCATATACAGAGTGTATCCTAAGTTGATGCTTTTCTATGAATAATATAGATGATACTCATTTATGAGCTTTCAAAATATAACCTTTTTGTTAAATAAAAAAGCTACGCAAAATTCTCTACTATTAAAATATTTTTAATCGTTTTCGTTTCTCTGCAAGTAATATACATCATAAAAATTTTATAGACAGCATGTCTATAAAATAATTTATTTGGAAAATTATACTTTATTTGCTTGTATTTATATATTTGTCGATTTTTATGATGTTTATTGTAGTAGTACAATTGGATTTAGTAGAACTTTAAAGATGACGAAGAAACCATATCTAACATTTCTTTTATGGGCAATATCTTCCTAATTTAAATAAAATAATATATATTTTTTCTCATTAAAATAATAATTTATTTAAACTAGTTCACATCAAATGACCAATTGTATTGTTTTACAGTCTGTTAAAATCAGATGCTGCGAATTAAGAATACAGAAACCAGATGAATTAAACAAAAAATCGTTAAAATGCAACAAACAGTTTCGTCAAGATTTGTTTTGTAAATTTCCACAAGAATGCCCTTGTTAGTACGCAGTGAATTCTGTACTTATGTAATTAAAAATATGTCGGCATTATAAAATAAAACCTTGCTGGTTCGTAATCAAATTATCAGTTTGATTTGAAAAAGCTAATGTGCAAATAAGGCGAACTAATCAAAAAAATAGCTAGTGCCCATTCGGTACGCACATGTAGCAAGTCCTCAAAGAAGATTTTCACGTATTAGAAAATGCTATGTGGCGATGCATCAATGTCCGATGCATTTACTGCTGCAGTGCAACTCTGACGGTCCGAAATCACAAACGAATATTGTACAAATTCATTGGTGTCATAGATTTTTTTGAGTTTTATAAAAATCAGCCGGTAATCAAGGATTTTAGACCAATCAATAACAAAAATTTCCGATTTGCGCGGAAAATATATTTGCCAAATATTTAACATGTGGCAAATAGTTGATATTTGGCAAGTATATCAATACGAATGTGTAGCCCCGGCTTAAGACTAACAAGCTCAATATTCTCCCTAGGCTGCTGGTGGAGAGAGGCCAGCTTATAGCATGCGTTTTACTTGTCCACGATCTCAAACAGTCCAATCAATGACAAGTAATTCGCGATCTTCACCACGTGCTAGTAAGCATAACAATGGAGAATCTACCACTGCTGTACCAAGTCCAAGTGTTGAGGAGAGTTCTTTGAGTTAAACACTAATTTAAGTTTTAACAACAAGCTCGACAATTTTGAGCAATAATCGCCAGTATTACTTGACTATGCTATGAAAACCTTGTCCTTTAATAGATTAACTAACAGAAGATATTAATCAGTATTGGTTCAGTCCAACTAACAAAGTCTGACTATAAAAACGGAAACTAACTATGAATGTAATTAGAATTTAAGGAAGTGTATACATATAAACTATATGTGACCACGCACGAGAGAATCACCCTAACTGCCATCTCTCGTTTCGACAATATTGACTCCTGTGTTTGAAGGCGCATAACTCTCAAACTACTGAACAGAAAAAATTGAAATAAAGTGTATCACACTCCTGAATCATTTCTACATAAGTTGTATGACTGTCAACGTTTTTATGCTTCTCGGTGTAAACACGAGCGCGAGAGAAATGAGAAAAGGTCCCCGATTTTTACACTTTTAAATTAACGTTCGTCTTTCCATTTTTTTCACTCGTAAATCGCTTGCCACAAAATTTTCAATTTTTGTTCAGGTTGCATTTAGAGCCTCTTCTATAGATTGACGTTTTTGTTTTCTTCAGTTTTTGTGTAATAAAGGTTGCGAACAAGATTTTCATGGAAGCAGATATCTCAGTAACGAATATTAGCACGATATCAGGATATGCACGTAATCAATCGTGCAGCGGGCACTACGTCAATCTTAACGGTAAATGGAAACGTAGCTGGGACAGTGGAAGATTCTTTACTATTAGTACGATACGATCAGAACAATTTATATTCGGAATTTTTAATATTAGTGCGAATTAAGAGTAAATGTTAGTCACCGGCCTCAAAAGTTCGACGAAACTGAGGCGCGAGAGGAGGGAACAAGCCGCGCACACTCCGCAGAAAATGCAAGCAACGCACTGATTAGATGAGGGGAACGGCGCGGTATCGTTCTTTGGCGGCAAAGATCAAAGGGGCCGTGCGGTGTCGACTAGCGCCGAACCGTTTCCTAATAATTTTGTGTATGTGACTATCGCATGTTCTGAAATGCTTTTCTTGTATATTTTAAATACAAATACAATTCCACAAAACAATACAGTGATACAAATTAATTGATTGCTTTATTATAACATTCCTATTTTACTACTAACTATGGTTGAACATTTTACCATTTGTATGTTGAAAAAATTGTAGTTTTGGTAAAACAGACAGCTTTTCTTACATAAATCATTTATTGCTTTACATTTATTATTAGAATTAGTAACTAATTATCAGTTAGCTCCGAAGAAGCGAACAACATGGTTCGCGAAGACAGTAATTATGAATTTTTACTCACGGCATAAACCGGTAACTATTTATCATCTAAATTTAAATGACTCTGGCCGTGAAAGCATTTGTACTCAGATACTTATTTAAATCCATTTAACGTTTTCTTTGTGCATCAATAATCTCGAATGTGTCGTTCGTACTTAGCAGAGATCGATACTTTCAGGTAAAACACACCTCATATAAAAATTCAAATTTTTATCGGGTGACGCAAGTAGGTGTTAGTAAATATAATATTCCTATTTTAATTCTAGATAACAAATTAATCAAATTAACTAGCGAAGAATTACACTACACGTATAATATCTACATATACACTTACCGCAGGTACTCTCGCAAGTTATTAGTTTTCTTAGAACGCGGGCCACATAAAGGCAGCTGATTTTTTAATTTGCCCATATTTCTAGCGTCTGTTCTACGTCTGTTGTACAACAAGTCGAACTAAAGCCAACCATCCTACATAGATTGCGATTGCCCTCAATGCTTTGCCAAGCGACAAGTGTTTGGTATTAATATTATTTTCTAAATCTAAATACCAATATATTTGAAATTCTATGACGAAAAATAAATGACTGATTAAAAATTAAATTACTTGCATTTCCTTAGTAATAATTTATTTAACTCCTATTAATTATTTAGTAGTTGTACTATAAACCCTCGCGGGAACATGCGCTCCTAATTTATAACTCGCTCTTTGTTGTCTGCGTAGAGTCCATCAGGACGGCAAAAAATTATTTCTCGTATTCGGTTTCTAGCCTATTTTGGTCGAAATTCAACAATTCATGTTGATCACATACACTTCCGCAAGAACATGTTGTCCTTATGTATAAGCGAGTCGTTGCTATCTACGTAGCACCAACACGGTAAAATTTATTTTTCGTATGGCTTTCGTTTGCCGGGCGCGGCGCCGCTACACCTCCCGTGTCAACATGCGATCAATATTTTTGTTAGGCCGAAATTGCTCAATATTTGTGATTCCCCTGGCTACGTATTCATGCTGCTGCTTCAGACTGTACCATTTGAATTTGATTGGTCGAAGAAAATGATGTGGTGTTTATCCAACAGATGGCTGCACCGTACGACTATAAAACACGTTATTCTCGTCTCATTCACATGCTCAAAAACTCAACGGTTAAATCATTACAACATTCATATTTTGTTGTCATTTTTTACACAAGTTCATGAAGGTTACCAATTATTGGCTTCTTTAGCAAGGGTAAAAACAAAACAACAACGCAAATGTAAAAAAGTGGCATTCGTACCCGGTGTAATACACCTTTATCTATAATTTAATGTATTACACGTGATTATTAACACACAATTAAGCTCAGGATGTTTGGTTTTATGTAGTGTTGTTTTGTAGTGGGCTACTACCTCTAGTGATTCCTCTTAAATAAAAATATTGAATTTAGATGGACAATTAATTATACCCAACAATATTTTACAAACACGGACTCAAATGGATTCACTGATCGCGTAAAAACTTCGCATCTCGTTCGACTGCCTCCCACCAATACCCGCAAGCGAGGGAATCCGAACTGCGCAAAATAATGTTTACTTCGGTCTTAAAAATTACCAAATAGTCGGAATGCTATTAAATTCAAGTGATATGTATCGCAGTAAATAAGGATTATTTGCATGATAACTGCGTTGTCCTGCTAGCATTCGTTCCTGTGATATCGGCTTCCATCAAAATCTTGTTCGCAACCTTTATTACATAAAAACTGAAGAAAACAAAAACGCCAATCTATAGAAGAGACTCTAAACAAGAACTGAAATTTTTGTAGTAAGTGTTTTAAGAGAAAATAAATCGGAAAGACGACCGTTAATTTAAAATTGCAAAAATCGGGTATTTTCTTCACTTCTCTCGCGCTCATGTTTACACCGAGAGGAAAACAATTTTGACAGTCATACAACTTATGTAGAAATGATTCAGGAGTATGACATACTTTATTTCATATTTTCCTGTTCAGTAATTTTAGAGTTATAGGCCTTCAAACAGAAGTAAATACTATCGAAACAAGAGATGGCAGTTAGGGCGATTCTCTCGTACGGGGTCACATATATGAACGTTAGATCACTAGTTTGCTAATATAACACTATAATTAATTGTTGTGTAAAATAATATTCTTTATTTATCATAGGAGCAACACAGAAACAGAGTTGGTATTGCATAAAATCACCTCTTGAAATGTTGTCGTGCAATTTAGAAATAGCCTGTATACAAGTTGAGAAAGAAACAATGTGAAAGCCACCCTCTTTAAATCAACATTAATTAGCATTAATGTGTGTTGACTGTAGGACATGTAAATAAAGAAAATGTGTATATAATAATTTTTAATTAACGTTCAGAGGAACTAATTATTTTTAATGTAGATGTGTATAATACACGATGTATTCTAAGTGACTTAAAAGTGTATACTGCGGCTTAAATGCGTTTTCTAAACAAATGTTGGACAATACTCAACTGAAAGTAACTTTTGTTTAAAAAATCGCGCCGTCTACTTGTAACATATCCTATATTTTAACGAAACTACTGAACTAATAAGTGTTAATGTCAATAAATACTCTACGAACTCTATGTTAATGAATCAAACTAATAATAATTATAATAGGTCCACGATCCACTACACCGGTCTGCTTAGTTCGTGTCTCAAATTCGTTCACTACTGCGCATGACGTCACTGCGAGAGGGATGTTGTAGGCGTGGCCGATGCGCGTAAGCAGACCGGTGATGACTGGACTGTGATTAGGTGTTTCAAAATGTGCCCCATGTTCCTTTGTAGTACCTACTTTCAGGATAAATAAAAATCTCGTTCATCTTTTGCTATTAAATGTATTTTAAACAATTAAACGAATTTATAAGAATCAAATTTGTAACAAACAGCCGAATGCATAGAGCTGCGTTCAATTTTTAAAGGGGAAGTACAAAATCAGTGATTGCTTTCTTTTAAATTTTCCATTCATGTGTAGTTGTAAGTTCTGTCCACGATATTTGATATTTATTTGTTATTATTATGGAATGTGATACTCCATAATTGGCGACATGCTCGGCATTCGATTTAAGTACGTAATTACTTGTTAATGATAGATATATGTATACATTGTATCGATGTTATATGTATTTAGCAGCCCGCCCCAAGTAAAAGACATTACATAGTTATAAGGCAATTATTAAATTTAATGGATGACATTAAATATTAATATAATATAACAGTGATTTAATTATAGAAAATGTACGTTGATGTTAGATTCTATATTTTAAGGGTTTGAACGCATTCGGAAATTCAGGACTACAACGCTCTTTTATGTATTTTATTTTCCGTTTTCAATACAATACCCTAAAAAATGATATGATATGAATTATGAATTAATATAATACCAAAACAATACAGATAAATTGTTTCTAAAAGCGTTTTCCTGAATTTACCTAACGTCTCATTTCCCACTTCTCATGATCTCACAATTTTGTGCTATCAAAAGGGCTATTAGCGGCCTTAATCAGTACTTTTAATTATAGTTACAAATAATCATTTGTGCCAAAGTCTCAAATCGCATGCATTTCGAGATATGCATGTTAAGTGTTTTGAAATTTATGTGAACAATATTTAAATCCGTATTTATTGATGTTCTTTATGTCGATGTTGAATTCTGATGTTAAAATACTGTCAGCTTAACTTCTGTAATCGTCAGCAATCATCTGTGTTCTTCAGTACGTTTATATATATATAAATGACAAAGTCTCAAATCGCATGTATTTATCGGTGTTTTGAAACTTAAACTTAGAACAATTTTTAAATATGTGTTTATTGATGTCATTCCTATCGATGTGTCCCGCAAAATACAAGATTGGATTCTTCTTAAGAATGGAATTGTTTGTCATAAATATAATATATCTATAATATATACAGATGTTTCAGAAATAATGGCTAACCTTGAAGGATAATAAATCGTTTGTGAAAGAAAAAATATTTTATACAAAAGTTGTTTGAAAGTATGTACATTTTTTAAATGGTACGTCCTGTATATTTTATTATATTAGGAATACTACTAAAATTGTTTATACAACCGTGGTTGTTGCTAAGTCACACCATTAATAACTCCAGAGATATTCAACTGATTTTCCAAAATATGCCCGTTGCAGCATCTTTTTAAAAACTATGTAAAAACGACACTTTTGCCGATTTTGCCTTCGACTATCTCTGACAATAGTCAAAGCCAGTAGGTAGATGATAGTATCCAAAGATATTAGACACACTATACAAGGTGTTTATTGAACTTAGTAAATTTTGATGTGTTTCAAACGGCTTTTTCTCGAGTTTCTTAAATGGAACAGCCTGTATAATATGTGTTGGCTGTAATAACCCTTTATTTCACTCCAATTTACATCTAGTATGTCATACACCAAATGTTACTATTTTTTGTGATATTTGAAATTTAATGAAATTATAATACAATTGTAAATTTTAATATTGCTGTGAATAAGGTATTTGGTAGTTTGATGTAAAGTCTACAAGTGGCGATAGAAGAGATAATTTAGAAACGATTTAACCAGCTTGATCCTTATACAAAGTATTACCGTTATCAACATATTAACAATTTTATATGAAATTTTGTAAGTATATTTTGCCGTCTATCGTATGACAACCGAACACTCCATTTAAAAATTTCAAATTACTGCTAAAGTAAACCCTAATCCCTGTACTTTTAGGTTAACTATCGCGAAAATTTGTTGACTTCTAAATGTTGAAAATCATGTTTTCTTTGATGTGATTTATGTGCTCACACACAAAAACCAACAAAAACAAACTGATAGGCATCTTTAGATTCAGATTTTCATTCATAGCAAAAAAATCTATTAAAAATACTTCCAAATAAGCCACTTTCCATTCACTTCATATTACCTATCCCATTTTTGAATTGTCTCTCCAGAAAAATAACCTATTTTAAACCAATTTAACAATAGTAAGTAGATATTGTTGGTTGTTTTTTGTACTGAATACAAATCCGTTCTCAAACGTAGCTCATCAAGACAGGTTTTAGCGCTTCTATTTGTTTTTGTGTATGACCGCACATACTATTACAATGAAACGTTTCCGCACAATTTTCACACAAGAATTTTTCACGATAGCCCTCCGGAAATTACACTGTTTCTGGTTTACTTCAGACCCCAACTGAAAATACTAGTAGGTCTTCAGGTTCGCTCGCTGTACGTTTGCAAAAATTGCAAAACATAAAATTGTGTAATACCTTGATAACCGTAATACTTCTTATATGAATAAATCTAGTTAAATAGGTTCTAAATGACTTATTCTATAACCCTTTAAATATTTTACATCATGCTACCCAGCACACTGTATACAGAGTAATATTAAGGTACTAAATAGTATATTACTCTTTAAATTGCAAATATCACAAAAACTAGTAAAAATAAATATACGATATAGTGAATATAAATTACAAAGAACTTAAGAGACATTTCAATTATCCAATAATATACAGGATGTTCCATTTAAAAATCTCAAGAAAAAACCATTTAAAAGTGTTTAAAAACTAGTGCATGCTACGATCACCCTGTATAGCGCATCTAATTTTTCATGACATGAGCATCTAGCTATGGGTTTAGTTATTATGTTACAACATTTTTAAGACAATATCTGCAAAAATGTAGTATTAACGTAGTTTTTAAGAAAGGCCTGCAATTGCCAAATTTTTAACAAACAATTGAATATCTCAGAAACTGTTTACTTTACACAGGTACAATATACACAGTTGGAAAGACAACTTCCTTAGTATTCATAATATGATATGATATACAGGGCGTTCCGTTTAAAAAATGTACTGACTTTCCGTCACGCCTAAATGCAACACCCTGTATAAACGAAAATAATTTTACGTTATAGAAACTAATGAGTCAAACAACTATCGACTATCGACCGCAGGGATACTAATAACTCACCCTGTATAGTCTATTTCAAAGTTTTAAGTACTAACAAAATTGTATTGAAGAAATGGTCATATGACCATTTCATATGCGCATGCCCCATATGAATGCGTTGATCATACATTGGCGCGAATTTGTTTCACTACCTAATAACTACTATCCAAAGACTAATAATTGTAATTACTTACCTAAACAATAGTAAGTGTTTCTACAAAACTTCGATTATAACGTGATTTCGCAGGATACGCGGCCAACACGTATAGGTTAGAATCGTAGAACCGATCAGTTATTAACGTACGGCCAGAAAACTTGTCATTTGAAGCATTTACTTACACTTACACTTACAACACACACTGTTTGTTCACATTAACAAAACTATTACCGAGTTTTGAGAAGAATTTCCAAAGAACAAGAAACAGGTGACAACAATCGCGGTCTAAGTTGGTATACCTGCCTAGGTCAATGCTTGAAAAGTAGTGGGGTCGTCACCTCAGTCGACGCTTAGCTGCGGTAGGGTGTAGTCGTGTGGTATTAGCCATCCAGGGCCGGACTCCGTTTTTCTTTATTAATTTTCTTAGAAATGCGTTAAGTTAGCACATGCGTTATTTGACATAACATGCTTATTACGTCCTTAGGCACATGCTCCATCAAGGTTACCCGTTATTTTTGAAACACCCTGATAGATATAGAATATATCTGACAGAAGGCACTGAAGAACTCGCACGTTTGGTCCTTTTGGTATAAATCTTTATATTGATGTATTCGAAGTATTTCAATGTTATTTCAAATTTGTTGTGTAGAACAGGGTGGCCATGCGTCCCTTGTTTTAGTACTACATCCCGCATTTTCGTTTACGTTTACATTTAAACAACTTTTTCAATAATTATAGTGTCCCGCAGTACCTTTCGGCAAATATGGTCACCCTAGTGTAGCAGATAAAAGTAATGTTTCCATCCTATTTACTGTTTTATTAAATTTAAAATAATTATTTTAATGTTAATCATTGTTTAATACTGTAGGTTTATTTTTATGCTCTGTTGTTTTGTAAAATGTAAGATTTTGCAAGATTTGATTATTTGCGATATGGAAAAAAAAAAACAGAAAACAGTTAGTTTGTTATTGCGATTGATGAGCTTACGTACTAGATAACTACATTAAAAGAACATAAGGAACACGGTTATTCTTGTTCTGTAATTCATTTACCAGACTGATTTGCCACAACCAAGTAAGAAAAATGTAAATTCCCGCTAAATATGTACTGTTTAGTAAGCGAAGCCAAAATATCTAACTTAGATCTGCGGGAGTTTGCATTTTTCATTATCATTCTGTACGATGTATTTTTGTGATAAAGTTATGTACTCGATTGATTTTATTTGAAACGATTGGGTATAGGAATCATATCGACAGTTTTATTTTAGATAAATATGGTGAGATTTTGTGATATTAAGAAAAAATTGATATGTATGTAATTGAATTGAAACTGTTCTTAGAAAAATATTCATATTTATTGTCTAGTTATCTATGGGATGGAAATAAATATAATTAGAATAAAATGTGAGTTTTATTTATCGATTTCCTCAAATTCTCAGAGCCGTCCTATGCCAGATGTTATTGCCGTGTATTCATAGTGCCCGTTTGGCATAAAAACTTGTATTTATATTGGCTTCACCGACCGTATGGGCAAACAGGATTTTAGAAATATTTACGCTGGCTATATGGATTGTCTTTCTCTATCTTTTGCAATTTTTAAGCTAAAGCTAAATATTTCTTTGTGGGAAATAAATCTCTTCTTGTATACAAACATATTTCTTTGATTCAAACTTTCTTTGGTGTAAAGAAATGTCTTTTTTAATCAAAACTACAATATTACTTTAAAGGAAAGTAATTTTTGTTTTCATCCAAATATATTTAATTGACTTAAATAAATATTTCAAATAAATTAATTTCTACAAAAGAGTCTCAAAAGTCCAGTTTACAAAACCAGCAAAGTAACTTAATAAACAATCCCACAAGAAAAAAAAAAGTGATGCGCAATCACAAGAAGGTTAAATAACCAAACAAGAATACTGCGAAATTAGTAAATCGATTAACCATCTGACTATGACTACAATATTGCTGGTTATCTTAGATATACACTTTTGAGATATGCCACCGCTATATGTAAATAAATACACATATCTTCAAACGTTGCATTCTATATACATACACAACGAACTTGGTACAAATATCGAAACATAGTGATCTTAACACCAGTCGATAATAAGTACAGACGGTTACGCACACAGAAATTTTGCTTGAACCTCAGCAGAACCGATGTTTATGTGAGTACAATCGAGTGGCCGATATGGAGTACAAGAAATTACCCATCAGTTTTACGCGGTCTTCCTTCACGAACATTTTAGCGATAGCAAGTGCCGTTTTAGTTTTTCTGGCATTCGGTGGCGTTTTATACGAGTTATTACGTCTTCAAAATCAAGTGAACGAACTAAGAGTCGAACTCAAAGAACTGAAACCACAGATAGAGCTGCAGGAAAGTGCCCTTTATCTGTACGAGTCAAGATTGCAAATCGTAGAAGCAGTGATCCTAAGAAATAAGGTAAGTCTTTGTTAATTAAAGTAATTCATGGATAATAAACCTGATAATATCAGGGACAAAAACATGAGGAAAAATGAAGACGAATTGATAGCTTACTGAGAAACACATGATACATAGATAATTGTGACTAAATTCAGATTAAGTGATGGTTTCCTGTATTTAGATTCGTTTCGCCTGATGTCAGGGCCCCAATCGTCATTAAAGAGTATCTATTTTTATTTAAAAAATATATACTTGGTCACTATTTTGCGATAACGAAAGAATGTCAACTATGACAATGTATTATCGCCATGCTGCGGTTATTTTCAAACCTTTTGTTATTCATGTGAGTTTCTGTATTGGTAACTACAAACGCTTCTTTATTTCACATTGATTAGAAAAAAAAAATAGTCATTTCATATCATCTTAAACGATTCACCAGATTTTTTCATTTCATTGACCAAAATTTGATCAAAGGATTATTTCTGTAATCTCCTCATTGAAATTTTCCCAAATGTTAACCATTTTACAACTTCCCCTGGCAAGAATGTTAATTACCCCATTGACCCTTCAGGAAATATAAAGGAAGTGTCGATGTTTAGGTACTAAAAAGCTAGGTGCTAAAAAGCTTCCTTTTCATTTTCATTATCAAAGAAAATAAAAAGATAGCCACGTTTGTTTTCATAACAAAATACCTGTGTGCTGTTCGTGAACACTGTCATCAAGGAAATATGCATACAAAAATGCTGAAAACTTAAAGGTCTAAGTAAGACAGACGTTGACGTCAGTGCCGTCTGGAAGTTGTGACAAAAGTCTGTTTTATGGTATCCAACAACTCCAAAAGTGACACCAATATCTATTTATAATAGCCATTTTTATAATGGCATTGATGTTATGCAACAAACTATAAATATACCTCACGAATTGAAATTGTCCATGTATAGATTTGGCGCCATGTTCACAAATTCGTGTTCTACTAACCTAAATATGAAATAGTTCATGGATTGTGTACACTCATACCTCGCTATACGGATTTTCGCTGTTTTTTACCCACTGGCTAGTGAAAGAGGAAGCATAGACCATTATAAAGATGTACTGTTCGGTCAGATCCAATAACAAATCGAAAAGTTATGGACGTTCAAGTTCAGAAGTTTCCAATTATTATCAGATTTTTTCAACTTTGGCAACAGTTTGATGACCTGTTTGAATCCGTAATATTTTTTCCTATTTGTTTATTTAAAGCCAATTCAAATTTGCGTTGTTTATTAGAATCGGGTGAAATTTAACAGAATTATCAAATTTTATTGACCGGCTAGACACATCACACTACGGAGAAGAAATATACAGGCAGACTGTAATAAATCCGTAGTCTTTATACACATTAATTAGACATTACTAGCACTTAGATTTACAATGTTATTCTAAAATTATGACACTGTTTTTTTTCTTTTCCTTTTTGTTGTTACCTGCCAGACTATCACAATATGCTACTAAGTACATTAGCAAAAAGTGAATTTTGATAGATATGTTGCAGCCCATTTCACCGTAGGCACTCAAAAACTCTTGTACAACATTTGCGTAGGCGGCACTTTTATCATTTCCAAGAAAGTTATCGCACAATGAAATAAAACTATTCTAGGCTCGTCTTTCCACATCATTCAGTTTAGTTTCAAAATCGTTGTCTTGCATAATTTTTCGAATTTGTGGCCCAACAAATATTCCTGAAAATAGATCAGATGAAATACCTAAATTCTTACTATCAACGATTTGAAAATGTAAAGTAACCTACCTTCTTTAATTTTAGTTTCACTCAATCTAGGAAATGTTTGATGATGCCATATCATCGGAGTAGAAAAGGCCATTCCAGTTCTTGAGTTATCAATATTTTTTATTTCCATAACTTCAATTTTGACGAACAAACTACACACACGTATTGTGGTTCATACCAGCGACTTGCGGTGTAAACACGGTCAAAAAATTTGTTGTATGCCTCAACCACTGATTTACTTTTTACTAATTGTAGCCGATGCTGTTTGTCCACAAACAATCCGCAGACGTAACAAAACTTATGGCGATTGTCACACAATTTACTTTTTTATATTTGCACTGAAGCTTGCACTAGAGCTGATTTCTTACTGCTTATGGATCACTTTGATTGTTATTTTATATGAAATTTGGTGACACTAAAGACCTACATCGTCCTAATAGTATACGCAATTGTAATAGGTTAAGATTGTCGATTAATGATTTTACGATATTTGGATATTTGGGTCGAATAGTACTTAATAACATATTAGATAGACTAAAATACAATAAAACAGGGTTATAAACAAACAAAATAATGTCTAGTTAATGTGAATCACAATTGAATGTCAAGACGGTGATTAAACATCGATAACTCGGTCAAATTTCAACCGATTCTAATAAACAAACTCGTATTAGACGCACATTTATAGGAGCTTTCAATAAAAAAAATAGAAATAAATTATTATGGATTGAAACAGGTCATAAAGTTCCGAAAATCTGAAAATAATGGGAAACTTCTGAATTTGAACGTCCATAACTTTTCGACTTTTTATTGGAACTGACCGAACAGTACATCCTTGTAATGATCTGTTTTCTCTCTTTCAATTACATTTTATTTTGGAAATCGAATGGAAAGTTCGACAGTTCTGCATTTTTATACACATGCAAGTACCCAAAAATAACAACATTTGTTTTATCAAAATAATTTTGTACTGAAAATATAGTGGGACATATATTCGTGTTACAATTGTGAATTAATATTATGATATTAATAAATGACTAAAACCAAATTAGAATTATGTATTATCACTTTACGTAATATCATATGTGCCTGACCGTAAGTAAATCTATTGACCCCGGCAAAGGTTATTTTATAAAAACAATGTCAGTGTCATTAATATCATTGGCGGTGTTGTGATGTTAAAATCACTGCGACATTGTCTGCTAATCCATTTTCAATCTCAAAAAGTTAACGACTTTGCCTCACTAATTTCTTTAACGGGCTGAACGTAATTAGCAATAAAAATTTCAAACCCGCATACCACGAATTTATTACAAGCATGAAAATATGTACTCTAAATAAACAATCTTTCACACACGCAACATTCACTCAACAACGTTTAATTGCTTGAACTTGTGAACAATACGGTCTATAATGTTCTTATCCGCACCCCATAATCTTCGTCATTGCCTAATTATTCTATTTATGAATCCATCTGGTCAAGAAGATCAATTATGAAACATCAAGAAATGCAGTCAATTTGGACTTAAACTAGTAAACTTGCGTTTAGACCGTTCTTGAAGATATGTTTATATCATTTAGGAAGATGCAGAACAAAGGACCATCATGTGATGTCGGACAAACCAAATATTTGACGCATACCAAATATTTTGCCAGTTTTTGCGGTTTCAGCGTCACTATCAACAAGATAGACATATTTACATACACCACTTCCGTTAAAGGAAGATATACTTTCCTTTGTTACTCAATCTTGCTTCTATAAAATTAAATAGAGCCGTAACTAACCTAATTTTGAATTACCTTTTCAGAGCAACCCAGAAAAAGATGTCTTCGAATATGATACTGGATCAGGTATGCCTGTAAGTCTCGACATGATGACTCTAAACATTCCCTCCTAATTATCCTTCTATTATAGAATCTAGAGTATTTAGATGACTACGGCATTTTGGACACTTCTGAAGAATACGAAGATATATATAATGATCTTGATCTGAAAGATTTGGCTAAACCAAAAGATACACAGTCTGTACGAACGAAACGTGACGTGTTGAAAAGAACACTCGGTGGAATCCCTGTAAATTCAGAGTCCTACGAGGACGTCAAGCGAAGAAATAAGACTTTGAAAGATTTAAACAAGAGCGGGACAAGCACTCGGTAAAAGAAACTTTCAAACTCAAATTTCTTATTAATTATCTTAATCGTTTTAACTTGCAGACCACATGGACAAAAATCTGTTACACAATCATCACCACCATCATCTACGCCCGCAACATATTCTAGACGTTCAAGAGTTTTCCGATTTGAGGACAAATCTAAAGCATTCAGGAAGATCGTGACGAAATCTTTGCTGAAATCTGCAGATACAATGGTGAGCAGCTTTAATAAGCAATTTGCGGTGGCATCAAAATAAACGTTGAAATTTCAGGAGCAGAATTCTTCAGAAACACCTGTGGTTCACCACAGAAGAAGGCACAGACAGAGACGCGTCGGATCTAATGAAATATTCTATAGATTTCGACCGGTTATTCACTTGAGCGGGAATATCCATGACGCGAATGGTAACTCGCACCATGGCAACCACCACTTCAAAAATTGGACCATCGAACCGTGGGTTAAAACCCTGGGCATGGAAGAGTACTTCAGTTTGGAGGATGGATTCTTACGAATCACAGAACCTGGGCTCTATCTGATATACGCTCAAGTAATTCTTTTATCTTTAAATTTAAACTAAATATCTACTGATTCTGTTTCTTGTAGGTGATGTACAATGATGAACATGATGTGAATGGATATGGAGTGTATAAAAACAACGAAATGATATTGCAATGCACCACTACATCTCACACTAGCCATCGTACAAATAAGGCAAACAGTTGCTTTACTGCTGGTGTTAGTTACCTGAACGGTGGTGACAAAGTAAAGGTCCACAATCTTGAGTCGTACAGGTTTTCAGTATTTAGACCTGGAAAATCGTTCTTTGGTGCTGTTAAACTCGTCGACATCAGGATTGCGACATGATGATCTATCGAGCGCGTAAGGCCACAACCGGACATTTTTTAAGATGCTCGGAATCTCATAATCTAACATCAGAGTTCGTTAATCTAAGCATAAGCACTGAATTATCCAATACCACTGAACATTGCCTCCCTTATTGCAATATTAATGTAATTTCATATGTACTCATAATGTTATTTGTATTAATAAAATGTTAGGATTGTATACATCGATGTAGTTTTCATTACCATGGTCTGAGTTATACATAAAAGTCATATGTTTCATATGTGTTTGAAGGCGCATAACTCTAAAACTACCCAACAGAAAAAATTGTAATAAAGTGTATCATACTCCTGCATCACTTCTACATAAGTTGTATGACTGTCAACATTGTTTGTCTCTCAGTGTAAACATGAGCGAGAGAGAAATGAGAAAAAAGGTCCCCGATTTTTGCACTTTTAAATCAACGTTCGTCATTCCATTTTTTTCCTCGTAAACCGTTTGCCACAAAAATTTTCATTTTTGTTCAGGTTGCGTTTAGAGCCTCTTCTATAGAAACAGAATTGCATAATAATTTTTAAGAAACTTTTAAAGCGATTTAATATGAATGACATAAATTTCGTGCAGCGCGCACTACGTCAATCGTAACGGTAATTGGAAACGTAGCTGGGACAGTGGAAGATTATTTACTATTAGTACGATACGATCAGAACAATTTAATTTCGGAATTTTGAATAGTAGATATGTATCGCAGTAAATAAGGACTATTTGCACGCTAACTGCGTTGTCCTGCGAACATTCGTTTCTAAGATATCGGCTTCCGTCAAAATCTTGTTCGCAACCTTTATTACATAAAAACTGAAGAAAACAAAAACGCCAATCTATAGAAGAGACTCTAGATGCAACCTGAAGAAAAACCGAAATTTTTGTGGTAAGTGGTTTAAGACAAAATAAATCGGACTTTTTTCACTTCTCTCGCGCTCATGTTTGCACCGAGAGGCAAAGAATTTTGACAGACTTATGTAGAAATGATTCAAGAGTATGACATACTTTATTTCATTTTTTTTCTGTTCAGTAGTTTTAGAGTTATGAGCCTTTAAACACAGGAGTCAATACTATCGAAACGAGAGATGGCAGTTAGGGCGATTCTCTCGTGCGTGGTATATATACCAAAAGACATTTCTTAACCTACTGAAGGACATATCCCAGAAATTGTCAAGTTTTAACTGCATACTAATGTTTTTAATATAAGTAGACTCAATATCAATGGGAATTTTTAGCACGTCTTTTGTAATGTCCAACCACAGATATTGGATCTGTTTGCCAATTATGAAATATTCGCGAACAGATATTTGCAATATCTAACACTATTCTAGGCATTGCTTCAATTAATGTTATCTTTAGTTTATCTTGTTGCGTCTCTGGGTCAGCGCTATTAACCAGTTGGAGGAACAAAAAAAGGAATTGTTTTGTATCGATTTGTATTGGAGCTAATAATAATACAAAGTATATTAAAAAATAAATGAATAACAAAAAACCTGTAAGTACTACAAAAGAAAAGGATGAAGTATACATATATAGTAGGTAATAATAACATAAAGTGTATAAAAAGCATAGGTCTTATATTATTCATCAATACAGTGAAAGTAGAGACAATATTATATACTAATCGGTTCAGATACATGACAAAAAAGGGCCAAAAGGACACACAAAAGACATAGTTAAAAACTAATATAAAATTAGAATAGAAGGTAAATTGTTAGGTAAACTTGGGTAAATAGATCATACTTGGATACCATCTTCGTAAAAATCATTCATCTCGATATACATATCATCAATTCTATAGTCTGGCGGCATAGTTAATTCATCCACTTGTGCAGTGGTCGTACTGGTAATTCCTTTATGGGCAGCTTGCATCTGGTCAAGTAATAATCTCAAATATATCGAACAGTGCTTAGAAATCTCAGCAATTGCTGCCCTCTGCATGACTGTTCTGAACGGATAGTTAGTCACGCCGGTGCATATTTTCAACAGCAAGCTATGAATGCTCATTGCTTCCTCCCTAGTAAATTTCCTCTTCTCCTGAAACTTATCGTAGATATCCAAAAACATCAGGACAAGGCCTCCTTCTTCAGGCCATGTTATAATACTACGACATCCTGGCTCGATATCTCGCAAAATGTAGCCCACCAAGTCGAACTCTTCATTCACCAGTAGCTGAGGAACAACATCAGTTATGGCAATGTTGTGACTGATGACCCAATCCTCCATGAAAGTAAAATGCTTGTAAGATTCCCATGGCATGCCCAAGAAGGTCGTCTTATAAGCTTTCACCTCGTGAAGCCATACTGCTGGCAAACAGAATTCAGTAACCAATTCATCCTCGATCATTCGATGTCCTTCGCCACCTGGTAAGTTACGATGCAAGACACCCATGATGTACTCCTTCCTCAAATATGGGTCTTCCAGGAAAAGCAAAACAAATACTGCCCACTTATACAAGCCGTAGTTCTCCAATTGCTGCGAGAAGCTTGTGGTCAATACAGTTTTTGCTGCGCTTGATATTGTTCCTACGTCAAGAGCTTGTAGAGTTTGTAATAAGAGCCAACTGAAACAATAACAATAAAAGAAAATAAGATTTATAAGCTAAGTTTAATAGCAATTAACTAACCTTAGTCTGAAATCAGTTGGTCGTTTAGCGTGAGTCTCTGGATGTAGAGCAGTCTCTAAAGGTTTTCCTCTTCCAACATGTAGCAGCATTAAATGATACTGCAGATCGTAAACATCTTGTCTGTTAGCATACTGAGGACTGGGTCTAGCTGAATACCCATCAGTTTCGAAAGCTTCACGATATAAATCCAGTCCTCTAGCGATTGTGTTAGTGCTTGGGGCAATGTACCAAAGCATAATTGCAAAAGATCTCATCCAATCCATATCTTTGCAAACATTTATAATTGGGTCAACACCATTAGACCCAGCTCCTATGTTCTGGCCAGCAATGAGCATGTATAACTTCTGTACAACTGGATGAACATGGTCATAAACAAACGAGGTACGCCATTGCTCCAGTTGTTGCTGCATAATGCCTTTGGCGGTTTGGCTTGCATTCAACTGACTGATGAGAAGCGATAAGTTATGCAAATCTTCATCAGCAGCTAAATTAGCAGCTTCTGTAATGTAATGCCCGGTCAAATAAGTGAATAGCTTCTTGTAGACTTCCGCAGGATTGTCCTCTTCAATCTGAACAAGCTCTTCTTCCACCGTTTGCTCAACAGCTTTCTCCAACCATGTGCTCAGAAGATCACGTCTATTCGTGGGTTTTGACATGGGGCCCCAGCAAGCTGCGCACAGATTCCATATCTGTTGATAGTAGTTGACTTGCTCATTTCCAAGATTGTCTCTTGCGGTTTCTCTGGCCATTAATTGGTGACGCAATAACGCAGTTTTTCCTGGTCGTGGTTTCAAGAACGGAACATTTTCTTGCATAACCACGTCGGCTGTGTCCAATACGACCTGTAGATGCTTCTCTAATCTATCCTAAAAAGTAACTTATGATTGGTTCATGATGGTTCATTATGATGCTAAAGCGGAGGCTCATGTACATACCTTGAATGGTTCAAAATCTATAAAAGGTGAAGCATCGAGAACCCCAATGGCAGATATGGTGCTTTGTGAGGAAGCTTCCATCAGCTGAACTGGGGTGGCAAGTTTAGGTGGGATTTTAGTTGTCAAAGACATGCCACGACCCCAACCAACTTTGAAGGAGCGACCTTTGAATGTAGCAATGTCCATGTAATTCCTATTTTTGTAGAGAGACTTATCGATGTTGATGGTATAAGTAGCGTTTAGCACTTTGAATTTTTTTGGTTTAACTTTGACCTGGTGGTAGACGTGTTTTTTTGGAGGTGGTGGTGGAGCTCTATTCGGTAAATCCTTCATAGCCTTTGGAGGAATTGGATGAAGTTTGGTGTTCTTGATTTGAATTGGTGCAAACTTCTGACCATTGTACATATGGTCCTTCATCAGCAGGAGCATGTCATTGCCATTCTGATATAAGTTGCGTCTTGCTTGGATATGGTGCATCGCGTGGGTTGGTGGTATGCTGTCAAAGTCAAAATCCAGAGTTTCTATACTAGCACCCAAAGTGCATAAGGAATTTTCTTCTATGGCCATTTCATCATCTAGCAATAAATCCTCTGGCATAAGGGTAATTCTTTTTCTAAGAGGACCATTCCTTGTAAGGAAATCCCCTTTCTGCTGACCGTCTTCTGAGAATAAATCCTCCGTAAGGAACTTCCTGCCCATTATCGATTTTTGCTGCTTCTTCCGTTTATGTTCTTCCATAGCCCTCCTTTCGCGGTCTTCTTTTACTTTCTGCTCCAGCAACTTCTGCTTCTGCACCACTTGCTCTGTAGACTCCTCGTCATCACTATCGCTGAATCCATACTTCGAGAAGTGCTCGACCATAAACACCCAAGACCCAGTTTCCGGACGGTAATCCAAGAATTTCGTGCTGTGCTTCTCGCATAAATCCCTCAAAGTGTCCGAAAAATTAATCGCCATCAAAGTTTCAGCATCTGTTATCAATTTCCGGTCAATCTTGGCTTTTGGAAAGACCCGATCCAACGTGACTTGAGCTCTCCTGTTCAAACCTTGACCTATAGGTGGTTTCTTTGTATCATCCGGATATACAGTCACTTCCCGGTATCTAAAATGAACCAATTCGTCCAAATTTAGGTTGGCTACATCCATCGGATCTGGGAAGCATACATTGCCATAACCAACCCGACCTATGGTGAAGCCTCTTACAAGGCATTTGCCGTCACCGTTCTTGTGTTCTATTAATTTCTCTAGCGGAGGAACAGTGAAGTATTCTGGTCTTGTAAGGGTGACTCCGCATGTGTCAATCTTTAACGCTTCAGGTAATTCATCACCTCTCTCTCTTGGAGTTGACTCTGGATGTGATAGATCTCCGAAGAATTGAGACCCCATTGCGTTTGCTTCGCCAGCAATAGAAGCATCACCTTTTGACAGATTGCTGTTTATTGTAATCAACGAAGTCAAGGAATCCTTTTGTCCTATAGGAGACCCCGATGAATAGTTGTCTTGAACTATAATTATAGTATATTTAAGAAGTTGTTTAAGCAATACTAGAATATTGTTAACTTACATGATGATGATGATAAGCTTAATCTTGGAACCGATGGAGTGGATTGGATTTTTGGTTGCTTCTCCATGGATTCAATGATCTCCGAATGTGACGTTACTTCTTCATTTTCAACATCTTCCTCGGATCTAATCCTTAGCTCTTTCTGGAGAACCAATCGTTTTGCAGTAGTGCGCAAGCTGAAATTAATCTCACTAGTTTCCTTATCCAACATCTCATCAAATAGATTAGTCTGAAAACCCAAAAATTAAATTATTGATAACTAACAGTAGATTAGCAGAAGAATATTTTACCTTTTTAGCGGAAATTGGTAAAACTTTGAGACGTTTATTCATCGGTGACACAACAGCCATAGGTGGTGGTGACTCCAAAAGTTTCTGCAAATCTTTGGGATTTGTCACGTATGCTGCATTCGAAGGTTTAATAGGCGATAATCCTTCAAGGTGTTTATTGTATCCGTACGGGTCGGTAATTTGGACTAGGGAACGTAAATCTTGCGATATTAAATCCAAAGATTGTCTAAAACAAAATAATAAACAATGGTAGACAAAAAAACCATCGAAAAACATACTTACAGCATAACAGGTTGTTGTTGTTGTTGTTGTTGTTGTGTTGGAAATTGAAAAGATGTGTTCTGCTGGAAGCTGTTATTGTTGAATAAATTACTTCCTGGAGTATTTCCAAAAAGTGGTTTATTCTGTGTATTGCCGAACAAGTTGTTTTGCTGATTACCGAAAGTTGGTTGCGTGTTAGCTCCGAAAGTAGGCTGCGCAGGTTTAAAGTTATTTCCGAAAGTTCCAAACGCTGGTTGAGCCTGCTGTTGTCCAAAAGTATTAGTCTGCGTTGTTGTTTGTCCAAACACACCAAAACCAGTATTCGGCTTAGAAGTCTGGAATAGGTTATTCTGATTTTGTTGCGGGAAGCTAAATCCAGTCTGAGGAGCATTGAATGCCCCATTCGTAGCTGGTTTTCCGAACATTCCACCATTAGGTTGCGGGTTCGGCTGACCAAAAACACTCTGGCCAAAACCTGGCTGTTGTTGTTGCGGTGGTTGAAATAGTTGTGCCGTAGGAGCCGCAAATGGTTTAGCTGTATTATTTGACCCAAATAAACCAGTAGAGGATGTATTTGTGCC
Organism: Aphodius sticticus; assembly: GCA_963966075.1. Taxonomy (NCBI): domain Eukaryota; kingdom Metazoa; phylum Arthropoda; class Insecta; order Coleoptera; family Scarabaeidae; genus Aphodius; species Aphodius sticticus. The sequence goes on along the minus strand of OZ014515.1, from coordinate 6,217,985 downwards.
AAAACCGAATGAATTTGTCGATGTTGTTCCAAAGCCTGTTGTTGGTTTTGCAAAAGCATTTGGCGTTGTCGTTTGAGTACTCATGCCAAACGCATTCTGAGTGCCAAAATCTGTTCGTGGTGTTCCAAATGTTGCTTTATTATCTGGTTGTCCAAAAATTGATGACGACGTTGAAGTAATGCCAAATGGTTGAGCAGCACCAAAACCAGCCTGTTGCTGTGGACCTATTCACAAAAGAGATATCAATTCTAGGAAGTTTCAATAATATATAAAGATGTTATATTTATGCATAAGGAATGTTACAAGAACATAACAAAAGTTACATTAATATAACGTTGTTTATCTTTTATTACAGGTTGAAGTCCAGGAAGTTTTAATAATATATAAGTATGTTGTATTTATGTATAAGCAATGTTACAAGTAACTACATTAATACAACGTTGCATTTATATTATAGCTGTACTTTTGGGAGTTTTAAATCCACTAAAGGTTAGGTTTTGTTTGGTTGGTTTATATTATAAAGTTCAGATTTCTTACCTTTTCGATTGCACTGATAATCTTCCAATCGCAATTCCTCCAAAGATTTACTCTCGTAGTCTTTCATACAGGTAATACAATAATGTTTTGTGTTGATAGATTGCACAATGCCAGACTTTTGAATAGAATCGGTGCCAGTAACAGGGACAAATTTGACGACGGTCCCCATCTGGTTGCTATTCTGCCCGAACGTGTTGGTATTTCCAAACATGCCTCCTGTCGAGCTATTTTGAAAGACAGAAGGAGCATTCTGTGGTGTTTGCTGAGAATTTTGTGAGAATAAACCTCCGCTAGCTGTAGAGGAGCCAAAGCCAAAGCCGGTCGGTTTATTTTGTTGTCCGAAAGTTGACGTGCTTGTTGTGCCGAATATTCCACTGCTGGATGGTTGAGCAGCATTCCCAAATAGTGTCGATCCAAATCCGGATTGATTTGGTTGGCCGAAAGTAGATGTATTTGTTGATCCAAACAATGGTGTCGATGTTTGTTGAGCGCTGCCGAACATTGGCTGTGTTGCAGCCCCAAAACCAGTAGTTGGTGTTCCGAAACCTCCTTGATTGTTTCCAAATAACTGGTTGGACTGCCCGAACGTCGTCGTGTTCGGTACGCTGGTTCCAAATCCTAAAAATGTAAATAATAGCGAATTTAAAAAACACAGTGTCACATGACATACCAAAACTTGTAGGTTGTGTGCCAAAAGTGGATCTTCCAAACATGATCACAAATCTTTAGCTGCTATTTCTAAAACTATTTATTTAACATTTTAAAAAGGATAATAATATAAAGATTGTAAAAAGGCACGCAATATCAATTGTAATATACGCAGCAGTAACTAGAATCCCACCATCCTTGTTGTGGACGGTAAGTCCAGGGACCTAAAGAACGCGTGCGCATAATATTACGCACGCGCACAGTTCAAAGCTTTTAAAATTCGTAACAGACAAAATATTTGATAGCGATAATAAACCGAATTCTATACACGAATCAGTTAATCTGATTTTATCCCAATAACAATGTGAAAATAAAGACATTGTATTATTGTCATGTAATAAAAATAATAATAACTAATAACACAACAGTCAGAGCTGGTGCACCAAGCACGTTCTTAGGGGAACCCTGCGGGCTCCCAGGAGAAAGAGGAGCTTTTGCCCCATTTGTTCTAAATATTGTCTTTATTGGTTTAAATCATCATCACTATTACTAAAGATGATACAATAAGAACAATAACAAATCGCGAAAACAATAATTAAAGGGGATGCCCAGTATACTTGTACAGCTCCAACCTTGGCGAAAGGGTTCTCATACTTCTCTAACTTACTACTGAACAAAAGAAAATCATTTAAGCTATCATTTTATGCCGATCATATATTTCCACTTACTCCGCATAATTTGTACCATCATTAAGCGTAGAAAGGCCTCAAATGTCGAATTAAAACATGAAAATCCCCTTTTATAAAAATGGCGATTGTAGCATTTTTAGTAAGAACGTCATCAGTTTCTCATGATTGCACAATAGATGTGCAATATTGCACCATAAATATGCAACATGGCACCATGAATACACAATATTTCACCACAAAATTTTCGATATAAATGTGACGTCATAGAATTAACTAATATTGACAAGGTAATAAATCTGAATCAAATTACAACAAATAATAACAATGGCTTTCTTGCCTTTGTTGCATTTGACTGCATTTGAATAGAACGGCGAGCGCCATCTGTCGGCATATAACTCACAGAGATATAAGATGATTTCTGCTAAATGACGATAGGTTGCGCTCCGGAGTGTTTTCAAATTCATTCGGGTTTGATTAATGTTTTTAATAATCTAATTGTTAGATAGTATTTATATATATTTATCCTTTATCCTTTACAAATACTTGTCAATACAGCTTGGTGAACAGAGATTCAGATCTAGGATTTGATTTTTATTTATCTGAAGACACGCAGACGTGTAAGCGTGGTATACGTATGCGTCTTCGCCGTGCAGGTGACGTTGGTTGCATACTGTACAGGGGTTTCATGGACTCGTGGTTCTTTCCTGAACTTCTTATTTATAGAATTTATGTATTTATTTATGCAAAAGGCTTAATTGGTACTTACCTTAGCACATATTCGCCTTCAATACCACAAACGAAGAAGAGAAAAAACTGGAGGATACAATATGCATAATAATATAAAATTTTTCTATCTTTAATAAGTAATAATACTGATAAATTTACATGCCTTAATTTGCAAACGAAATATAATTATAGTAATAGAAAACAAAAGAAATACTTTAAATTATATTACAATAATTAATCTAACAGGTCAATAAATTAATAAACGTTCTCAAAAGATAAGTGCTTTAATCAATTTCCAACTAAATTCATTGGAAACCAATGTTGATGAATAACTGTAACATTTTTACAAGAAAATGATCCTACATTGGAAATTGAATAAAACAAATATATGGAACTAAACCGCATATAGCATTAACAACCGCATCAAACAATTATTGCGTAATACTTTTATTTGACTAAAGAGAAGATTTTTGTCAAGTTCTAATGAGAACTTATTCGTAAGTACATACATCATGAAAATCACTATCTCAGGAACTTGTTTTTTAGACGAGTGATCATACTTATGTTTAGAAACACATTTGCCTGCACGATGCTGAATTCTTTCATAATATGATTCTGCTTTCTTTAATAATTACTGTTATTTCATAGTTTTGGTCTCATGAAGAACCATTTTGGCCACGAATGAATAGAACATCAGTGCTGGTTGGTCTTCAGGCACCAGTCATCATTTCATTAACTCGGAATTGCACACATACCGTCTCACTTATATTAATACTGACATTAGAACTAAGAAAACAATATTCACTAAAATTTGATATGGGTACAGGGTTTGGAAGATAATTTGTTTCTATTAATGTTTAATAGTTCTATAGTATTCTAGAATTGTCGAAATAGCTTACCAATAGAAACAAATTACCAATGTTGCCCGTAGTACTTTGTGGGCAAACCCTATAAAAAACTGAATATTACATCAGATGTTCTTTACGTATTTGAACGTGTCACAAGCATTTGTAATACTTGATTTACATCGAAGGAACCATTCTTTTACATTATATCTTAGAACTATTTTATATTGGCCACTGTTTGAACACAATATGTAGGAATCATTGGTAGTTTTGTTCATATCGTGGTCCCATTTCAATTTCACTAACTTAGGGCATCTTTTCGTTATCTTAAATGTTAAAGTCGTTCAACATAACGCAAACATGTCGCCAGTACCTCTGGCCGAATAAATAACGTCGTACTTCGCACAGATTATTGCACATAGTGAGTTAATTTCATAAAAATTAAAACATCACAGCATTAGGGTGTATCTCTATCAGCCGAATCTGATCTACCAGGAGGTGCTTGATTCCTCTTCGGTGGTGGTTGCAGCGGAAAAAGCCGATGCTCCGATGTCCAATAATTAGGACGTTCACCTTCTTCCGTCGATGTTGCCACTGCTGTTAAACTGGGCACATACTGTTCAGGCATCCAGTCGAAAGAAAACGCTGTTCCTGGATGCATACTTGGCGTAGCCGTTGGTGTGGGTGGTGCACTTCCTATGTACGGGCTCAATTCTTGATGACACATATCAGGAACTTTCTGCAATGTATCCGACCAAGGAGGACTGGGGTTCCACTGATCCATCAGCTCACTTGGATCGGCTTTTAGTAATGTCCTCGGCCTATCGGTCATATGAGATATCACCACCAACGCACTGGATCCCCCATCTTCATTGGTATGCACTTCCGAAACGTCCAACTGCAGATTTTGAAGATCTTTGGGTTTCCTCTTGCTGTAAGAGTAATCTACTGGCTCCGATTCTGCTCTCCTATGGTGATGGTGATGCTGGTTGTGATGCGCGTGAGTAGGCGTCGCGTGGTGCGTCAAATGCGTTTGGACTGACGCCGGCATTGGTGCCAAGTGAACATAACCAGTCGATTCGTGACTGGCTGCGTATTCAGGTCCTTGGTGGTGTTCAGGATAGTAGAGCAGCCGCGTCGAAGACCCCATGTCGTAGGATAAGCCGTATTGTAGTTTATTCTGCACGGAATAGTAGTGGTACAACCAGCTATTTGTTCTCATAACCGCTGCTTCGGCTTCGGTCAGCACTTGATTCGTGCAAACGATCACCGGTTGCTGGTTGCTTTCTGAGCTCTCCTTCACTTGAAGGACGCAATGCATCCATATCCAATCTCCGGGCCGCCTTTGGAATTGAGCAAGGAGTATGCAGGACCTCTCTTGTTCCGATTGAGTAACTGAAACGATAAATACGTTAGCGAAATCGCGGACGGGTTCACGTGGGGGAGGGTTTACTTAATCTGTGCTTCGTTTGGGCCTCTCGCGTCGATTCCCAGTGGAGGAGGCGATACCAGGAGATGCCCTGCAGTTCTCCCCTTGGGTACCCCAAGTAGTATTCACCACTGGAAAACAAGTGTAACAATTGTGTGATTTATGGCATATACGATGTCTCCGCGCATCGACGTGACCCGTTGACCTGAGCCTCCCCGGTATCACGAGCCCACCTTGGCCATCTTACCGCTGATTTATGACCGAACGTAACAAAGATGCATACTTACTTGTTGTCAATGTGTATAAAGCGCATATCCATGGAGTGTATTGAGGTGAAGACGTTCGTGGCACCCTGGACGACGCATTCCCTCGTCTCCGGCATAGCGACTGGAGTGCAGGTAGCCAGAAACACTGGCTCGTTCCGACTGCATAAAGGCAGGAAAGACAAGTATCGACCCTGTACCAACACCACCTGTGAATAGATATGCATATATATAGTGGCATTTTGGTATTCCAATGAGCGCGATTTCCATAAGTCGCCTCTCCGGGACGTGTGGGTGTCATAAGGTACGCCAGTAGTGACTGTACCGAGGCTCGAGTCCTACCTGCACTTTACATATCGCCCATCCACTGCTACGAACTCCCTGGATCTCCAATCTCAACCACTTGATCGTATATATCATCATACGCCATTTAACAATTTAAATACCTGACACGCTTGAACAACTTTTCTGCAACTATATTTAAGCAACATTGTCCAAACGTTCATAATACAGAGATCCCACTAAACAACGAAATGTAACTGTAACAACAGTTTTTTGTAACTTTGTTACATGTAATGTTAGATAACAAGTAATATAACTATTATATTAATACAACTACTTATGTCCTACCGCGGATATATAACATGGCAATATGTTACAAGTTAGCAACATTTTTTGTAATATTTCAACAACATTTCAATGACAGATTAGCAACATTTGTTATAATATTTTAAGAACGTTTAGTATTACAAGTTCGAAACATTTTTTAGAATGCGTTTGCAATCGATTACTGTAAAATATGACTGTAGTAACATGCGCAGTGATGAACAGCGGCTTATTGAAGTCATCAATAAGCCGAGAACAAAGACTATAACCATAGGACATTTATACCAAAAGCTGAGGTGAATTGAGATGACCACTTACCAGCGTCATCTAACAGTCGCTAGGCATACTAACTAAGTGATGCATTTATGTAGATAAACTGTTGTCAATAAAATGTTGTATTGATGTTGTAAAAGTATGTTGTATTAATTGTCAATAAAACATTGTGTTGCGAATGTTTCAACAATGTTGTAGTAACGTAACAAAAATATGTTACAAAAGTTGCTTTCATACAATGTTACAGAATGTTGTCGCAATATAACACATCTTATCTAAATGTTGTACTTATTGATGTTGTAAAAGTGTGTTGTATTAATTTTCAATAAAACATTGTGTTGCGAATGCTTCAACAATGTTGTAGTAACGTAACAAAAATATGTTACAACAGTTACTTTCATACAATGTTACAGAATGTTGTCGCAATATAACATTTCGTCATATCTGGTCATTGGTATTTTTATTTGTGTTGCGTCTGTAGAATTGCGGCTTTACTATCACAAATTTGCAACATTTCATAAATCACTTACATATTCAATATATTTTATTGTCTAGTCAACGACATATACAGGTCTATTTGAAATAATCTTGATAATTGGAGCAAAAACATAAATATTTTGTATCACGCACCTCGCCTTTTCTTTATTACTCTAAGTTGACGATTGGCTTGACATCTTGGAATGTTGGAAGGATTAAAAATCAGGCATTCCAACATAAAACTTTGACGAATGTTGTCAACAATAGAAAAATCCTCAAGATTTCTTCTATAGTTAGCGCGATATCAAAATACTTTTTGGTCAGTTTTTGTCGTTAAACCACATATTTTATCATTCAAATGAATAATTTGCCGTTAAGGTACATAAATTTATCGTAAGAATCCCTAATTTGTCGTGCTGAAAGACGTAGTTTATAATCTTGTAGTTCATTCTTAATTATAGAATCTATTAGCAGGATTTAATGATCTTAGATCATTCATATATATACACACAATATAGATACATATATTTGTGAACGAAAGAATTTAATCAATCGTTGGAGGCTAGAATTTTTTTCCTCCGTTGGCTCTTGCTTAGCGCGCCAAATGCGATAGTACACACAGATGCTGTTGTTGTGTTGAATGTACTAAATGCCGGATCTACCTTTCACTATGCAGTAACTCTGTTTCCTTCGTTCTACCCCTTGACCCCCCCTGTGGCAGCGGCTACGAGTCCACCCACATCTAGCTGACTATACACCTATCTAAATACTTCGGTAGATAAAATGCGAATCCATTATTATTATTGTCGTATTCAGTACCCTTAATCTTGTTACTCTGTGTCGTTCATATGACAATTTCGTCTTCAATGAAGCTTTTGTGGTTATTCGTCTGAAGCCATATTCATATTCGTATATTTGCCACATGTTAAATATTTGGCAAATATATTTGCCACGCAAGTCGAAAATTTTTGTTATTGATTGGTCTAAACGATGCATTGAGTGATTTATTTTTCCTGTTAAGTTCGTTCACCAAAAATTTTTCATCCATCCTTGATTACCGATTGATTTTTATAAAACTAAAAAAAATCTATGACACCAACAAATTTGTACAATATTCGTGATTTCGGACCGTCAGAGTTGCACTGCAACAGTAAATGCATCGGACATTGATGCAGCGCCACATAGCATTTTCTAATACGTGAAAATCTTCTTTGATAACTTGCTACATGTGCGTACCGAATGGGCACTAGCTATTTTTTGATTAGTTCCCCTTATTTGCACATTAGCTTTTTCAAATCAAACTGATCATTTGATTACGAACAAGCAAGGTTCTATTTATAATGCCGACATATTTTTAATTACATTTTTGTTTAATTCATCAGCTTTTTGTATTATTAATTCGCAGCATCTAATTTTAACAGACTGTAAAACAATACAATTGGTCATTTGATGTGAACTAGTTTAAATAAATTATTATTTTAATGAGAAAAATACATATTTTTTTTATTTAAATTAGGAAGATATTGCCCATAAAAGAAATGTTAGATATGGTTTCTTCGTCATCTTTAAAGTTCTACTAAATGCAATTGTACTACTAGGTTCATCTTTAAAGTTCTACTAAATGCAATTGTACTACTAGGTTCGTTGTATAAATATGTCCTAATATTGTCTGAAATATAGATCAATTAGCTTCTGAAACAAAAATTTAAACAAATGAGCTTTCAAAATATAACCGTTTTGTTAAATAAAAAAGTTACACCAAATTGTCTCTACTATTAAAATATTTTTAACCGCTTTCGTTTCTCTACAAATAATAAACATCATAAAAATTGACAAATATATAAATACAAGCAAATAAAAGATAATTTTCCAAATAAATTATTTTATAGACATGCTGTCTATAAAATTTTTATGATGTTTATTACTTGAAGAGAAACGAAAACGATTAAAAGTATTTTAATAGTAGAAACAATTTCAGAAAAGAAAAGCTTCAACTTGGGATACACTCTGCATATGGTGTACGTTTTTCTTGGAAAGAAATAAAATTGCGTTTATGTGGACAGGTAAAAACAACAATATTTGTTTTATTTTGTGTCTGACGGTTTCCGGAAAACTGTCTGTCTGACAGTTTCACAAAATTACAATTTTATGCGGTTTTCGCCCTTTAGAAAAATCAAAAATCTTACTAATAATTACAAATCTATCTTCGTATTAAAACTACACTACACACAAAACGAAATTAAGAAATGGAAAAATTAAACAGCGCACTAAAATGTTCATTGCGTACAAATAAATGCTCCAATATTTGTCGCCTTGGCATTTGCTATAGCCACTTCAACTGGGTATTGCAAACACCAAGTATTTGACTTAAAAAACTCGTCCGCACAGCCGAACGTCGAATATATAAATCTATTTGTGAGGTGGACTCGCTACGAATTGAATAGAGCTGTCTTTTTTTGTCTTGACAAATATGCGTATACTTGGCAAATATTTGATATATGATACACGAATATGAAGCCCCGGCGTAATAGACAACGTTTAATATAGATCGACCACACTCGGCCTTGAAATTACCAGTGGTAAAAACTTCAAGTGACATGGATTGAAAAACTATGTGAATATAAAACCCCGGCTTACCTTTTGATCACCAAATCTCATTTGTCGCCTTGCATTCCTGGAAACGTTCATCCTGCATAGGAAGAGTCTGGCTTCGTCTCCAGAATTATTGTTGGCAACGGAGTTGACGGGCCTGCCCAGTTCGCATTGGATAGCTTGATGGTCTTGCTTATCGATGATATCGTAAACACTGTCGCCGTGTATCAACAGGTCCTCCTGCGCGACAAAAAAAGAACCGTGTTATTTATAATTGGTGATTATTTAGTTAAGGCCATTGAAAAGATATTACAAATATCTACGATTTTCCCTCGGCAATTACAAACGGACAGAAAGCGGCTCACAAAGGCAGCGGCCCGTGGGTGGAGTGGATAACATATTAATAAGGACTAGAAGCGCTCCGTCATCGAGTTTGATGGCTCAAAAACTCATTGCTGACACAAAGTACAAAATCCAGGACAGCCAGCCGGGCGCGCGCTCTCAAAAGGCAATAGTAGTGGAACGATTTTTGTCTCGCGTTCGCTGAATGGCCGGGGCGCGTCCTTTTTGTGCGATAGCTGCCCGTTTAATTCCATAAATCATCTCTGTGCCTTTCAATTTGACATTCTTCTGAATAACTTCCACGAATATCTAGCCGTCGACAATTACAACGGAATCAGTACAGTGTGGGGTACTTAGCGCACAAAAATAATCAAATACGAAGAAGCTCACTTAAGCTCTAAGCTCACAGTTCGCTCACCTGCCAAACACTCACCATCGAATGACCAAGGTACTCCGCAGCATTGTCCGAAATATACAGCAGCTTCCCATTCTGCGTCATCATCATTAGAAACCCACTCAGAGCCTGAAATACCAAAAATTACAAAAAATTACAAAAATTACAAAAACTTTATAACTTCTTGCATTGCGCATGTGTGTAAGTAACGTGTGATAGTGTAAAATCAACAAATCATAGATCAGAGCATAGGCCTTTTGCAAGATATGGGATCTCATGCTTAATGAACACGCCATCTAGCAATAATGTTATCAAGAAATATTATCGTGGCATTTGGTCTTCCCGACGCGGAATATAAATAGCTGTTGAAGGTATAGTCAACGTGAAAAGTTTATTGCGCCAATAGAACAAACGGTGTTGCCAAGAACAAACGCTTTTTCTTCTAAAGCTGTTTCTTCTAACGCCTTTTCCGCAGATGATAGTGGATTTTCAAGGCTTCGGTATAATTTTTTTTTATTAATAACCATAAGATGCTCAACATATTGAAACTAATCTAAAAGATTAACCATCAATTTAAATCTGTATTCTTAAAACTAGGTTCTTGTCTTTAATAGGCTATCCACTGACCTCCTATATTTACTTTGTCCTAAACAAGAAGCACTAACACTTCACTCACTGTGCTCTGCTTTTTACACATTTTACTGATTCACTAGTTCGAAGGGTTTAGTTCTTTTTAGTCTTCTCACTAGATTCTGGTTGTCCAGTAGCTGCAGGGCCTCTACATTGACGTGATGGCTTAGGCGAGATTCATCAACCATGTCCCTTAGTACTTTATTTTGCAAAATCTGGATTTCTTGTATATTGGAGTTTTTCGCGCAACCCCAAACCTGGATGCCGTATAACCAAATCGGTTTTAGTACTTGGTTGTAAATTTGTAGTTTGTTCTGTACTGACAACTGACAGTTTCTTACCAGGAGCCAGTACAGTTCTCTGTATTTGAGGCCAAGCTCCACTCGTTTCTTCTTAACGTGGTCTTTCCACTTTAGTTTTGCATCCAGAGTCATACCCAAATACTTTGCAGTGTTTGCATAGGAACTATGGCGTCGTTAATCTTGACATGAGGTAAGTCCTGGATTCTTTTGTTTGTAAAGTTGATCCGACTGCTATTAGAGCCGTGTCATTTGCGAATATGGCGATTATTACATTTTCCAGCTGTGGTAGGTCACTTGTATATAGTAGATAGAGAATTGGTCCCAACACACTACCCTGGGGTAGCACAGCTTTTACTTCTTTTAGTTCCGAGTATATCCTGTTTTATTCTGAATAGTCTATCAGATATATAGGATGTTAGCAGCTCGACGTATTGTAAAGGTAGCATACTCTTTAGTTTGTGTATCAATCCTTCGTGCCAAACTTTATCAAAAGCTTGTGTCACATCAAGAAAGATTGTTGAGCAAATAAGCTTTTCTTCTAATGCTTTCTCTCTGATATCTGTTATTCTATGGATTTGATCTATGGGGGAATGCTTTTTTCCAAAACCAAATTGGTGATTAGGAATTAGTTCCTTTCTCTCAGTGATAGGTTTCATTCTCTTTAGAAGCAACTTTTCAAAGAACTTCGATATCATTCGTAACAGTGATATTGGGCGATATGATTTGGCCTCGATCGGTGGTTTGCCTAGTTTTGGTATCATGATAACTTCTGCTACTTTCCAGACATGTGGGACGTCAGCATAACAATACCTTTCTTAGGTAATTGCTTAAGAACTTCGCCTGTAATAAGATCATATCCAGGTGCCTTGTTTGGATTCAGGTTTGTCCTGATTTCTCTGGCAACTTCTTTTGGAGTAGCTAGCTGTCTAGCTAGGCTTCGGTATCATGATCACCTTTGCACCTCGGCATTATCAACTATACTATTATTTAGAACTTTTTCTGGTTACTAAAAAGAACTGCTGGTGTTATCTCTAGTCTACACCACTTTAGACACTTCAGAGCTAACTGAATACAGTATCCAGTACTGTATTCAGTTAGCTCTGAAGTATTCAGTATTCAGTAAGCTCTGAAGCATCGAGTAATGTCAGCATTTACAAATCTTGACACACGGCATAACCAGGAAGCAGTTTATTTTCTAGTCCTAGTAATATTTTAAAGGGTGTTGTGATGAACAAGGTCTTTTTCTAACGCTTTTCGGTAGGTCATAGTTGATTTTTCAGGCGTCAGTACCATGATCACCTCTACCATCTCGCATTTTTGTTTTCTTGGTCCTACTCCTCGGCATCCAGTTCTTTATCTTCTCCATAACAGCTTTTCTGAATGATGGAAACCTGAATTATGTTGAGCTTTTCGGTTGCATTCCAATGTTTTTATGCAAGGCTAAATTTTTAATAGTAAATAGATAAGTGAGGGAAATAGTCGATGCGCTGGCGATGTCTATCGCCTTAGAATTTATGTGTTTATGTAAACTGCAAACGTACCACAAGCAATTAAAATTGTTTATCGATTGTTTTTAAACGTCGATGAAAAATGCATTAGCTAGGCAGCCTGGATAAGCGTTTTTATTATTTTTATTTTAGCGGCACGTTTAAACAATGGGCTGCCGCGGTAACAGGACTCTCCGTCTGTGTGTCAGCAATTAATCTTTATTGCGCAACGATTACTATTAATGTATTCCTTGTGTTCAGTTTTTAAAAGCGGATTATCACTTACTCCGCCACCATGGGTATTTTTAATACTAAATTGGCGGCAAGCGCTATTCGCGGAATATTACCCGTGGTATACATCAAATTCAACGATAAAGATGACTTCATAAGACAGGAATTAAAGGCTATTTTACACTAGACTACTTTTGTCTTTTTCTAAACTTCCTTATCTATTTCGGAAGAGCCAACTTGGTGCTACTAAAAACATTTAAGGTTACGAAATTTAAGGTTGAACGAAAGAACAAGAACTGCTGGCTGTTGTCTTTAGTCTACAACACTTTCGACAGTTTAGTTTAGACGTAGTCATATTTTGCGTGTCTTTTGAATATCATGTTGAATATCTATGGTGCGCTTAAGATAAATTGTGTGGAAAATTGTGCGTGACTAGTAAATTACAGGAGTTGAATAGTAAGAGGGTGGAGTTACATTTTGAGGGAATGTAATAATTGTGGATGACATTTACATACGTCGAACCGTGTGAACGGGTACGACGGGCGACGGATCATCTTAAAATATGAACTTATGGGTAAAAATAAGAACAAATAGTTGGGAGATCCGTTCAATAATGCGATGCAAACACGCAACTGGGTAATTGTTTCATTTAAGAGCTGAAGATAGCCGAACCGAACTAAACCATACTCGGATTCCCACGATGGAAGGTGGACCTCACTCTCAACCGCTGGTGCACAACTTCTAGATGCCAATTACTTTAAACATTGAATGCATAATTTTCATAAGTGGCTGAAAAATTGGCGCCACAGTATTTGGTAATCTTCAATCATAACATATTGTGCGGTAATGAGTACTTTGTAATCATCCATCATAGTTTACAGCCTTTTGTCGAACGATACATCTTCTATTAGGTCCTTTTACTTGACCAGCCCGAGCCAGTTTCAGAAGACTGATTAGGTACTACAGATCCGGACAATTGGTATTTTAGAATGCCTCATTGTCAATGCTTAACATTAAACGAACAATCGAACAATTGGAAACATCGCTTATGAGTGCTTTATTGTTCTTAATTGCAATTAAATAAAAAACCATTGTAAAAAACTCATTTTACAACCACTTTTGTACGGATCAAAACACAAAGTCAACAGATAGAATAGCTATACCTATACCTAGCTAGATGACATGTGGTCAATTACCTCCAATAAATATCGTCCAAATAAAACTAATAAAACTTAATAGATAATTATTGTTCGGATTTGTTTCTGGTTCTCGGTTTTCCGTGGCGGTGACCGTTCTCGTTTCTTATGCTCATCGCTTTTTTCCTTTACTTTTTTGGTGCGGAGCAAAGGAACGGGGCTAGTTGAGTCGGGCCTGGGTGGATCTGTATCGGCGAGAGGGACATTGAGGGGGGACCGAGGGGCCCCGGGGAGCTGGGGTCAACGCGTGACCTCAAGCCGAGGGGTATACAGCTACTTTCCCACGGAACCGCCCGCTATATCTACCGCTCTTCATCTGACTACTCTAGCCTGTCATTAAATATGGCAATATGTGGTGAGGCACTTTGGATATACTTGCCACAACTATATCGATTATTAGAGCATTAAGGATTGGGCAACGCACTTCTTCGAGAACCTTAACCCCGCGACCACTAAACAACAACCCTCCACACGCAAAAAAAGAAACACAAACTTCACTTCCTGGTTGAAACTTTACCTTCTAACTTCGTTTATCTCAAATCAATATTCCCACCAACCTCAACAATTTACAAGAACATTCAGAGCATTGACTTAGAACTTAGACTTAGAACTTGCAATTCTTCTCCTCGTTTCTTTTTAAAATGTCCTTTCCAGCAAAGCTTAGTATCCAGCATCACTTATCAGGGGATTTGCTTTCTTTGAATGCAATTACCCATCGTTGCATCCAATTACCAATTGGATGATCAACGTCTTATCTACTGTCAGCAGTGTCGTCAGCAAACGACAACGAATTGCTGGCTGTTGTCTGTAGTCTACAACAATTTCGACACTTTAGTTTAGACGTAGTAATATTTTGAGTGTCTTTTGAATATCACGTTGAATTTGTTCTCGTCTCTATGTTCTCGTCTCTTTTTAAAATGTGCTTTCCAGCAAAGCTTGGTAACCAGAACGATTTACCAGCAGATTTGCTTTCGTTCAATGCACTTAGCCATCGTTGCATCCAATCACCAATTGTTGACATCATTCTGTAGGTTCCATTGTTGCTCTTTCAAAGTTTTACCTACTGCCAGCTGTATCATCAGCAAACGTGGCAATGGCAACAACACCTGACACCGGAAGACTATGCGTGTAAAACCAGGAAAGTTAAACGACCCACACAGCAAAATAACATAACAAGAATGCTACCTTGTGTGCTTGTGGTGCCACAATAATGTTGCTAATAAGTGGATCTTCTTCTTCTGCATGGTGCTTGTGATGTATATTTTTATTTGTGGTACCTATAAGTAAAGTGTTATTACAAGAATTAAGTGGGTGTGAAGATGTCGTTAAGACGTTGTGTAACGTCGAACGTTTTATGGTCGAATCAAATAATCAGAATTTGAGATCGGTTTGGTAATCGACGTGACACACCCCCGTGGAAGAGTGGGGCCCGCCCCGTAAGCAGGTCGACGAGGGCGCATTTCCCGCGCTTTTAATTTATTATTTATATTGACGGGGCGCGACGGAGGGAGTGAAAAAGGCAGAGGAGAAAAAAGTACGCACCCAGTTCGCCGTTCTTTAAGATTGTAAACCGTGATAGGGGATCATTAAAGAATATATTACACAGATAGGAGCATTACTTTGCCTGTTGGCTCGACGGCAACGGCGTACCAACCACGTCCGAGAACCCACTCTCTGGTACAGTTTAACCATAACTAATACACCACTAAATTAACAGATCCGACATTTTCACTTGTCTCCCACTTTTCCTCCAATCATGGAAAATTCCTCATTTACCATCTCCCATACATCAAATTCTCACATGTTTCAAGCAGAATTCAAAGCAAGGTGGTCCAAACTCTTCACTTTCCAACAACGTTGCACTAAGCATCATATCAATCATTGTGACGCCATCCTCCAAAAGCTGACATCCTCGATTCAACATTCAAAGCTTGCTGTTGGTCTCTACCACAATTGTTTGATCTTCGTTGTTAAAAGATAGGTGTAATGAGTGTCCTTGAATGGTGAAGCTATTGCTGGGGTTACTACCAGCTACAGTCTCTACTTCTACTCTACAAACACTTTCAGGAAACAACTTCATAGCTTCATAGGTTCGTAGCTAACAAACCAAATTTTTCACATGTTCCAAGCAGAATCCAAAGCAAGGTGGTCCAAACTCTTCAGTGTCCAAGAACGTTGCACAAAGCATCTTATCAATCATTGTGAGACCATCCTCCAAAAGTTTACACCCTCAATAACATTCAAAGCTTGCTATTGGTCTCTACCACAATTGTTTGATCTTCGTTGTTAAAAGATAGGTGTAATGAGTGTCCTTGGATGGTGAAGCTATTGCTGAGCTTACTACCAGCTACAGTCACTACTTATAATCTACAAACAACTTCAGGAAAGAACTTCATAACTTCATAGCTTCATAGCTAACAAAAGAATTTTTCACATGTTCCAAGCAGAATCCAAAGCAAGGTGGTCCAAACTCTTCAGTGTCCAAGAACGATGCACAAAGCATCTTATCAATCATTGTGACATCATCCTCCAAAAGTTTACACCCTCAATAACATTCAAAGCTTCCTGTTGGTCTCTACCACAATTGTTTGATCTTCGTTGTGAAAAGATGTGTGTAATGGGTGTTTTTGGATGGTGAACCTGTGCTTACTACCAGCTACGGTCACTACTTCTAATATATAACCAACTTCAGAGAAGAAGCTATGAGGCCGCTTAATAATAATGCTAATTTGCTTTATTTTGAAGACCTATTGGTTAAATGGTAGAGTAAATGGATTGTTGACATAAAGTAAGGATAGCCCATCCCAGGTATGTATGAAATTAAATGTATTTGTGTATGCACATACGTATGTGTGAGTACTGAATGGCACTAACCTTTGAAAAGCCTATATTGGGCGTCGGTGATTGGTGCAATCCTGCGTCATGGCATTTGAAAGCTGCAAGAGAGATTACAGAATGGTGTTAGTTAGTCCGTAGGTACGGGTCGGTGGAAACTACGTGAAAAAGATTATTACAGGGGTCCCACAGAGAGCTGCGGACTTCATAATTAAAAATGCCTCAGACCGTTGGGCGCACTGACAAGCTCTGTCAGTCTACGTCGACGCCACAGGTCGAAATACGCCTAACTTGTGCACTTCTTCATTCTCCGACGCTGTATTAAACACTTCTCAATCAACTCTGTCCTTCGCATATAATTATCATTAAATTAGTAACGGATCAGTAAAATAATACCTTCTCGTATATCCGTGCTTTACTTCAACAAGCATGATATTATTAACGGTTTTGAAATGAGATACAACAACAACTTCATTATACTTTCGTTGTTTACATTAAACACATTACTTGATGTGATCTGCAAAGGACACCATCCGGAAACAACAAATGAGGAGACGATAACAACCATACAGGGTGGTAAGTTTCACTTTCAAAGATGAATGATTACTCCTTGAAGATGGTCCCACGTCTCCATCTTTTGTATAGGCATAATTGTCGATTTTGGGCTAGGGAAAATCCTCACTGGATGTTGAAAGCCCGTATGCAATCCCACAGAAGCTTAATGTATCGACAGAACTTGTCGGAGACATAATTGGTGCTCCGCCAGACTACGCTGTTCATGCGCGTCTTTATTTGGACGAAGTGTTCCCAGAAAGATTTATAGGAAGAAGAGGCCCAATGGATTGGCCGGCTAGGTCCCCTGATCTAATGCCATTAATCTTTTCTTCTCTGGGGGCAGTTAAGAACCAAGGTGTACACAATTTGAAGAATTTAGATGATCTTCGGGATAAAATTTCATATGAGTGCCAGTTAGTAAACCGTATATTGGCAGCTGGTCTTCAAATAGAAGACAGAAGGAAAGTTTGGTGTGATATAACTGAAGACAGTGTATAATGTAGGGATTGATATTGTTAGTTGTCTAGATGTGGTTGGTGGTTTGGAAGTAAATGAGATTTTGGTAGTAGTTGTAGAGTTGCTGATAACAAATCGGAGAATTTAGATGACCTTCGAGAAAAAATTTGACATGAGTGCCAGTTAATAAGCCGGATATTAGCAGCTGGTCTTCAAACAGAAGACAGAAGGAAGGATATGGTCGACACTAGGGCTAAGAAGAATAATAATTGAAGACAGTGTATAATCTAGGGATTGAAATTGTTAGTTGTCTAGATGTGGTTGTTGGTTTGGAAGTAAATGATGTTTTGGTAGTAGTTGTAGAGTTGCTGATAACAAGATGCGGCGTCGTTCGTAGAGACACTGTTACGAAATAAAAGTGTGGTTAATAGTATATCAATCACGCGTCGTTTTTTACGTTTTGGCTTCAAGTCTGCCAGAGTGACATATCGCGAGAGACTGAAGTAATGAAACAGGTCGTGAGGAATACGGGTGACTCCTTTGCATAAACCGTGGACCGTGAAATGGACTGTGTATTGTATGTACGTGTGTGTGAGTGCGCGTGAACACACAGCACCGGGGCCCTCGGTTGAGGGCCCACAGAGAGTCGATTTATGTGTGCCAGTGCGAGGGAAAAAAGCGCCTTAATAAAAGGCCTCCACTTAATTGAAACTTAATGACACTACTTAGACGCATATTCCTCAGGAATCTATAAACATTTCAGCAAGCGCGACGCTGACGGATGTATCAGATAAGACGTGTTTGCAGGCACGTATACATGTCCCAAGAAGAGTTAATTGACAGCCCAATCAATGGGGGATTTTGTCGCAGAGCCTTCTCGTACCCCGATCAACCGACATTGATTGACTTAATATTACTACTTTCAATTTCAATAAACAATGGGCAATTCTACAAAGTCTACCGTCGCACAGCCCAGATTAATGGCCACAACGCTACACGCACCAACCCCAAACAAGCTCTTTTTTTTTTGTTCACAACACACCAAACCATACAGGAATTTTATCAAATTAAAAATCATACAACGATTATTTAGGCAATAACCTAAAAAACTAACGCTTTGAGGAGACTACAACAATGTAGTCTTTAAAATCGAAATTACAGACACAGTCAAATCGCCCAGTCGACAAAAATTCAGAAATTTACTCTTTCCCGGCCTAGCACGACTTTGTCAAAGGAATCCTAATCTAAAAGCCTTCTCCTGTTATAAAATCTGTATACAATCGTATCTGTGCACTCATGAGTATTAACTACAACAACTACATGTTAGTAAAGACGATTTGGTTCATAACAGTAGTCAGCTGTTTGTTGGTTTATGTACAATAAGAAACTTTTGAATTGTGGAATCTTAATGTGGGTATGTTTGTGTAGTGATTTGTATAGTACCAAAGACCGACGGATGGGTCGTATGTAAAGTAACTTTTATCGACCCCGGCGCGCAGTTGCGGGTGCTTTGTTTTGGCCGACGGGAATCACTTTTCAATCACAATTTTTATAAAAAGACTACGAAACATCCTGTATACATATTGTGACTATTAAAAGTAGCTATAGGTTATTTATAATTGCTGGAATTGATGTCCGTGAAATGTTGCGAATAAGGTGAGATGGCAGCGTAGCGCTGAAATTAGTTGGAAAAATAAATAGGGATCGTTGCGGACAGTCATATAATTAATGGTTGAGCAGGCCGTAACCAGCGAGTGCCAGGACGTGAGAGCCGATCTGTGTGTGTACATATTAATATCCGTTAACAGATATTTTCGAATGATTCATTAGTGCAAAGCGAAATACAAATTACTCATGTACATCATATACGTCATAAATTTATTAATTGATAATTATCGCGAGGCAGAGTTTGGAAAGGGGTCAGATGATATTAATGATCAGGTTATTCCACAAGCATCTCCACGGACCCGACCGGTTATAATCTGTGGGTGGGTAATTAACCACAATAATACACGTATAATTATCAACTACCACGACAAACAACAATAGTACCAGAACTAAACACTGTCACCGCACGCGTGCGCCCGTTTACGCTTATGATATGCACGCATTTAACCACCTCAATAATTACTCCAGTACAACTAATGACCACTCGCATCGTTTAACAGTACAAACACTCTAAGCTAACAACATAAAAGACAAATCGCACCGGATCCATCACATTCGACAAACGAACCAACCATTTTTACTTTCCAATATGAGAAACCAGCAACCATTAATCTTTTTCTATTACTTGATGATAGTCGAGACCAATTGAAACAGAAAAACTATTGCATATTACGATATAGAACGTTAAAATCCTTTTTTAGTTAACCAGGTTATCGTATTTATGCTGAAGGAGACCACAGACAGCTACAACTTGGCCATATTCTCATTTCAAGTTGATGCAGTTCTGTAGCCTACGCTTCTCACAGTATCTCACAATTTTGTAGCCCTTTTGTAGCTCTTTTGTAGCCCTTTTGTAGCTCTTTTGTAGCCCTTTTGTAGCTCTTTTGTAGCTCTTTTGTAGAGAACACCCCAAGATTGATTTAAGATGGTTTTTAAAATGTACCGAGGAATGAGGAACACCAAATGGGTAAAGATTTACATATCTCTAGACAGTCAAGCAGTGCTGAAGGAACAATAGTCAAGGGTCTACAAGTCTAAAGCTAGGTAGGACTGGAACGAAAAGCAATGCTATTTCATCAATCTTTCATCGCCTCTTATGCCAAACAATTTTCTTTATTCTCATTCAGCAGATTTCGTAGTAAATATGAGAAAACCGCATATCAAGTCATCAACTCCTTCACTGGAACTGATGACAAGTCGTTCCAGGAATGAACTTATGATGATATTGGAGAATAAATGCATACAAACCTTGCTGGAAGTAGTTTGCTTTCCTGACGTAGACACAAACGAGTGCCATGAGTTGTAGTTGGGATAATCTTTGGCGCGTTGAGGGTGGTAGTGGTAGAAGTTCCCTCAAATTTGCAATTTCGGCGTTGATCAGGTCCCTGCGCAGCTTACTGGCTCCCTTCGTTGATTTGTTTGCGTCGAACCTTAAACAAAGTACAAGCAATGAATCCTTCGTCGGCGACAGGCCTAACGGAGAAGAGGAAAGGAAAAGACCAAGAGTTACGCAAGTATTAGGAAGTCGCGGTTTGTATCGCCGTGGTAAAATATGTGAATTCTTCAAATAAATTAAGAGACCGCCGTTGTTTACTGTGCGGCCGGGCCATTTATTTTAAAAGGAGTGAAAACAGATTGTTAAGCAGGGGTTTTCGTGACTAGGAGCCCGTTAAGTCGGGTGTATATGTATGTAACGGTAGGTCGGCTCCATGTGTGTAGGTGCAGCGTCATGTGTTCTGCTGGATCTCTACTCACTCTCTTAATAAATCGGCTTCTTAATTACTATAACCACCGTGCGGAGCGCTGTATCCCACCGCTTACTACCACACCACGTACCGCATTCAGTTTCCAGGACCACGGCTTTAGCCCTTTTTCAGGAACACCTCATTAGAAACCTTGCAGTGTCTTAAGAACCAACCAAGGATCATATATGAATATATCATGTCCAGCAATGTGACATGCAGTAGTGATTTGTGTAGTACCAAAGACCGACGGATTGCAATTGTATGAGACGGATGGCTAGTATGCGAATGTGTATAAAATCGTACTGATAAATCAACTGTTATTATTATAATCATCGCTATTATTACCAACAACCTAACTAACCATAATGATTAAGTAATAAAATATTGATTGTATACTCCTCTATATCACGTTCTTAATAAGAAATAATGCCAATGGTTGCACTCAATCCATTTTCAGGACACCTCATAATAAGCTAGATTACCAAGCATTATGGTCATTATTACTAGGAGGAATGGTTTATATATCATGCAATTATATCCAGATAATCCTCTTGTCTATACGCTAAAAAATGCAATAAATGCTCTATTTGAAGAGTACCACAGCTTTTAGAAAAAGAAAGTGGTCCTCTAGATCGCGATTTGAGGAATAAAGTTTTGCTTAAAGAGATCATGATTGAGCAGCGATACTTTTCATACTTGACCCCTGACCCTATAGCCTTAGCCAGGTTGGGTGACCTGTGAGAGATCTCGGTACTTTAGTGGAGCACTCCTTCTTCTGCGGTTGTTTCTCAATGTAAAACAAAAATATACAGTTGAGAACAATTTATTAGTTATATCGCGACAGAAAAGCTAACCATTTGTAGCGATAGTACAGCGCGTAAAATGCAAATGGTACAAGCGAGAAAGAGCGCAGGTAAGGAACGCTTGTTTCAGAAATGGTGAACGCTCCATGTGTGCGGTAATGGATTTCCTATTGTATCATTTAAATACCTGTTGGATTGACATAACCTATCGACAACTGGGTACCTTGTAGGCGGAGAGTATTAAACCGACAATAAGCAGGTGTTGATATCTACATTTACACTGGATAAGTACCTACATACAAGACTACATTATCGGCGGCAGGAACTAACTTAACTTGTTAAGACTTAATAACCCACGCCACTAATAACACAATTAACAAGAAACCTTTACGTCCTGGTTTACTACTCGATGTTTGTATTCCACTAATTGATTTTACTAGACTACTAAATGGGTACCGACGACTACTACCAAAGAAATGTTGAAGTTGAAGAAGCATATTTCGAGAACTGTCCCCTCGACCAGAACAATGCTTTGTCTTCTTGGTCCAATACCGGTGTCCAAATTAAAACAATATCATGTTCATTGCTCATTGTTCAGAAAATTAATATTCAATATTGGTGTTAGGTCATTCTCACTGTAACTACAGAATGTATTGGAAGTATAATAGCTGCTTTATTGAACAATACAATCGGTAATTTAGGAGATATGCAGGACCTATGCCTCAAGAGCAATTATAAATAAAATTTCTTTTTGGAAGAAGATAAACTTTTGTAAATTATGGCGAAAATAATGTATGGTACTGTTTTCATAATGTTTTATTGATGATTTTCAAGATTTCGACATTTCTAGGATAGAAGACTTGAGAAGTTGTGAAGCAACCAGAGTCTTAAGTAAATACGTAGGCTGTCACGGCCAGAATCAAACTGATTCCGGGTGATGCCGTGTGTCAAGATTTGTTAAATGCTGACGTTTCACGAACCATGTTGCTCGCTTCTTCAGAGCTAACTGAATACTGAGTATTCACTATTCAGTTGGCTCTGAAGAAGCGAGCAACATGGTTCGCGAAAACTAATGAATCTGTTGCCACAGCCAATGTATATTAGTCAGTTGATCCAAAACGAGCCCAAACAATTATTCTTATTTCTTCTTCCAATGTTATCATTCCTCAACTAGATATGTCATCTTCCGATGAGACTAGGAACGGTTTTGAAAATGAATTTGTGCTTTTCAAAAACTTATTGGAACCACCCAAAATAATATTGTTATTAATATAATGACGCTGACGATTAAATAATAACATATGAACGTTGTGGTGAGACTATGGTCTGGAGGAGGTATGTATTATTGATGATTTTTAAGATTTGTACAATTCTAGGATAGACGACTTGAGAAGTTTGAGTATTGACGAACTAATTGAAGAATTATTGACGAGTATTGAGAGTCTTAAGTAAATACGTAGGCTTTCACGGCCAGAATCATTTAGAAAAGAAACTGTTTCCGGGTTATGCCGTGTGTCAAGATTTATTAAATGCTGAAGTTTCGCGAACCATGTTGCTCGCTTCTTCAGAGCTAACTGAATACGAGTATTCAGTATTCCGTATTCAGTTAGCTCTGAGGAAGCGAGCAACATGGTTCGCGAAAACTAATGAAGCTGTTGCCACAACCAACGTATATTGTATATAAATCAGTTCAGCCAAAACGAGACCAAACAATTCTTCTTATTTCTTCTTCCAATGTTATCATTCCTCAACTAGATATGTCATCTTCCGATGGGACTAGGAACGGTTTTCAAAATGAAATTGTGCTTTCTCAAAACTTATTGGAACCACCCAAGATAATATTGTTATTAATATAATGACGCTGACGATTAAATAATAACATATGAACGTTGTGGTGCGACTATGGTATGGAGGAGGTATGTATTACTGATGATTTTTAAGATTTGTACAATTCTGGGATAGAAGACTTGAGAAGTTTGAGTATTGACGAACTAATTGAAGAATTATTGACGAGTATTGAGAGTCTTAAGTAAATACATAGGCTTTCACGGCCAGAATCATTTAGAAAAGAAACTGCTTCCGGGTTATGCCATGTGTCAAGATTTATTAAATGCTGACGTTTCGCGAACAAAGTTGCTCGCTTCTTCAGAGCTAGCTGAATACTGAGTATTCACTATTCAGTTAGCTCTGAAGAAGCGAGCAACATGGTTCGCGAAAACTAATGAATCTGTTGCCACAGCCAATGTATATTGTATATAAATCAGTTCATCCAAAGCGAGCCCAAACAATTATTCTTATCTCTTCTTCCAATGTTACCATTCCTCAACTAGATATGTCATCTTCCGAGGTGACTAGGAACGGTTTTGAAAATGAATTGGTGCTTTCCCAAAGCTTATTGGAACCACCAAAGATAATATTGTTATTAATATAATGACGCTGACGTTTAAATAAGGTATAAACGTTGTGGTGCGACTGTGGTCTATGGAGGAGGTATGTAGAGGTGATGGTAGTCCACGAGGGGGGAGACGGGTGTCGGAGGTACCGATGGTACGCCTCTTATGGTAAACTCAATCGCGAACTAGGTAACCAAATGCAGGCCAGAAAACGCCACCATAGAAGTTGCAGGCAGAGGTGAACTAAAGCCATGCCCGTTCGCTATAGATGCCGGAGCCGGAGTCCGGAGTTGGTACATGCCTGTGTTCGGCCAGGCCACTATGTTGTAGCTCCCCCGCATTTTGATCGATAGAGAGGCCCGTACACAGGCGCGCATTGTGCATACTGGGTCACAGCATGCGCGGTTCAGAACTTCGGCGACGGTATTGCACCAGCGGACCAAGTTGCAAGATCGACAGCCGTACGCTGAGGGCCGGAGCTTGCGCTACAAGCTCCGGCTATCCGGTTCGTTATTTATCTCTAATCTCGCTGCTACAATCAAAATAATAACTTGACAATATTGACCAACTTCTAATTTCATATTTCGATCTACCGATCTATCGCTAATGGCTGTGGAATGTACAAGATATATTACCCAATTCATCTATGACCGAGGCGTATATAAAAATAATTTTTAACCCATCTCCTTTGGTTGTTGTGCCAAATAATGCAAAATCAGCACATTTGAGAGTCTAATTTCGCCAAGATTCTAGGTTTTAAAAATACTGTATGCTAGACTAGTACTGGTAGGAAGCTGTAATTTGCAGGATTAATTACCGAATCATCTGTGACAGAGGCAGATATAAAAATAATTTTTAACCCATCTCCTTTGGTTGTTGTGCCAAATAATGCAAAATCAGCACATTTGAGAGTCTAATTTCGCCAAGATTCTAGGTTTCAAAAATGCTGTATGCTAGACTAGTACTGGTACAAAGCTGTAATTTGCAGGATTAATTACCCACTTCATCTGTAACCGAGGCATATATAAAAGTAATTTTTAACCCATCAACTTTGGATGTTGTGCCAAATAATGCAACATCAGCACATTTGAGAGGCTAATTTCGCCAAGTTTCCAGGTGTCAAAAATATTGTATGCTAGACTAGTACTGGTACAAAGCTGTAATGTGCAGGATTAATTGCCCAATTCATCTGTGATCGAGGCACATATAAAAATAATTTTTAACCCATCAACTTTGGATGTTGTGCCAAATAATGCAACATCAGCACATTTGAGAGGCTAATTTCGCCAAGTTTCCAGGTTTCAAAAATATTGTATGCTAGACTAGTACTGGTACAAAGCTGTAATGTGCAGGATTAATTGTCCAATTCATCTGTGACCGAGGCACATATAAAAATAATTTTTAACCCATCAACTTTGGATGTTGTGCCAAATAATGCAAAATCAGCACATTTGCTAGTCTCATTCCGCCAAGATTCTAGGTTTCAAAAATACTGTATGCTAGACTAGTACTGGTAGAAAGCTGTAATTTGCAGGATTAATTACCCAATTCATCTGTGACCGAGGCACAAATAAAAATAATTTTTAACCCATCAACTTTGGATGTTGTGCCAAATAATGCAAAATCAGCACATTTGCTAGTCTAATTTCGCCAAGGTTCTAGGTTTCAAAAATACTGTATGCTAGACTAGTACTGGTAGAAAGCTGTAATTTGCAGGATTAATTACCCAATTCATCTGTGATCGAGGCACATATAAAAATAATTTTTAACCCATCAACTTTGGATGTTGTGCCAAATAATGCAAAATCAGCACATTTGAGAGTTTAATTTCGCCAAGATTATAGGTTTTAAAAATACTGTATGCTAGACTAGTACTGGTAGAAAGCTGTAATTTGCAGGATTAATTATCCAATTCATCTGTAACCGAGGCATACTTAGAAATAATTTTTAGCCCATCAACTTTGGATGTTGTGCCAAATAATGCAAAAGCAGCACATTTGAGAGTCTAATTTCGCCAAGATTCTAGGTTTCAGAAATACTGTATGCTAGACTAGTACTGGTAGAAAGCTATAATTTGCAGGATTAATTACCCAGTTGATCTGTGACCGAGGAATATATAAAAATAATTTTTAACCCATCAACTTTGGATGTTGTACCAAATAATGCAACATCGGCACATTGGAGGGTCTAATTTCGCCAAGACTCTAGGTTTAAAAAATACTGTATGCTAGACTAGTACTGGTAGAAAGCTGTAATTTGCAGGATTAATTACCCAATTCATCTGTGACCAAGGCATATATAAAAATAATTTTTAACCCATCAACTTTGGATGTTGTGCCAAATAATGCAAAATCAGCACATTTGAGAGTCTAATTTTGCCAAGATTCAAAGTTTCAAAAATACTGTATGCTAGGCTAGTACTAGTAGAAACCTGTAGTTTGCAGGATTAATTGCCCAATTCATCTGTGACCGGGGCATATATAAAAATAATTTTTAACCCATCAACTTTGGATGTTGTGCCAAATAATGCAAAATCAGCACATTTGAGAGTCTAATTTTGCCAAGATTCAAAGTTTCAAAAATACTGTATGCTAGGCTAGTACTAGTAGAAACCTGTAGTTTGCAGGATTAATTGCCCAATTCATCTGTGACCGGGGCATATATAAAAATAATTTTTAACCCATCAACTTTGGATGTTGTGCCAAATAATGCAAAATCAGCACATTTGAGAGTCTAATTTTGCCAAGATTCAAAGTTTCAAAAATACTGTATGCTAGGCTAGTACTAGTAGAAACCTGTAGTTTGCAGGATTAATTGCCCAATTCATCTGTGACCGGGGCATATATAAAAATAATTTTTAACCCATCAACTTTGGATGTTGTGCCAAATAATGCAAAATCAGCACATTTGAGAGTCTAATTTTGCCAAGATTCAAAGTTTCAAAAATACTGTATGCTAGGCTAGTACTAGTAGAAACCTGTAGTTTGCAGGATTAATTGCCCAATTCATCTGTGACCGGGGCATATATAAAAATAATTTTTAACCCATCAACTTTGGATGTTGTGCCAAATAATGCAAAATCAGCACATTTGAGAGTCTAAATTCGCCAGGATCCTAGGTTTAAAAAATACTGTATGCTAGACTAGTGCTTGTGGAAAGCTGTAATTTACAGGATTAATTACCCAATTCATCTGTGACCGAGGCATATATAAAAATAATTTTTAACCCATCAACTTTGGATGTTGTGCCAAATAATGCAAAATCAGCACATTTGAGAGTCTAATTTTGCCAAGATTCAAAGTTTCAAAAATACTGTATGCTAGGCTAGTACTAGTAGAAACCTGTAGTTTGCAGGATTAATTGCCCAATTCATCTGTGACCGGGGCATATATAAAAATAATTTTTAACCCATCAACTTTGGATGTTGTGCCAAATAATGCAAAATCAGCACATTTGAGAGTCTAATTTCGCCAAGATTCTAGGCTTCAAAAATACTGTATGCTAGACTAGAACTGGTAGAAATCTGTAATTTGCAGGATTAATTACCTAATTGATATGTGACCGAGGCATATATAAAAATAATTTTTAACCCATCAACTTTGGATGTTGTGCCAAATAATGCAAATTTAGAACAATTGAGGGTCTGATTTAGTTCAAATTCTAAGTTTAGAAAATTCTGTGTGGTAAACTAGCACCGGTAGAAAACTGTAAGCTCGTAGATATAACACGCTGACAAATGACTAACGTAAACGTAAAAAGTTTATCTCTATTAACATTCTTATTAAACCTATAATTATAAAATAACTGATGTATGTTGCTATCAACTCCTACGTAGCGCAAAATATTATTGAAATATCGATGACTGTAATAATCGTTAGCAATATCAGACAAAAGCTAACCTAGGAAGTAACATTTGTTTGAATTTTGTCTCTATTTAGCAAACTTGTCTTGCTACTAGAGCTAGTAATACTGCTGATTTAGTTCTAAATCAGTGGTGTATTGCTGGTAACATAAACTTGGTATATTTTATGCGATGAAAAATCTAATAAATAATCCCAATTAGTGAGTTAAAAGGTTAAATGATTGCTAGAGAATATACCGTCCGGTTCAAAAACAAATGGCTTAAGGGGCTATGAAATTTTCGATACGCTTACAAAGCGTAATTAAGCACATAAACTATTTGCTCTCGCTCGCTGTGCGTATTATTAAGATATTAAAAGCGTTTTACCACGTCCAGTAATTAATAATACCCCATACCGACTGTAATATCGTTCGATTTATAAGCAACCAATTACAAACTTGTAATTAAAACTAATATGCGACCAAACTCGATCAAAAGGTATAATTTTTCTATTCGACCTTTCTATTTTATACGAGAATTAACCGAAATAACTTTGATGATAGATATAATTAGTGATTGGTGCTTAACCCCATTCTATGTAGCTGAACTCAATTTATAATGCGTTTGATTATTTTTCTTGGTTAATCTTGGAATCTCAAATAAATCTATTAAAAATCTACAAAAACTAATATTACTAATTAGGTACTAAGCTTTGTCCCTTTCAAAACTAATATATCTTCCTAGACAGCACCAATTACGAGTTTGATTATTCAGCACTAAATTAACAAGTTATTTTTTGTTTGTTTGCGAGTATATGTACATATTCCAAGCGAATGACTCATTCCCAATCATGCACAGATTTCTCATGCTCCAGGATAAATATAATGAGCCTTCAATTTTGATGTCATTGATGAACATGTGATTCGTTAATTGCCTCTACTTAACCATTGATGTTCGCCTCCTGAGGAAGTATACCAACCTATTATTCCATTGAAAAATCCAAATAAAGAATACACTATATACGCGATATTATTATTAAAATTAATCGCAAATAACATATAATCATGTAAAAGAACTGTATATCTAACCAGGACTTGTTTTCAGTTAGAAAATTTTGTTAAATTTAAATTCAAATTGTTAAATTCTGACTCTAAGAATCTGGTGTTTCAATAGAAAGAAAGAAATATTTCTTTGCGGGTAAAAATGCGAATAGTAAACTATCGGTTTTTCGGAATTAGATAAAAAATGTTACCTATAGGTAAAAGTTAGTTTGAATTAATTTTATGCTCAAATATCAAACTTAAATGTTCTATTTCAAATTTTACATCTCGGACCAGTGAAAAGACATTACTTAAAAACAAAGGTGAACAAAAAATTTAGAGACCACAATTATGATTGATCAGTTGACAGTAGTAACAGCGTATCCAAGCATTTTGTTGATAGAAGCTGATTGAAAGTATGCTGACTTTAGAGCAAAGGGTTTATTTAGTTCTTTGTTACGGCATAGGTGAGGTATCGTACCGCCGTGCTGTTGAAGTTTTTAACAGAAAATACGCTGAGGTATACGTTTCTGTCAATTGTGTTCGTGAATTGGTTAAAAGATTTCATGCAACAGGAGACGTGAAAGACATCAAGAAAAAAAGCGAAATGGCGAAGATGATGCAGGAGCTATGTTAGCTTTTGATTAAGTGAACACTTGTCCAAAAAAATCGTTGAGGCAAAGATCTCGAGACTTGAACATCAGTAAAAGCCACCTGCAAAGGATCTTTTCAAGTTAAAAATTTCATCTGACGAAGCGACGTTTACCACAAATTGAGTTGTTAGAATTGCAGATATTGTTCTCAAGAAATTCCAAAAGTGAATGTTTGGTTTTATTACAAGAAAATAATTGGACCATACTTTTTTGACGGTACTGTAAACCAAAACACCTATTTTGATACGATGGAAAACTTTTTGCTACCTACTTTGGACGAAATCAACTTACAGCTCAGGTGTTCACTACACTATCAACACGACGGTTGTCCTGCTCATAGCGCATATCAAGGATTGGTTGAACAGACATTTTACAGATAAGTGGATTGGACGATTCGGCCCTATAAGATGGCCACCACGTTCACCTGATTTAACGTCGCTTGATTTTTTTCTGTGGGGTTATTTAAAACAGAAGGTGTATGCGAATAATTTTCATGATAATGTAGACATTCTAAAATTAAAAATTAGGGCTGTAGGAGGAGAATATGTGGAGTAATGTTTTGTTAAATTACTTTGTTAAAAATAAATAAAATATAAAACTTAGAATACAATATTGAAATTTGATATCTGGGCATAAATTTAAATATAAAACAACTTTTATCTATAACATTTTTGTTCTAATTCCGAAAACCGATAGTTTACTCTTCGGCCAATTTATCATTTTCGTGTTTTCTAACCAGCCTGTATGTTAAATCAAAATATTAACAATGGCTTTCGACTTTTTAGGACATCCAAAACTCTTTATAAAGAATGACTTTTTCTCGAGAAATTAATAATTATGTCCATCATAGGTATAGTTAGGTACATCGCGGGGATACACTATATATATATATAGTGATGTGGTTGGTTGTTGGTTTGGCCTACCGCGGACCAATTCTGTGCGTGGATAACGCGATTTGCATCCTCGAACGGTTTTCTTTGACAGATCGGAAACAATCTTGGTTCCCCAATCTTGATTTGATTTACCGAAACCATAGCAACGGCTGTGCCGGATGCCCAAATTGATTAACTTATGAACACTTTTGACGTGCTTTTTGTGTCTTCTGTAAGGTCGACGTACCGTTTTAACACCTACAACTTCATCAAAGCTTCAATACCGGATTCCATATTTCATTTCAAAACCATTCCTTCAGCGCCATGCAAAGGTTACATAAAGGTTACATACACACGCGTATAATACTGAGGTTTTTGCTAATTAGCATATGGATTTTTCGCTGAGACGACACATACTTATAACACGATTATTTCTTTAGGAAATATAAAGCAACCTAAATATTTGCTTCAAGAAAATTTTCGATTTAAGGAAGTCGTTGTTTTGAAAATAATGTGAAGGATGCCGATAGATGGCGCTTTCGTTTCTCGTCGTAAGAGAGATCTCCCAGAGGGTATATAACCGCATATATCTCTATGCAGCACAGTGTTGCAGCTCAAGCAGCTCAACATTGAAAATAAGTTGAATTTAATATAAAAAATAAAAAAAGAATGTTTGTTTTACTACAATAAATTTTCATATCACAGTTATTACCTTAATAAAACTTAAAAAAAAAAACATATAATCAATTAACTTTTGAGTATATAGATATCAGCGCATTTCATATATTTCCAATAACTTAATTTGTTAAAAATACTATAATCTAAGCAAGTGACTATAGTGGCTAACAATGAACAAAATCGAACAAGTGAAAACTGTTTCTGGTGTGCTTTCGTAGAATCTGAACTTGAAATCAAAGATTTTGAATTATGTCTAGTTTTTATCACTGATTTACTTAACAACTTGTGTCAATTCCGAATTGCGTCCTTCAGATTCAGATTTTACGGAAAAATTATACCAGAAAGAGTTCTTATTTGTATTTTCATTAAGTTAATAACTGTGGTATATCGTATATAAATGTTTTTTTAATATTAATAATCTAAACATATTCTTGATTTTGAGGGCCTCATTGGGGCACTTGTTAAATATATTGATTTTTCAAATTTCACAGGAATAAAGTAAGTATGAGAGTATCTTGCATAAAAATACAAAAGTTCAAAAATAAGAACCTCCCTACCAATTTTATCAAAAAGAGGACATTTTAGGGAAAATCTGGAAGATATATTATATCTGCTAAACCTAATTTACATTACATGTTACACTTCACAAATGTTAGTAGTGATTTAACTATAGGCATTTTTGTACTTTTTGTGTTACAAAAAAAAATTTAAAATGGTGAGTAAAATGATGGTAAAATGGAAATTTTTGACAGACGTGCTGAGTATTCTGAAATCAAATCGTTGGCAACACTGATGCAGCATCAGTGATTGTGCTTGGAAAATAACATATTCTTCTTTGGATGCGTTAATTGCATTCCATGTAAAATATTATTGCTTTCATAATAACATATTCATATTTACAAGAATCTAACCACCCAACCTTTCGATTTAAAAGAACAAATTTTTAAGCCAAATAAGTATAGGTAGTGTCTATTTAAAATTGTACAATCTTAAAGTAAGACAACAGCCGTTATTTTGGATTAACAAAGATTGCTTTGAATTTAGACGTTTCGTTGTGTGCATTGAAGAACCTTTCGCACAACTTCCTTTAATATTTAGAATTTATATATTTTAAATTTTAGTACAAATATTAGTTCTTTAAATAAACATAAGTTTTTTTGAAAACCTATACAAAACTTCTGATTTTTGCTTCGATTAATCACTGCTGTAATGTATAGACAATGTTATCGACAGTTGGGCTTATAAACTGTATTCTTTGCAAAGAGTTTTGAGCCACAGTCACAACTTTGATTAAACATTCAGGCTTAAAAAATAGAGAATACGGAAAATCATTCTAAGTAACATCTGGAATAGTGCTTAGAAGTTATTTCGTAAAAAAATGATCCTAAGATAGTCTAATTTACCGATTGATATTTCCGTCGGTTTTTTTGATGCAGTTGCCATGATATGGTGTTAAATAACGTAGATAACATTTTTGTCGTTGTAATATATTCTTAGTTGTGTTAAATAGTTGACGTTTTGAGAGATGTGAAAATGTTTAGATTAAAATGCGAGTATCCTTGCCAAAATTCTTCCACAATGAACTATTTTTATTTGGCCAAAGAGCAAATTGGTACAGCAAATGAACAAAATTGACCAAATCATTTAGTATTGTTTGTTGTACTGATTACCAACAGAAAAATGTCGTCGCTAAACAAAATTTTAAGCTTCTGATTGGAGAAATGAATCAAATATTGTGCTGCGGCAATTTTGGCGCGGTTCAAGTTTGAAACTATATTTCGGAAGATTTCAGGAATAATTCGTTTATTTATTTTAGATACTTTCCGTCGGATTTGTAATAGATGAGATAAATTTGGAGGTTGGAATATTGCGAATCAGTTGTGAAGATGGATTTCCAAATATTATCAAATTGTATGTTATGTATCGTAAATATATCCATTAAAAATGGTTTTGAAGTGTGGATGGAATGTATGATGGAATTAATCTATTATAATGAGATAATCAGTGTTGAATTTAGTTTTAAAAATAGTGTTGATTAGCGTTGAGGCGCTAATGATAGAGTTGTATTCGAAAAAAGGTGCGGATGGTCTTAGTAAATATTTGAACAATACCTTGTAAACATTGTCGCTGTTAATCGATAAGGTCGGATATATAACACATTAAACTACACAATATCTGCAGAACCGCATGCTTTGAAGCACGTGAAATTGAGTACGGCACCCACCACTCGCACGGAGAGGTCTGACTGAGCTCCGGTACCCTTTCTTCCACAACATCTCAGAACCAGGCGGGCCCCCCTATTCAATTGGATGGATATGATGGTATATGCGGCTATGTTGTTATTATTAACCATACCGCACCAACGCAAACGCGCTCGCGGTCTTTGAGGATTCTTTTTACCTCCTCCCAGTGGTCCGCCACAATGTTTTAATTATATCTCGAAGAGCGCAGCCCCCCAACAGACAGCTACACACCTCATAAAAGGCACATTAAATGATTACCAGAATTTATGAAATTTTAAACTAACTTAACCTATAATGGACGTAATTTTTAATTTATCGAAAAAATTCATTCTTTATAAAGAGTTTTGGATGTCCTAAAAAGTCGAAAGCCATTGTTAATATTTTGATTTAACATACAGGATGGTTAGAAATCACGAAAATGTTAAATTGGCCGAAGATGATCAGTTGACAATAGTAACAGCGTATCCAAGCAATTTGTTGATAGAAGGTGATTGAAAGTATGTTGACTTTAGAGCAAAGGGTTTATTTAGTTCTTTGTTACGGCATAGGTGAGCTATCGTACCGCCGTGGTATTGAAGTTTTTGACAGAAAATACCCAGAGGTATACGTTTCTGTCAATTGTATTCGTGAATTGGTTAAAAAATTTCATGCAACAGGAGACGTGACAAATATCAAGAAAAAAAGCGAAATGGCGAAGATGATGCAGGAGCTATGTTAGCTATTGATTCCGTGAACACTTGCCCAAAAAAATCGTTGAGGCAAAGATCTCGAGACTTGAACATCACTAAAAGCCACCTGCAAAGGATCTTTTCAAATCAAAGATTTCATCCTTATAGACCAGTACTAATACACACTTTAGTAGAAGGAGATGATGCTCGTCGATTAGGATTTTGCCTATTAATGGGAGAACGAATTACGGTCGATAGATTTTTCTACAGTAAAATTATTTTCTCTGACGAAGCGACGTTTACCACAAATGGAGTTGTTAATTCACAGAATTGCATATATTGGTCTCAAGAAAATCCAAATTTCCGCATTACAACCAATTCTTAAAAATATAAAAAAGTGAATGTTTGGTGTGGGATTTATTACAAGAAAATAATTGGACCATACTTTTTTGACGGTACTGTAAACCATAACATTTATTTTGATATGTTGGAAAATTTTTTGCTACCTACTTTGGACGAAATCAACTTACAGCTCAGGTGTTCACTACACTATCAACACGACGGTTGTCCTGCTTATAGCGCATATCAAGTCAGGGATTGGTTGAACAGACATTTTCAAAATAAGTGGATTGGACAATTCGGGCCTATAGGATGTCCACCACGTTCACCTGATTTAACGCCGCTTGATTTTTTTCTGTGGGGTTATTTAAAACAGAAGGTGTATGCGAATAATTTTCATGATAATGTAGACATTCTAAAATTAAAAATTAGGGAAGCAGTAGACGAAATAAATGAAGAAACAATTGATTTGGTTTATCGGGAGTTTAGAAGAAAATTGGAAAAATGTGTAGCTATAGGAGGGGAACATGTGGAGTAATGTTTTGTTAAGTTACTTTGTTAAAAATAAATAAAATATAAAACTTAGAATACAACATTGAAATTTGATACCTGGGCATAAATTTAAATATAAAACAACTCTTACATATAACATTTTTGTTCTAATTCCGAAAACCGATAGTTTACTCTTCGGCCAATTTAACATTTTCGTGTTTTCTAACCATCTTGTATGTTAAATCAAAATATTCGACTTTTTAGGACATCCAAAACTCTTTACAAAGAATTACTTTAAAAATTACGTGCATTATAGGTACTTATAGTTAGGTCCATCGGGGACACACACTGTATATGACAAGTATTTTCTTGTAACTGAGACTGTATGACATTAGAAATAACTTATTATTTTTAAAGGTAGGTACACAGATAGAAATGTTTCCTTGTTTTTAAGAAATATACACACAGCGAAGTATATTCTCAAAACGTGAGAAAATTATTTACTTGCGGTTATTGCTTTAGATGAAAGTTAATATTTACTTGGTTTGAAACAATTTCTTTCATTTAAGAATTCCTTGTTCTCACAATTCAAGAATATCCCAATCTCAGAGTTATTAGTTTCGGTTAAGTATATAATTTTCAAACCAAGTAGTTTAAATTCTCAATTCAAGAAGTTGATCAATAACTTGAATCAAGTAAGCCATTGTTTGCAACGCGCTTGCGCATTTACACTCAAACGTGCACGAACGTTGCCGAGATTTAAGATTTTTCGCATCGGCCTTTGCCTTCAGTTAGTTGGGGTCTGCTATGGCGTCGTGTTCGCTGACTACCGAGTATTGTCCGGGAAGAGTTCAATATGTATATATCTTTACTAATTTTGTAGGTACTGTACGCAATAACTACGCGATCTATAATATTATGAAAGTATATAGTTTTAATTTTGCGTGAATAGCCTACAGTACTTATGTTCAACGTATTTGCGACGCAGTTCGTAGTTGTGACTTGTGACGCACACGGTACGTAAATTTTGCGTAGCCATATAGTGGTCACCAAATCAACATACATGCCACAGAAAACTTACTTGTGTAATATAATGGAAACAAATTGATGTCAAATAGAATATGGTGTTTTTTTCCATGCCTTAGATATTTTAGGTAGTGATAATTTATAAATAGGTAAGTATATATGTAATTAAGCAAAGAAATTTCATACAATAAAACAAATATCATTCGCTAAGTTATTGTCTACTTATTTCACACAATTCCCTACCTTTTTAAAAAAAACTAAAATAGTAATTTCTATTCAATACATTATGATCATGTTCTTGAGCTAATAATATCCATACTCATTTCAAAAAAATATTTTCTCATTGTCAAGCATATATATTCACTTTAAGAAAATTCCATTACTCTCAACGTGAGAATAGTTTTCTTGAATGAATAATATCTATACTCATTGCAAGAAAATATTTTCTCAGATATACAAGCATATGATCATTTCAATTAAACAATATCTCTTTATTCTTAACTTGAGAAAATATCTACTTGCGGCTATAGCAAACTAATCATTTACTTGGATGAAAGCATATTTCTTTGAGTGAAGTATTTACTTTTCTGTGTGCACATTAGGTACTTCCAACTAATTAACAATTTCGTTAATTTAAAAAAAATTATAATTCTTTCACTTAACAAAAAAAAATAAAAAAAAGACACTATCATAATTATTTGAACTAAATAATATATCATTATAATATACAAATTGTAAATTTTAATTAAAAACCTAAGTTGTTTAACACAAATAAATGTTCTGTCTAACAAACAAATATTTCAAACAAGTGCATTTTTATCCGCAAAGAAGTATTTCTTTGCCTCTATTGAAACAGCAGATTTCTTTATTAGAATTAAACAAAATCTGTGTACAAAATTCCGTATTCTAAGATTCTCAGTTTTGGTACGGAACCCTAAATGTCGAATTGTTGGCTTTTTCAACTTAGAGCAGTTAAAATACGGTTCTGTTAATATTGCAAAGGGCTGTATCATTCCAAGAAATTGAAGAAACAAATACCTAGATACTTAAGTCCATATGAAACTTTATACATTTACTAAGTATCAGAAAAAATGTTTTTCGGGGAAAAAGTGCGTTCCACAAAGACTGTGCGTCTATATAAATAATATATCAGAAAAAAACGCCTGTAATATGATATAAAATACAATGAATAATGTACGATGTCATTTTGATACTTTCTGAAGTTGTTTTTGACATATTTTATATGTAAGTACTTAAGTAAGTAAGTAAGTAAGTAGGTATATAAAACAGCACAATGTTAATACTTCCATTAAATTCATGCCAGAAAGCATATTATTTACAAATAAGGTCATATTTAGATTGTCTGGTCAATCATGAGTTGGTTTATCAGCCCTCCGACCGTCGACGTTGAATTTTAGGACATCCTGTAGGTACCTACCTATAACTCAGCACTGAATAAATATTTTATGGAAAGAATAGGTAATAAAAATGGATACAAAACTAATAATGAGTCGTAATTAATGAATACAGTAGGTATAAACAGTATATACGTCGTCCAAAGTATAGTAAAGCAGAAAACCTGCTTGTCGCCCAGTTTCGTCTTTCCGTGGTCTCTCAAATCTCCGGGAGACTTCAATGGGAGATGCGGATGCAAACCTGACCCCACCATAAATGCAGTTGTTTACGTTAGCCGATGTTTGCCGATACCGTGTTGGAATTTTGTTACGTAACGCATTTCGATGTTGGCATTTTCTAATTTCAATGGTCAACAATGTTTTTTTTTCCTTTTTCTTAATTATTGCCGGAGCGTGTTTCAGGTTAATATTGTTTATCCTGAATTTTTTAATCGATTAACACTTATATTGCCACTTAATCCGAGCAACTATATGTTTAAATTAATCGTTTGTACTGCTTGTTTTGTTATTAAATATATAACGGAAAGTTAATACCTATGGCTTCCGACAACACTACACCATCGCTTATACCCTCAATCTCCTTTAAATTTATATAAATTAATACATGCAATACAAATTAATACTTAAATACACATACGAAAGAAATGGATTGGAAGAATTTATTTAATTGTTGAATAGGTACGTTGTCGGTCTGGACGCGCCTTGACTGTATTTAGCTCTATGTACTCAACCGACCAATCACAACACGATATCTATGTGGGCCGCGAACCAATGGTCGGTTTGTATTTTTGGCGCTGCTGTGATCGTCCTATCTCCTTCTAATGGTACGCCCACCGTGAAGGTTATAATTCAGTCCCACCGCGCAGACGATTTATAGGTTAAAACATTCAATCCTGTATTTTATCCAGTAGCATAACATCACTTACATAATACATTCATAGAAATATACAATTAATATTATAATAATGTATAGTAATCAGAAATTGTTGATAGAAGCTGATTAAAAGCATGTTGACTTTAGAGCAAGGGGTTTATTTTGTTCTTTGTTAAGGCATAGGTGACGTATCGTACCGCCGTGCTATTGAAGTTTTTAACAGAAAATACCCTGAGGTATACGTTTCTGTCAATTGTGTTCGCGAATTGGTTAAAAAATTTCATGCAACAGGAGACGTGCAAAATATCAAGAAAACAAAAGCGAAATGGCGAAGATGATGCAGGAGCTATGTTAGCTATTGATTCCGTGAACAAGTCCAACAAGCCCAAAAAAATCGTTGAGGCAAAGATCTCGAGACTTGAACATCACTAAAAGCCACCTGCAAAGGATCTTTTCAAATCAAAGATTTCATCCTTATAGACCAGTACTAATACACACGTTAGTAGAAGGAGATGATGCTCGTCGATTAGGATTTTGCCTATTAATGGGAGAACGAATTACGGTCGATAGATTTTTCTACAGTAAAATTATTTTCTCTGACGAAGCGACGTTTACCACAAATG
The DNA here is from genome assembly GCA_963966075.1 of Aphodius sticticus. Classification (NCBI taxonomy): domain Eukaryota; kingdom Metazoa; phylum Arthropoda; class Insecta; order Coleoptera; family Scarabaeidae; genus Aphodius; species Aphodius sticticus. The sequence continues at coordinate 6,179,099 of OZ014515.1, read as the reverse complement.
GAGTTGTTAATTCACAGAATTGCATATATTGGTCTTAAGAAAATCCAAATTTCCGTATTACAACCAATTCTCAAAAATATAAAAAACTGAATGTTTGGTGTGGGATTTATTACAAGAAAATAATTGGATCATACTTTTTTGACGGTACTGTAAACCAAAACACTTATTTTGATATGTTGGAAAATTTTTGCTACCTACTTTGGGCGAAATCAACTTACAGCTCAGGTGTTCACTACACTATCAACACGACGGTTGTCCTACTCATAGCGCATATCAAGTTAGGGATTGGTTGAACAGACCATTTTCCAAATAAGTGGATTGGACGATTCGGCCCTATAGGATGGCCACAACATTCACCTGATTTAACGCCGCTTGATTTTTTTCTGTGGGGCTATTTAAAACAGAAGGTGTATGCGAATAATTTTCATGATAATGTAGACATTCTAAAATTAAAAACTAGGGAAACAGTAGACGAAATAAATGAAGAAACAAATTATTTGGTATATCGGGAGTTTAGAAGAAGATTGGAAAAATGTGTAGCTGTAGTAGGGGAACATGTTGAGTAACGTTTTGTTAAATTACTTTGTTAAAAATAAATAGAATATAAAACTTAGAATACAACATTGAAATTTGATATCTGGGCATAAATTTAAATATAAAACAACTTTTACCTATAACATTTTGTGTAAATATGTGTCAAGCTGCAATATCATCAGTTGCAAATTAAATTGTTACACTTGACACGTAAAAACGCGGGGATTTCAAACAGACCCACAGTATAGCGCAATAATCAAAATTGTGGTTATGTTTGTTTCAAACGTCAAAAGCAGACACACTTGTCACGTAAAAATGCGGGAATTTCAAACAGACCAATCATATCGCAATAATACATGTTGTCATTGTCGTTATAAGAAACGTCAAAAGCAGACCTTGAAAGAAACACATTTGACATTTGAAGCTTGAAATATTTGTAGTACTGCGGTAACCCAGGCCCCAGGGTATGTTGTTTCTGTGCGTTTGCGTGCGCGTGGCGTTTGCGTTCACGTTTGCGTCTGCGTTATGGAGCGTAAACTGCGCTTAAGGGTCTAATAGATGAATTGATGACCATGTTTGCGAATTGGAAATTTGAGTGTGAAGTAAATGAAGAAATAGAAAAAGAAATAGAGCATTGTGGTTGTTGTGTTGCTAGATAAAGGTCAATTTAGCGTCGTTTTGTGGACAATAAGTTCGTGGGCCCGGAGCTTGGGGCTCTGCGAGGATTATTCGATTAGCAGTAGTGGAAATTCCGATGTCCTGCTTTGGTTTCTAGGCGAGCAGCGTCGGAGCGGGCCGTGGCAATCGTGGGCGGGGAGATGAGTATAATCTCTTATAGTCTATAACCGCATTTCAACATGGTCCAGGGCAACATCCACCCGCACTCTGCTCCGTAGACTACTAAACCTGTTATTACCGAGCATGGTCATTGTCCGCGTACTTTACTTGCTCCGTATGACCTAAATGGAGCACTTCCAAACCGTACCGTCGCTGTCCGCTCGCGCGTTCTTGGTTCTCAAACACAAAGGTGCTCTTTTCACTTTTAGAGAGAGAGAGAGAGCTTTCGAAATTTAACCAATATTATTCCGCTCTACGTCGGTATCTATCCGAACTTTCTGACCGCGCGCACTTTATTTTTTCTTTCCCATCGATCGCTGATCGAAGATAACACATTTTGTGCCATAACGCTTTTATATTTACATCATCGGACAGATGGACATATTTATTTCATCACCAAAGCGAAATTCCCAGGTTGAAAAATAGGTGGAGCTAATGCAATCATCACGGAATTAGGTTTTGTTGCGCTTTTGTATATAGACTCCATCCATCATATTTGGAATCTATTACAAAAGTGCATGTTAAAGAATTCTTAATATATAGGCCAATTTTATTTAGAATACAAAACTTATTTGGATTTTGAAAAAGCTTTCATATAATACCTCACACTACCAGGGGCGCCGTTGCATTGCTGTTTGAATTTAAAACATTCTTAAGAAATATCAACAAGCAGTTCGCATATATCTTTGTTTTGGGGTCTATTTTTTTAATTATTTTAATGGCATTTCTAAACAAATCCTGTTCACTAGTACACATCTTGTACCTTACAGATAGTCTGGAAGGTCTGGCAACCCAAAATACACTCTAGTATTTTCTGATTGTCTGGTGTGTATGCAACCACATTTGCAGATCGAATTGTTTGTTGTTTTTAAAGGTAGGTTTCTATTATGTATGTGTAGATAAAGGTTTCTGTTTTCTCGTTGTTATTTCATATGATGCCATTTGTCAAAACCAGAGTGCTAGACAACATGGAGTTCGCGATGGGATTTTTGTAAAGTTATTTACAATTTTGAATCGTTCCAATCATGCGATACTCGCCTCGTAGCCAGAACTGTGCGCGACGATAAAATTACACGAACAATGTCTTCCAAAAGGTACGTGCAGACGTCCGAAAGTTTTAATTGTTAAATGGGTACTACCAATTTTCCTATTGAAACGAAGAGGAAGTTCTTAACCTCATTCTTCCTTTTTTATTTATTTGATTGTATTTTCGGTATGACGAAAATAATACGCCTCTGCTCGACTTTCAGTGAATTAAAGAAGCTGTCGGAAGAGAGCCTCACGAGACAGCCGGAGGAGGTCTTCGATATAATATGCAAACTGGGTGAGGGCTCGTACGGAAGCGTCTACAAGGCGCTGCACAAGGAATCGGGGCAAGTACTCGCGATAAAACAGGTACCTGTGGACACGGATCTCCAAGAAATAATCAAAGAAATCTCTATAATGCAACAGTGCGATAGTCCCTACGTCGTCAAGTACTACGGTAGTTACTTCAAGAACACAGATCTATGGATAGTGATGGAATATTGCGGCGCAGGGTCCGTATCCGACATAATGCGGCTCAGGAAAAAAACCTTATCCGAAGACGAGATTGCGACGATTTTATGTGATACCCTCAAAGGGCTCGAGTATTTACATCTACGGAGGAAAATACACAGAGACATCAAAGCCGGGAACATCCTCTTAAATTCCGAGGGCCACGCGAAGCTTGCAGACTTTGGCGTTGCCGGACAATTAACCGACACCATGGCAAAAAGAAACACAGTCATCGGAACCCCATTCTGGATGGCCCCTGAAGTAATCCAGGAAATCGGATACGATTGCGTAGCAGATATTTGGAGTTTAGGCATAACTGCGTTAGAAATGGCCGAAGGCAAGCCCCCGTATGGGGATATACACCCTATGAGAGCCATATTTATGATTCCCACAAAACCGCCTCCGTCTTTTCGGGAACCCGACAAATGGAGCCCCGAATTCATAGATTTTGTTAGCGTTTGTTTAGTTAAGAATCCGGATCAAAGAGCTACGGCTACGGATTTACTTCAACACGAGTTCATTGGTAACGCCAAAGCGCCGGGCATACTTAGTCAAATGATCACCGACGCGCATACCATACGAGAGAATCAACAGCGCAACACCAATATCAGTGCCATTGGGGCTAAAAGCAACCCGAACGAAGAGTCCGACGAAGACTTGGCTATCGGCAGCCAGACGATGGTCAATTGTACCGACGACGGTACGCTAATTCCTAGCAAAGGTGGAACGCTACTCCCTATGTCACCCAGCGGTACACTGGTGGAGCTACAGTCCGATTTAGGGACTATGGTAATAAATAGTGATGTTGACGAACAAACTATGAAAAGTAAGTTGTTAAAAGTTACGCTACCTTACATAAATTGACAGGTTTTTATATATATTTTTTTGTATTAGGACATGATACAGGGTCTGCTCAAGGAAAGAAATATAGGCCACTGTTTTTAGAACACTTCGATAAAAAGGAAGCAGAAATTAAGGTAAATTTAATATGTTTTATCTGAAACTATTTTTTGTTTAACTCTGATATTCAATATCTTTTGTAATCGTTGACCAATTTTCATTATTTAGAACGTGTCCATGTCGACAAAGGTATATAATATAATGATATTGTGGTTTCTTTTATGCTTTTCCATTTCAAGCTGTTCTAATAAGTCTAATTTGTAGTTTTTATTGCACTTGTGAAGGAGTGTAGGTTCACTGTATTTTACACAATGACTTGAAATTTTCCGCATGATTTTGGGGTTTTGAAATTTAAATTCAAAACAATACTCTCTCAATTAAGCAACACATGCTGCAAGGTTAACAGCATTTCAAATTGCAATGGTATATAATAATCTAGATAAATTTCTTTATAATGTATCGAAAAATGACTAGTGTATAAAAAATATTTGGTTAGTAAGTTTGATATTCTCCATCAGGGTAATGGAATAACTAGTCCGACAACATTAGATGAGCCTGATCTTAACGCGGAGGAGCAGCAACGCTTTCAAAGTCATATCCATGTACAAATTGTGCCATCGCCTCAAGCTGTTCAACCACCGCCACCGGAAACCAGGCCTAACTTCCAAAGACCATTCTCAGACGGAGATTTTGAGTTCGTAAGTCCCAAATCAGCTGTTAACCCGTTACTAATTAATCAACAAAGTTAACGTTTACTGTAACAACAAATTAAAACCAGTTACGGAGTCATTAACTTCCATTATAGTTGTTATCCGTTATTTGAAAATCCGTTAATGCATTAACGGATTTGCAAATCCGTTAATACTAGTCCGTTAATCCGTTAATGTTTTTTAGAGCAATAAATAATTAACGAAGTTTGATTAACAATTTTTGACACTTGTTTTGTTTTAGTTGAAGTTCCTAAGTTATGAAGAGTTACAGCAACGAATGACGGTATTGGACGCTGAAATGGAGAGGGAAATAGACGAACTGAGACGAAGATATCAGACTAAAAGACAACCAATTCTGGAGGCTATGGACACGAAGCGCAAGCGGCAACAGAACTTTTAGATTTGGTGCGTTAAGCACGTCTGTGAATCCTTAACGGTGCTCAAAAAGTTTTGTTTCTTTTGTATCGTTTAATTTTATTTTCGTACGCTCCGGGAAAAAAGGCATCACACTTTATTCGATAAATACTGTACCGCTGAAAAAAAAAAATTTAAACTAATCAATAGTATTTTGCGAATGTTATATCTGTTATAGGTATAGGTGGTGCGATACTTTTCTGTCGGAGTGTTATACTATTATTGTATCGTTGATTATTCTTCTTCTTTTTTTTGATATTAGTTTTAACAATCTTTAGCCAAATATAATTCTAGTTCTTAGTTTCACGTTTTTTTTTTTATAATTGTCACAATTGGTCAATCAGTATTTATTTGTCGTCACACACATCACTGAATTAGTGCGTTTATTAGAACTTTTTGAGTGCGCTTTGATATTTCAGGAAGAAAGGGAGTAATACTATGTTCCTATGAGTACTTAACTGGGTTCTTGTTATTATTCCCACTGAAATGCATATAATAAATAATCTTCGGGATGGCTATGACGTCAGTTCTTGCGATTTTCGTTTGTTTGTATTTGTGATTTGTTTAGAATCTCTATGTTGTTGTGCAATACGTCGATTGCCCAGTCTCTGTTTTTGTTTTATTTTTTATTCATTTTTTGAGTACCCAAAAGCACTGCCTTGAGGAATACGGAGACAGCTCAGTAGCGTCTCCAAAAGTAAGCGTTCTATCTTGTACAGAAACTAAGACTGTTTTTTTTTTGTTGTTTTCTCATATACCATTCTTCTGCGTGAGACATTTTTAACCGAAAGTATTTTTCTAAATGTCATCTGTACATACTCCGATATTTTTGTAGAAAGTCAATAGCAATAAAATTATTAGAGAAGACTAACCCATTGTTTCTATTTATTGACAAGATCTCTTATATAGTAGTACCTAAATCTCTCTAATGATTTTTGAATGCAGTTTTTTCTATGCTGTCTCGTCAATATTTCATACCATTTTCGTTTATTGTCGCATTACTTTTAATTATAACTAAAGCCAGGTTTACAAAATTATGTAACACAACTTCAAACATACACAAGTCGCTTTGACAATACCTCCATAAATTATGTAAGCCTGGTCTTGTATATCGCTTCATTTATATCTCCTTTACTGATTTTTGTTTGTTATTATGTGCATTTAGTGAAAATAACAATTGAACAAAAGCATGGAGATGAGCCAAGCGTCTGTCTTTGACAAAGCAAACATTTTTTTGTTTAACTGATCAAGTTTAGTTGTAAGATATGTAATCTGTACTGTAAGTACGCTTGCTGTGCCTTCTATATAGGTTTAGTTTAGACTAAGGACAAGTGTAACAATTATATTTTGAAAAATCTAAATAAATGCATAACACAACTAAAATTTCGTTCGATACATTTTATATACCAGAACACCACCAAAGCAAACGGAGAATCCAAGGAGTATTAAAAAATAAAACAGTTCGATATACATTGTGTACTTTATTTACATTAAATGGCTATTACATACGTCACGAAAAAAAAAAATATAAGAAAAAATATTAAGCAGCTTGTCACAGCTGCAATTATAAATGGATATAATGTTAACTTATCAAAATGTACAAATCAGATGTAGGTATCTATATAATACGAGCAGAGTGCAAATAACACAAATGATTGACCACAAATACATTTCGACATCGGTAATGAATAATATAATCTGCAACGCAAGTTTAAAATGAATAAACGATGTACACGAGGTATCGATACAATATACAAGTACGGTCTAGACTATTTAATGCACTTTCGGTTGGATCCAAATTATTCGAAAGTAACGTTATAGAAACGTTTTCGAAGTCACGATAACACCGACACCCTTCTTGTACGTTGTTGTTTTGTTCACTGCCTACAATTGTTCAAAAACGGTACAAAAATTCATCCGCAATTTACCTTCGGCGGACGTAACATCTACTATGTATACATAAATTCATATAAATTTAAGTGTAAGTAAATTCAATATAAATTTAAGTGAAAAGGCACTGCTAAATTAGATACAAATGTATAATTAGAATTACACTAACCGTTACAAAAGAGATTGTCCAATATATTTACAAATAAAGGCACCATTAATGGATGGATTTGATTATATCATGAGCAGATGGACAGTATTAAACATTGATTTAAAATCGAACATGCTAACATTTAGTTTTGATCAGGGTTACGCAACGCGTCCGCTCCATTACGGAGCAGGGCGTGCAGTTTCCGCACGCTACTATACTGCTCAGAAGAACGTATACAAAAAAGTGTATACCCGACAATGTGTAAATAGACGTGCTTAATAATAATACTTTATCTTTTAAATATCTAATAATCTGATAAATTCAATTATTGCGCAATTTCTTTTAATATGAAAAAAATCACAGAGTAGTAAGGCTCATTGTTTGCTTTTTTTTTTGATTTTGTAGTCTGACGTTCAGTGTAAAAGACTGAATAGATCTTGTACATAACATTGAATAGACGGGAAACATGAATAACGTTAGAATATGGTATTAATAAATACTGTAAACCCTCGTTAAAGCAAATCTATATACGATTAAGTGGCTATACGATTAGTGTATAATTTTAAAATAACAGTAACCACTTCTCCATTCAGGTCATATTACGTTAATAAAATGGTTAAATTTACAGAAGGATGTTTGAATTAAATCTCTTATTAAATCTCTTATTAAATAACATCGAACAACTTTGTTGACATAACAATAAAATACGATATATAACACTGATTAATAAATTTTAGCACAAACACAATTTCAACTTTAGTATAATCTACAGGGTTACTCAAATATTTTATATGTTTAACAATCTGTAAAAGATTCTTTTTGAATAGCCCTGTATAAAACATAATTTTTTTGTTAATATATTCACCACAAAAAGGTCCTTATATTAGGGTGACCAACTTTATATACAGGTGTTCCTAAATATCATGTAAATACGAAAGGGGGTTTATTTTAATGACTAAAAATTCATATAAACATAGGTCCGCAAACGCTTCGTTGCCGATCTACAGGGTGTTGAAATTTCAAGATTTTTTTAGTTTTTTCTTTATAGCTCTTGTAGTTTTTGAGATATTTAGCTCTAATTTGGAATATGGGTTACGCTGTAGGACTTACATCATGGGCATACCAAATGGTTTTAAGAATCTACAGGAGATATTTTTTCAGGGGTCATGCCCCCTTTTCTCCCCATAAACTTTTTTTCGGTGCGCTGCTGGTAGATTCTAAAATACAAAATGCATTTTTTGTTTTGTTCTAAAGCATTTTAATCTTTTGTAGTTTTTTCGTATTTACCACCGTTATCGAGAAAAAAAAATAAAAGCTTTTCTGTGTTTCAGTAGATGAAATGAAATTTTTTTAAATAATTGGTCTAGTATGCCTTGGCTTGATTTAGATAACCTTTTGTTTGTATTTATTTTGACATTTTATTCGCCACCAACTGTTAAAAATTAAAATTAGAATACAAGAGCTATAAAGACAAAACTAAAAAATCTTCTAATTTCAACACCCTGTAGATCGGCAACGAATCGTTTGCGGACCTAAGTTTATATGAATTTTTAATCATTAAATGAGCCAAAGAATTACCCCTTTTCGTATTTACATGATATTTAGGAACACCCTGTATAATACTACAATATATACCATATACAGTACTTTTGCACACACTGTATACTTCTAAATAAAATAATAAAAAATATAATATGAACGGCCTTGAAGTGACCTTGAAGTTATATTTGATAATGAATTGTATTAAAAACAATGGAAAGTAGGGAGAAATTGATAGTTGAGCACCCTACTAATGGCCAATTTGATAGTGCTTTACAATTTTGAAGGTTGTTGATGACCTGAAGAAGCCTGGATTGAAAAAAGAATAGACGTGAGTTATCGAGGGTTTACGTCATGTACTGTAGCGTCTACTTTTCCGAAAAAATACCAACGACTGGTATTAAAGTTGAACGAACGCCACACAAGTTGCTCAATTCATTTTAAATATTACAACGACTAACTGATAAATGTTACAAACTATAAAATGTATGAAAACATACCCAACATTAAAAAAATAACGTTCCCATAAATATGTTGCGATGACGTTTATAGACTTTAACAATATTCCACTCAACATGGTGTAAAATCAATTATTGCATCTTTAAAAGCGTATCGATTCATGTACGATAAAGTGTAACGAATTTATTCCACGTATAATCTCAACAACAATATCTCGAAATAGAACACGAAATAGAATATACTCTAAATTAGCCACCGTGCGTAGCCAGTGTTTGTAAGCTCTTAAAAGTTACGAGAACAAAGAAGTAAGGGTAGAAAAGTAAAGTAAACGTGAGCAGGTCAGGCACTTTGTGGACGTTATTAGTTTCGCTTAGTTACAACCAGATGAGGTTGTCGGGCCTCATCAGCGACTGAACGTCTTCGATATTTGGGAACTCCTCTCCTAAATGCAGCGAAGGCACCAAGTCGTCCGAAGAGTCGATATTTTCGCTTAAAGATATGTCAGGTGTATCCATGGTGTGGCTCTCGCTGCCAACCTCCATGCTGTCGTCGATGTTCTCTAAGAAGTCTTCAGGAGTCTGAGGCATTGATATGGCGGTGCCCATACCTACGAAAAAGGCGATTTCACATGTTATAGCTTTATTCGAAACGTCCAAACCAGGCTTAGAGCTGTTTTACACTACCGAGAATTATAACGAAAATAATAGCGAAAATAATAACCAAAAGTTTTGTCGATGAAAATCAGACGTGTAAAACCAATATTTTATAACGAAAATAATAGCGAAACTTTTTGTGAGAAAAATACCAGACTTGAGGTGTGTTTTATTGCCACCACCCGTGTGCAGTTCGTATCTATTCGAAATGATTCTCTTTTGAAGTGAATTGAACACGAGTAATAAAACGCATTTGAGTGTACCTATCGCGCGCGCGCATACGCATTCGTGTTACGTGTAGTTAGGCCGACAGGTTAAGTTTGTATCGGACATTTTGCATAAGACTTATTTATGCAAGGAGTTAAGTACGAATTGCATATGAAGCCGTCTCACCAACGAAAACAAACACACATAACCTCTCCGAGATACAATCGTGACATGCATGTGACTGCACACTGATACCTTCCTCCTATTGGTTGATTTAATTTCAATTCATTTTGAATACAACTGATCATCTTTTCCGGCTTGGCCTTCAGGGGTGAAGGGGGAACTGAATATGATCAGTTGAAATCTATTCACTTTCATTTTGAATGCGCAATAAACCGCTTTTTTCTACTTTGCATTCACAATGCACACATTGTAACACTGTTTTCGGTGTTACAATTAACACGTTGTAATACCGAAAACAGTAACATTTTTGTCTAAGATTGGTACACATTGATATCAAATGCCATATGTCAAACGTACAATACATAACCCAACATAACCACACACTGCATCTTCCTAATCGCTTCGTGACAACAAACCACGCGGAATCTGGTATTGTGCGATCAAATTGCAATATCGCCGAGAAAGAATCGTTGTTCTGTGAGGATTTATTATAGCTGCATTATGACGTCGTGGACCCGTGCCGAAGTGATGGTTTTAATTGAGGAATACAGGAAGTGGCCTAATCTATACAAATCGAAGGCCGTAAACTATAAAAATCGCAGAAAAACGGCATTGGATGCGATTCAGAGGTGCGCGCAGGAGTTACAAAACAAATTTCAGTCGTTGAAGCAGAAAGCTCCCAAAGAATCTATCATACTTTTCTTCCTTTCCCTTGTTAGAAATACAACCAACGATTGTATAGGTTATGTTTATTTTATCCAACTTTTGGTTACAAGCGCGTATATCAGAAAATCTGCTACAGTACGCATGCGCATGACTACATTAATAGCGAAATCATTTGCCGTGTGTCAAACAACTTTTAACTATCGTTTGAAATTAATTTGCCAATATTTCTCACCAAAATTATAGCGACAATTTTGGCTATTATTTTCGTTATAATTCTCGGTCGTGTAAAACAGCATGATGAAGTCATCTATTGCTGCTGGTGAGTGTCAAAATAGTACATACCCAGGCCACTATCGGCAGACTCCTGACGCTGGTGCTCCGTAAAACTGGACAGGAAAGGGTCCATTTGTAGTTCGGTACTGCTGCCGCGCATCATTAACTCCTGCTGCATCCTAATCTCTTGCTGTCTCTGTTTTAAGCGTTCCCTCTCCAATTGTAACAGGTGTAAACGTAACTGTTGCTGTCTTACCGGCGATGACTGCGGGGACAGCGGACTCGAATGCCACTGGTTTCCTATTACTTGCGACCGTTGAACGTGTTGTGCTATAAAAGAAACGTTTGCGTAAGCTATCGAGATTTCAACGCCACAACCTGGAATCAATCTACGGAAAGCAAGAAAGCTATAATTTAGATGCTCTTATTGCTATTTCTTCCTCTTATTTAATTAACTCTGATCAAGTTTATCATTGTTTGTCAAATAGAAATATACTGACGAGAAGTGTTATCGCAAATTTTAACCAGGTCTTCAGATCTTGTCAGTACATGGTTAATAGTATTCTCTAAATAAAACAACATTTCTTCATATGATGACTACGATTTGTTAATATAGATACGTTCTACGTTATTCTTACTTATTTCGTCTGTCCTTGTGTGTTCGTAAAACAAATAAATAAGAACGCAAAAAGAATTGACTAGGAATACATGAAAAGTGCGGAAGGAATACAACGTAAATAATAAACAATTGGGTGTATTAGGTAGAAAGAATATGTCATGCATGGGGTGGGTGTTAATCTTGATCGCTACTCTTGAAATATATATAATATATACACGTACGTATTCGGGGGTCAAACCAAGATGTAGTGCGCGTTTGGTGGTTTATGAAATATATTTCTCCCTCGGCAGTCTGTGCCTGCTCCCATCCATCAGGCAATGGCCCTAAATCTACATCTGTACTTCCTTTTACACCTGCAAAAGGTAACCTGGTTTTTAGAGAAAAAAATCCAACACGGCGTCAGCCACACTTTGCTTCAACAACACTTCTACCAAAAAGAATCAACGCTCCTACAAATACATCATCAATAACCAAACGTTGATTCTCTTTTATCTGCTTTTTTCTAAATCTAATTAAGCAAAAAAAAAGGACACATGCTAGCACGATTAATGATAATATTAATAAAAAAAATGAGCGTATTATTAGCAATAATAAAAAAAAAAACAATAGCCAAACGGTATCTCGTACACGTATATCTTTATACAATACCAATAAAGATGATTGCTTAGGCTTTCATTGCTGATATTGTTAGATCACCATAAAATGTTGATTATTCCTTATTTGTATAAAAAAAAATATAAATTTTATTTTTTCTTGTCTGACCCTCACAATGTGTTCTTTTATATCTATAATTTAGTCCTGTGAAATTTGTAATCGATCATAACGGGTGGCTCAAGGGGCCAAAATCGAGAATAAGTAGTTGAAAATATGTTAAATATTCCGATACCTAGACTCTATATGTTTTGATCGATCTAAAATTTCACAGGAGTTTAGTATGGATATAGAGGAACAAATTGAGATAGTCAGACAGAAAACAAATAAAAGTTGAATTAAGAAGCCCTTAAAACTAGTATCTACCAAACAATATCAGCATTCGAGATACAATAAAATCATAAAAAAAAATACTACGTGCAAATTTGACGGTAGGTTTCAACAAACGCAAGAAAGTTAGTAGAATGGATAAGAAAATATTAAATTTCACTCGGTATTTACACAAATACGTCTTTCTTTTTGGAAATATGCAAAGTCTTGTGTCGTAAACGTTTCCAATGTTGTTTTATTTAAGAATTCGTCATTTTTATACACTTAATATAACAAAATAACAGAATACGAAAGAATCGGCGCCGTCTTACCAGTAAACGTTGTGCTATTAGGTGTCTGAGTTGATGGGACTTGCTGATGCGTCGTTAGTAGTTGCTCTGCACTGGCCTGTTGAGCGGCAGTTTGAGTTGCCAGCGTTTTCCTTGGGTCTTCCCATGTCGTTGTACGAGTTATGTGACTGCAAAGAAAAACGATGACGTTTACGCACACGAATAATAACGGACAAGTTTTATCGCACCGATTTGCACAATCTTATCGATGGCCATTGTTAACGGCTTAAAAACACCAGCGGGAACAAGTCAAACGTGCAAATCCGTTACTGTATTGTTTTTCCAGCATAAACAACATACGTGCTCCACAAGACATTCTTTTATGTTGTACACATTTAAGCTCTGAAGATATTATTGTTTAATATAGGGTCAAAGTTACCATTTAGCCTATGTTTTGAGAAAAAATAGGTAGTTCAAATCTCAAGCGCCATCTATGAGTTACTTTGTTTACCCCAACAACCTAATAACCACATTTATTTCAAATTTCGATGCCCAGTTTACAATCAGAAGATAGTATTACTCAAAAATGCCTATAGCTTCTTTTTCATAGCGCTTTCGTCTCAAAAAATTGTTCTGGAAACAACATAACCCTCAATTTAGTGTGTTTATCTCATCTGTCAAAACTTAATAACCTCAAAAATATGGTACGTCTACAGGAGCATAAAAGTAAATATCAAATATACAGTAGAAAAAGATGAAAAAATCTCTGAGTCGGTTTGTTATTTTAAAAAATCTTCGAACACGTCGCTTTTTAATTATTAAAATACACATTTCTGTGAAAACTTCAATTCCGAGTATCAATGTTACTGTGTTATGACGTCATCGCCACGTTTTTTAAATGGCAACCGCATTTTTCTCTTACTGGTCTTGGTAGATCATTCAATTGTCTAAATGGGATCGGAAATATTTTATTGCCAAACAAGAAAATTTTCCAAAAAATGACAATTGAAAATTGTAAGATATTGATAATTTTAGAAGAAATAGCTTTTGTAAATTGAATATGAAATTGTGTTTTGGATAGAATTAATTGCACTGAAAACAAATCTGGGATAAAAAATAGTCTATCGCGCAAGATTTTCGAAAAAAAAATAGGGTTTAAGAGTAAAAAACGCTATTTTTGTAATTTTTACACATTTATACCAGATGAAAGGTATAATCCTTGTTCTAGAAATTAAAAGTAACCCTAAAAAACGCAATATTGACTTTAAAAAACGCAACTTGACTTGATATGCAACTTTTGAGCTCAGATTCGCATTCAGCGCAAATAAATCGACCGAAAAAAAATTATTATATAAAAATAATTATATACCCTAATTTTCAACTGTCCTTTTCTCGAAAATGTTCTTATATAAGGCGACAAATTTTGTGAATTACCTTTAAGACAATTAATCAATCCATCAATATCACTACAAAAAATATGGGGTTGCTATTAAAAAAAATCTGATGTGACCAGGCACATGACTTTATCATACTAGATATAAAATTAATAGTTTAGCTGTACGAGATTCTATAGATCGAGATCAGTCGTGTCTGCATTAAAATAAAACTAGTTAGCCAGGATTTGACAGATATTTTGATTCTATTGACAGTAGGTACTGTCAAAACCATCTGCGTTTGACACTAGAAGTTGCTCATGCAGCTAAACTATAAATTTTACCAAAAAATTTCATAGACATAAATTATACAAAATTTCCTCTACTTTAATTTATTATTTAACTATTTTGACGAAATTACAGAAATGGCGGCTCATTTGCAACATCCTTGAAAAATGCTTAGAGGAAACATCCCAATAGCAGGTTGTAACGTTCTAATGATATTGGTTAAGATATCATGGAGATAATGGAATCAATAAGTTATATTTTGTATTATTGAGTGTTGACACATTTTGTGCAAGCAACTGTTATACTGGCAGAGTTGCGTATTACAAATACTAAGAATCGACAGGAACTCTTTAGAAAATTATTATTTATTGCAATGACTATCGCTGCGAATTCATAAAACAGAAAACAACGAACATGCCAGACTTGCGGCGGTATCATAAATAGCGTGAGCCATTATCAGTTGTTCTTCTGCAGAAAATATTAAATATCACGCTATGAGACCACACTACCGCATTTTTGTTTTTCAAATGTCAACATTCCTTCCTAGGATATAGTATAGTTGTACCTTTCGTAACTACCATAAACAAAGCATGTAACGAGAAACAAGAGAATCAATAATAATAATTATTCGTAATAGTATACGTTCGAAAACAACTGTGTCCTAGTTTGTTATTGTAACAATACGCTCGCGAATTGTGAACTTGAAAACCGAATTGTTATGAAGTTAAACTAAAAAAATGACAACAGCATTTATCGAGATTGTTATGGGTTGCGTCTGTTGCAATTCAGATAATAGTAATGGTGAATGATAATCCAAACCATGAATAGAGAACTACATAAACATGAGAAACGTATGACGGATCATCACAACATACTATAAAAAAAAAAAACGTGATTACGTTATTATGAATGAACTAACTCGAATTTCGCTGCTGCTACAAGTTCGTGTTCGTGATGGTTTGAGCTGCCACCATGGAGAAACTTGGCAAACTCAGGCAATATACACAGCTTGGCTCGCACTAACACATGCGCCATAGGTTTAAAACAAAGACAATTATAACACGGCCAGAGTTTTCCCAGAAGAAATAAGTGGTTAATAAGCATAACTCCCAACAAACGTGAAATGAGAAACCGTCTTATGTAAGAAGGCATGGGAAAGACATCTCCAAGCATGAGTCGAAGATGATTAAAAAGTACAAGTGTTTAGGTGTGTTGGTACAACACTGAATTATTTATATATTGGATATATTACCCGTCTATTTTCGCGGGGTATAAATAAACTAGAGCCTATATATCTATTCAGCTTTCTTCGTAAAGTTGTTATTTCCTGTTGCCGGTCGAAAATAGCTCGCCCGCCTTAAGCGCGCTTTTTTTATTTACTGGCAATACGCCACTCTTTTATTTTAAGTTATTTATATCCGATCAAAATTAATAATAGCCCCCTCTCTCTCTACTGTATTAATACACTCCAAAATCAAAACATTTTAACTTTTCTTCCTTCCATACCATTCTCACAACACCTCACACTCTTTGCTCTGATCCATTATGCGTTCCTACCGCCATATGAAACTATTTAATTAATATTATTTTGTAACACTTATACAACAGTAGGTTATATATTTAACTGCGTTTCATAACCTGCAAAGGTTACCTAATCATCTTGTCCCAGCAGGAAGCAATCCTACTTTTGTCTCAGAAGTAAGACAATCTCACTTTAGTTTATCTACAAGACAGAAAATATCTACAAGACAAAACCACTTGGTAGCCGCCATCATTGAACTAGCAGAGCTGACGCAACCTACTCCTCGAACAATTACTGACTTCGTGAAAAAGCTCAACATCGAAGGACTTTAATATATGAGGGAAATACAAAAGATCCATACCATAAATCTATAAAAAAATATCTTCAAATACAAAACAACTTCCGTTTTGAATTGTTTACAAACTTATCAGCACGAAGAAAACCTTCTTTGTCTTTTTCTGGTTAGCATCCGCGTTCGTAGTGTGTTTATACGGATAAGTCTAGAAGGCACTGACATCCAAATATTTCAATTTAATTAATTAAGTACATAGAGAGTCGGTTTTGCTCTAGTAGCTCGGCGTACAACGCCCAAAACATCGAAGCGCTCGCATGGACAACAAATACAGCTAAAAATAGACCCCGAGTTTCTTAACAAGAGCGACGAAGTTGTCATTAGCGGCCGACTGGCCGAGCTGGGGTTTTTAATGCACTTACTGATCGAATCACCGACTGTTTTCGAGAGCACCCAATTGGTATATTATTATTCAAACCAATCATATCGATGGGTAAACAACAGCCGGCTTATTATTAGATTTGGTTCACATCGCACTCCAACACCAAAAAAATCCTAAACGTCAAGTCAATCCATGTCTTATGTTGTGTGTTTCGCTTAGGCTTCCTTTGTATAATACTTCCTATATGCAATGCCTTGCATGGATTGACCAAAAATAGGAGGAAGACACACAAAAAGATTTGAACACTTAGAGAAGAATAAGAGAACAGATGCGACCAACATTGTCGAGGATCGGAAACACCAGACAAGGATTGTGGTCATTAGGAAATAGTATATTATGATACGAGTCAAACTGCACTAGAATGTTGAGGCGCGTTCACCAAAATCGCTAGCGTTTTGAAAAAAATTGAAGCAAAAACGTCAGATAGGCCGTTTTGCGTCGATTTCGAAAACTCGCGCAACGTACAATGGTCCATATAAGCTAAGAAGGCACTTTTTCGCACGTGAAATAAGACAAAAATTGGCGCACGAGTTGTTTTGGGTACGACGAGCGCAGCGAGGAGTGCTCGAATGAAACGAGTGAGCCAATATGTCCTATAAAACGACCGTTGTACAGTATTTTTTCTACTTTAATTTTACATAAATTATGAAAATTGCGGTTGTCATGTTACAACCTACAGTAGTTTTATCTTCAGCAGTTGGTAGCAGGTGGTGAAACTGACAAATACGATTGAGGCGAGCCAATAGCGATTGGGATGTCAGCATTATTTGACGGTTGGCATCAATATCACCAATATTGGAAAACTAAAAGTTGCTAAAAGATAGTGTTCTAGTGTTTTGATAACAAACGAGAAGGAATGAACTGTTAATAAGCAAAAGTGAGTTTGTCGTTAGCGCACGCTATATTCTGGAAATGTTGACCTCGCCAACGCATTTGCGGACAAATCTAAATTGAAAATTTGAGTAAGCACCGACCGAGCGGGCGCAGCGCAGCTCTAGTCGTGGTGTTAAAACCGACTGTAGACTTTGGACCGCACGTGACGTTTTTCGTGTTGCAACCACATATTGTTGCAATGGAACGAGAAAAGTATAACGTGGAGCCGGCGTATATATATGTATACCGGAAAAGACCTAGAGTTGTCCAGATCCTTAAAGATCTAGAATTACTTAGAAATTGTTCTCTCAATATATTAAAGGTTTTATGAAGTTCTTTTTGCTAAAGGGTTGCAAAAGGACAGCAACCCTGTAATGGCTGTGCTACGATTTTTCGCGTAAAGTCTAGAAACCGCAAAACGCTACCGTAGTATATTAATTCGTGTGGCTATTTGTGAATGAAATATTAATATTGTCGTGACTCACGCCCGGCGTCGACTGTTTTCTGTAAGTAATCAAAGTGTTTTTGTGGTTAACCTAGCCAAAACCAACTGAGCGTCATAAGGATGATTGTCGAGTCAACTAATTTATCGCTTATTCTAATTCTTATATAATACTCAGATCTGTTTTCTTTTTTGTTTGCCTCCTATTTAGAAAAAAAAAGACAATAGGTGTATTGTGGCAATCTAGTTGACACAATCGACACATCTAGAGATATGGAAACTGTCGACACAAATGGATATATCCGGAAACTAACGGAAATCCGGATTCTTAAAACCGGATATTCAATGTTATGAGTTATGACAGATTAACTATTTTACACGATTACAAACAGCATTTGATTAAAAGTCAATTCTTAGTAGTTTTTAAATGTATGTAATTAGATAAAAGCTTACAAAAATACTTACAAAGTTTCAGTTATAATACAAAGTGACTGTATACTCCGCTCACCGAACAAATCTTTGAAAAATTCAGAAATATCCAACACAGTTTATTCTATATCCCTATAGAGATAAGTGTATTTTTATGCTGTGCTCATTGCATCATTTTCCAATAATAACTAATTTATATTTAACTGGTCAATAATTTTAATTACTCCAAATGCATAATGATTAAGCAACAAATAAGTATAATTTGTTTGTCGCGGCTGGACTTAGCCCTCATTAATTCCCCAATTTGCATATCATATTAAGATAACATTTAATTGTACATCCTCCTCATTCGAACTCAAAATCATGTAAATTTTGGCATTTCTACGACGGATAAACGTTTATTACAAGGGAAAATCTTTTCCGCCTTAGCAACACATCAATTTTGGGCCAATAATCTTCTAATCACTCAAAGGTCGAGATTAAATCTTCGAGAGAATCCAGACTTTGTCAGATCTATACTTACATAGTAATGTATTCCGAAAATCCCAGTCGTCGGCAGCCATGTCTTCAAAAATGTCTCCTTATAATGCGTTTCTTTGCAGTGAGAATCAAGTCATTTGCATCATAGTTGATCCCTTTCCAGTTGGGTTGCTGAATTTCCCTCATATGGACGCAAGGTGGCGCCACTAGTACCCTAACCGTATAACAGGTATTCGAACAGGTACATCGCGTAAAATTCCATTTTGAATAGCAGAGCCCACGCTGTGTGGACTTCCGTCCTATAGAAATGAACCTTTTCTATGCGTGATCTACATCTGATCTTCAAATTCGTTCGACTTATAACAAGCAAACCGAAAAGTTGATTCAGCAAATCTGTACCTGGCCGTCCACCTGGTCTTTCCGAGAAGAATGATTAAAATATTGACTAACCACTACCTGCGTTTGCAAGCCAAAAATGATGATGTGTCTTCGTCCTTTTTGTATTTCTTGTCGGCGTCTCTAGACTAGTCTCTTAAGTGTAGTTTCTAGTAACATTGTCGTGACGAATTGTCCAACAAATAGTTAATTCAGCGTTATTCTATTCTGAGTAACAGAACTCTATCGTGAAGCACTAAAATATCCATGTATAACTGTTATGTTTAACTGTATATCAAGGTGAATGATTGCCCCCATAACCAAGGTGACAATTATTAAATTGCCGTGTTTATGTAAGAATATTTACAGTTTCCCAACCAAGCTTGCGTAGAAATAAGCTTTATTATCGATTATTATCACAATATATTTAATAAAGAGTAAAGAGCGAAGTATAGTTAGTCACAAAGTATTTACAAACATCCATTTACGAACTACTTTAAACAACTTCAATATTCCGTATTTCAAAGTCTATAGATTCACTGTGGGGCTCTATCTAGTCATTATCGGTGTTGGGAGTATCTCCAGTTTTACCAGACTCAGACTGAAATCTACAAAAATACGGAATTAATCATTTAGAATTGCTCGCGCATTCTAGACCGCGACTATGTGCAAATATCGTTTTTATTTTCTGACAACCTGGAGCCGCCGTGCCTTGCCAATTAAGTTTGTCGCGCTTTTGTGTTTTGGACAGATTAAAGGAAACGCGATAACATTCATCAATACAAACAATCGAGAATGGACTTTAGATAAGAATAGACAAACATAATAATACGAATCGCGCTATTGCGGGCCGTATTAGAGGAAAGTCTTTGCTTTTAAGCCCAGCGATAACACAACTGCAAACACATGACACAATTGCTCCTTATAAAAGATTTCTGGTTATATTGATACCTGGAAGATAACTTTAAAGTTCAGACGATGCTTAAATTAAATCTATTATGTTGTTTCTTTCATCTCGACCATGAGGAAATAAAACAGGAAATGTGCATAGACATCAGGAAGAAACTAAAAAAGGAGTGCTGCACACGCACGCACGCAAGTAAATGTTTTTCAATGATTTTGTGACCTCCTTGAAACTGCTCGTAAACGGCCATGAAGAATGCAAACAATTAGTATTTTCGGAGTCCTAAAAATAATGCTTTACGTGCCTAAAACGTCATCGATTCATCATGAATTAAAATTTGCTTTACGTAATTCCCATTCGAATATGGTTTTAGTATATGTTTTAGTATATGTACGTGTGCTTTAGAAAGCGTAATATTTTCTAGTTCGGCCGACAATTAAAATCGTATATAATACACATTAAACCACGGTTAATGTTAACTGAATCATCTAGATTAACCTTACAAGTAAGTACAGGTTAGCTAATGTTGTAAGTTCTTCGTCATCAACACAAATTTGTACATAAAACTTCGGGTATTGTCTCAGTTTCTACTATGGTCCGCGTTGTTTTTAAGAAATCTCGTTTAAATATAGAATCTGTATTAGTTCTATTATTAACCGTTATATACCTTCCTCGTTTATGTTCTGCTATTCCGTATAAGCTATTCCGTACAACCTATTTCGTCTATTAACTATTCCGTATATACATATTTCGTATATACCTATTCCGTATATACCTATTCCGTATATTAACTATTCCGTATATACCTATACCGTATATTAACTATACCGTCTATACCTATTCCGTCTACAACTATTCCGTATATCTAGCGGTCTGTAGCGTTCCCGATCGCTGTTTAAAACAGAATAATAACAAAAATACTAGAGTTCGATGTCCGCCGTTGGTTCTAAAGCGCCATGCATTTATTTGAAATTCTAAAAATAATCGGTCTACGCTAGTTAATTACATATATATGGTCCATCTTGCCAAAACGAGAATACTTTATTTTTACGTCAAGGCTCTAAGGCAGGTACGTATGGTAGTTTTGCACGATCTGCATGGTCGTTTAACTTGGCTGGCATACGCACTATCCTAATCTGACAACTCCGGTATCAAACGTTTCTTCATTATATTGAGGAGTCGGTAGATGGATAGATAGATAGATATATAGATATATAGACAGAGAAAGTAAGAGAGAGAGAGAGAGTAATGTTTTGGTGTGGTCCGTCTCAGAAGAGTTTTCGTGTCTCGAGATGGACGAAGCGCACCTTTTTTTTCTGTTGAGTAGAATGAATGGAGGAAGGTGAGCAGGTAAAAAGGGTGCCAGATAATAGAAGGTGGACCGGCCCGGTACTTACTTCAGATAATACACCTGACCTTCCGAGGTACGCGCTTGCTCCCAGCCAGGGGGTAGTGGAGTGGAGTCTTCGGACTTGATGGCCACGTCGTAGGATCTTTGTTTCATATGATGATGGCCCGGAGCTGCCTGTTGTTGTTGTTGGCCGACGGCGTATGTCTGTTGCAGGGATGCTGGCGAGCTATGCGCCCTGTGATGGACAGGCTGTACGGGGTTTATGGCCGCAGTGGAAGTCCCAGAATTGCCTCCACCTGTCGTAGATCCGAAAGCAGAATCGACGGAATTCTCCCGCGAATGGTTGATCGATTTGGATCCGGTGGAAGGTGGGTTAAAGAAGGAATCCGGCAGTTTTCGCATACTCCATGGCACTTGCAAAGGTCTTTTAGAATCCGGTTTCAACACGGTGTCGAAGAGCGCTTGGAGGTCCGTTTCGGAGTCTTGGTCCACTCTCACCACCTGTTTACCGGATTCGTCCGGGTTCAGAGCCATCTTTGGCACCGTATATTCTGCTTAAACACTAAATCACAGCACACAGCACGCGCGACACGGTGACCACGACCAGCCAACACTGTCCCCGAACTGACAGGGACGACGCCGTAGCAACTATTTGGACGGCCGTGCGAGATGACTGCAGCGGGTCAGATACGGGGTTTTGTCCGTTTCGCCTGCTGCGTTGCGAAGCTTTTTCTGACAGCTCGTTTCTGTGTTCAGGAATGCATGACCGCGACACACCTGTGTAGTGATTCCTACGCGCGCAAGTAGCGCCAGCTTGCCCATATCACCGCAGATGGCACCATCGATCACGCAACCTTCCACACCAACCCATCCCCACCACTCGAAACGTATTTTACATTTTTTACACGTGCTAAAACATAACTTGTTGCATATCCACATCCCATCGCGCTAAAAAACATTTCACCAGTGTTTTTTTTACTGATATTTTAACAAGTTTCTATACAAAGCGTAGAAATTCACAAGCAGACATTGGACAGAGACCTTAAAAACGTACCAATCAATTTGCACTTTTGATACAAATTTTTTCATTTATTATTTTAATGAAGTAGGTGTTTTATTCAGCAATGTCTGACATATTACTAAAAAGATACTTTGCTTAAAAAATTACACATGTCTGATTTTACAGTTGAGAATTGCAAATATCTGCTTATGCATCTAAGGGAACTACAAATATCTTGATTACGCCTCTTTTGAGATTGTATATTGAAAAAGAAAACTCCAAGGAAAATATTAAAAAAATTCTGTGATCATCTGGTGATTATTTTTTGAATAAGCTGTTCATTCAAAAGCATTTCTAAAAACACTTGTCAATTGCAATAATTGACTGTTTTCTCTTCCTTTTTAACACAAAACTGCACCCGGGGCGAAAACAGAGAGAACGCGCCCCCCCCCCCCCCAATTTTGACCAGAATTATATAAATTGCTGATTCAAAAATTGTTGTTAATCTATATAATAATAAATAAAAGTCCGTATAAAAAAATTAATTATCTATTAAAATACATACGTTCATAGAAAAGCGAAACATAGTAAAACAAACAAAAATTAATAAAAATAACATGTTAATAAAAAGAACAATAATGTATATTTTAATAAACAATAAAGACAAATATGTCTCTATGACTGTACCTTACTCAACTTTATTTTCCGCGTCAAAAGTTTCCATATTCTTATAACTCGCAGTTAATTCCAATTGATGGATTAATTGGCGGATTTCTAAGTGTTCCATTTTTCAAAGTTTAAGACTGAAATAATTTTTTTGCACTTAAAATTTCACACGAAAAGTCCTGCCCGTTTAAATCAGTTCCATTTTTGTTTGTAAGGTTCAGTGTTTTTTAATAGTTTCTTCATCGTGTGAAACAATGTCTGAAACACTAAGAAAATCAAAATCTTGTGAAACTTGACGAAGTTTTTCAAACCTCCATGTAAGTTGCCCTCGATATATATTGAACAAAATCTTACTGATTCGCTTAAATCTGTATCCATTGATTCACAGTCAATGGATAAGTCTCAAATTTTCTTTAAATCTTTAGCCAAATCTGAACTTTTTTCATAAAAAGTTTCAAACTATAGTTTCTTATTTCTACTACCGTTTTCTAAGCAATCAGTTAGTCTACAAGCCATAGTAACCAGGGTTGTTATAAAAACCTTTTTTTTTATAACAACTTTATTTTAAACAAAATAAACATGTTTTTTTATAAAATGATTTTAAACAATGTATTTTAACACTTCGCACAAAAAATTTGTTTTAAACATTAAAAACACATGTTTTAAATCACCCAAAAACCATGTTTTAAAGGGGGGCGCCCTTCCCCCTTTAACACGGCCCTGTTTGTTAGATTATAATAGCTGTGAAATTCCAAATTGATACTTAACACATCGATCAAAATCTAATTAACTACAACGAATATTAAATTTTAATGTGAAGCTTGGTGTAAGTTCTAAGAATCACACTTAAAAAAACGCAGCTACTATTATTTCGACATCCCAAACTTTCCTATTTGGAAAATGTTAAGCATAACGCAAAAAACAATCTACAATTTCGCCGAAATTTGTATATTTTGAATATTTTATCGGCCGCGGTATCTCAGTTATCATACTATAGAATTATTATAGTTACACACATATCAAATAGCTAAAATATAGCTAAATAATTATTTTATCTGTGATTAAACATATCCCAAATAATTTTATGTGATAATCAATTAGTATTACCCGTCAATCGTACTATAACAAACTTAAAAGAAGATATAAATTCTATTAAATATTGCATTCTACTACATGTAATGTTGCATGGAAAACTCGATTTTTATTTTGCTGCGTTGCCGAACTTCCCCTAGCGGTGACGTTTCGCAAGCGCTAAGTTCATTCATTCTAACCTTATTAGCGTGTTACATAAGAGCGTCAACAAAAGTGTTACTGTGGGTGCGCTGGCAACACCGCTTGAAACGTGGAAGCATAGCGGTGCTTCGTGTCAGAATTCTACGTTTACGTCGGCTTGTCAGTTGTGCGCTTTCACAGATTCACACCATTTCAAAGCTTGTGAGTGAATAAGTCGGTAGTGTTGAAAGAAAAATGTCGAAACATCCACCAAAGGGCTTCACCAAGGAAGAAGAATTACTTCTCCAAGACTTTAGCAGGAACGTATCCACAAAATCGTCAGCTTTATTCTATGGAAACGCGTTCATAGTCTCAGCGGTCCCCATATGGCTCTACTGGAGGATTCACATGATTGATCTTTTCACATCTCTGATCCTATTCTTATTCGTCACAGCTGCTTCGACCTACCTGCTCGCGATGGCTTATCGTAACACAAAATACATCCTCAAGCACAAAATTGCCGTCAAACGTGAGGATGCAGTTACCAGGGAGATGACGAAGAAGTTGGCTGAAGACAAGAAGATGAGCAACAAGGAGAAAGGCGAGAGGATCTTGTGGAAGAAGAACGAAGTTGCCGATTTTGAAGCAACTACTTTCTCCATCTTCTATAACAACGCCCTTTACCTGGCCATCGTGATCTTTGCCAGTTTCTACTTGTTCCGATCATTCACACCAGCCGTCAACTATACCCTATCTATTGGCTCAACAGCGGCATTACTTGCGTTATTCTCCACTGGTACTCAGTAAATTAAATTAATTGTTTGTTTATACCCATCTGTCATTGTATCATTTCAAATTTATTTAATATAAAATATTAATTAATAAAGAGAATTTTGTTATATAAAATGTATGTTTTATTTCATAACTCTATAATCTATATCATAGAAAAAGCTTGGTTTAGAGATATTATTAAAACAAAGATTTCTTATACAAAAATACGTATATTTCATGTTTCCTTAAACGGAGAAGTACAGCCTTCAACATTGCAGAGATCTGACTTAGACAAAGAAGTGTTAGACTTCTACAGTATAGAACGACACGGAACAAAACTTTGCACAGGACTCTAAACTACATCATAACGTGGCTGTATACCCGATTAGTAATAATTAAACAATTAAATAAATTTAAATAATTTTTGTCAAAGCTAATAAATAATAATTATAGACGTTTTTAGAGTTCGTCATCGTGGTCTGGACGGTACGGTCCCGGGCACATTGCGTTTAGTTCCTCCAAACTCCCAGAGCAGAATCCACAGTACAAACAATATAGGTATCTTTCACGGAGATAATCAATTATTTCTTCTAGCTTTTTATCGGTTATTTCCTCAGGGGGCTCATTCTCGTCGCTGTCTTCACTATCGTCTTCCTCCTCATCTTTTTCGGCTTCCCTCAATTGTTTCATTGAAGCCCGAGTCCAGAAATGATCGGCGTTTGGATATTTGATTTGATTTTTCGAATCGAGCTCCTCGCAAACACGTTGGGCTTTAGTGTAGTCACGTGTCAGTATATACTGCATGTTTCGCTCGGATATAGCTTGCTTAAATTCTTTCTCTTTGGCCTGGAGTAGCTGTTCTTTTAGTTCCTTATGTCTCGAGAGGTTTTCTTCGATGTGTTTTTCACGTCCGACGCCAGACGATGTTCCTTTGACAATAATAGGCACTGGTTCCTTAATACCTTCGGTACTCTTACCCAAGCCGGCACCTTCTTTAAATCCCATCTTCTGCAACAGTTTGAAGCCAACGTTGTTCGTGGAGATCGCAGTTTGAAGCCCTTTTTCGCGTAATTCCTTCTCTTGTTCTTTATAAGTTTTAGGTTTCTTTAATTTTTCGGTTTGCTGCTTCTTGTGTTGCTCCAAGGCACGTTTTTGGGACTTATTAAACACCAGGCTGGGTCTATCGTCACTTTTGGAACTGTAAATAAAGGGGTTTTAGGTTAGGTTAGGTTTCGGTGGGGTATGTTTTCGAAGCTTACCATTGCTCTAGGAACTTATCCGACATGTAATCTTCGGCGTCGGACATTGTGCGTCGTGTCTGGATTAAATTGTTATTATGGAATTGTTGAACGAACAAAATAAAAATTTAAATTTATTTTGACAAGTCGTATGTTATTGCCATTTAGAGGTTAGGTATTTGTTTTCGCGGTTTGATTGTAGATGGCGCGGTGTTCGTTTTCTGACAACACTAGCGGCAGTTTACAAATTTTTAATATAAGTCCTGCAAAATGATCGTGTATTTAACACTATAACTGCTGAAGTATCTAGCATAAATACACTACTGGTACAAAATAGTCTTTTAGCATAAAGATATTTCTTTCATAACATTGAAAATTACCTCAAAAGTCACTTATACAATATAAAATAAAGTTTGGCCATATAATATAAACAAAGTTTTGCAATACTTGTAATGGTAAGAAAAAAAAACCCATAGACAGATTCTTCAAAGGAACTATTGAATAAATTGAATAGCCGAAATATATCAAAATATACTGATAAATACATAAGTGAAATATTACTATAAACTATATAATTAGTTGCTGGGGGACTTTTGACTGTGATATGTGTTCGGAAGGAGAGGTCATTCTTTGAGAGTACTATGGACCTGCAATACCTTTCTTGACTTATCTTGGTCACAGCCCTGAAGAAGCCGAAGATTGCAATCGGCGAAACGTAGGCAAATGTGAAAGTTCCAAGAATTATACTCTCAAAGACTAATAAGCGTAGGTATCTACTTAGTTTTGTCATGGAATAAATTGAGTTTATAGCTATTCCAAAATCGATCTCGATCTGCATTCAATTTTACATTTTAGCCTTCACAATTTCATTGAATAAAACAGAGATTAAATTATTTGATATAATAACGTGTGGATATTTAGCTAGCGTTTATTCAACATAAAATATTAGCCAAATAAACAACGACAAAAATTCTCATGACTTTCATGGGAATCCCTTGTGACCCAGAGCATGATATGTAAGCATAAACCCATAAATAGCCTGTTGGGTAATGTGCGTTGTTTTGAAAGTCCCGGCGGTGTTGAAATTGGACATTTTAGAGGCGGTGGCGGCAAATCAAGCGTTGTTACGCCGTCAATACACCCCTAAAAGGTGTCAACCCCTAGAAGTTGACGCGGCGCGGGCATGCGCCCTTTCAGCCCCAGGTAGTTAACAATGGATCATTAAGTGTAGTAGTGCGCGCTTAGTGATGCTAGAGATTTACCGCCTCTGAGTGATGTTCAACTATTGACGAACATGAGGAGCAGTAGCTCTGAACTGCTCCTGGACCAACAAGAGGAGCTGAGGAAGCGAAAACTCCAAGAAATCGCGCTAGCGAAGAGAAACCGCGCGCAAGCGAGTAGGTCATGCAGGGAGAGGGCCCTATTCTACTCCACGAGCGTTCTCGCCGTCATAGCGATGACCGCCGGCTCCTCTCTTTTGTTTTTAGTACCCTTATACGTAGACCCAGCCATCTCCACGTTGGTTTCTAACTTCGTAACGGAACCAGTCAAATGTACCACGACCAGAAGAGAAGACCTAACAGGCTTGGCGAATTGCAGTTGGAGTTCCTGCAGAGAAGGCTGCACCAGCGACGCGTACCATTGCACCCACATTTACGTTAGTTATAATGACTCGAGCGCAAATCCCAATCAAACTGACGACGCTGTGCTTCTTGTGAATATCAAAGGTTGCGGGTATCCTCCGAGCGTGCTCTGCAAGAATTTTACGGAGCTATATGGTACAGAAGGGACGGAGTTTCCTTGCCATCACTCGAAAGATAATCGCACTGTCGTCCTGACGCATTATAAACGTGACGAACAGGTGGCAGTCATTATACACTACTTTGCTGTGCCATTTATTATAACGTTGGCCACCTCTGTGGCACTCTGTGTCATGCATTGCGATTGTCGTTGCCATCCCACGTCGCACCATAAGAGGTCAAGGAGGTCCCGGATACACCATGACCTTAGCGATGGTTCTATTTGTACGGGTGTGGATCTACATCATACTCATAGTCAGCATTCTGACTTGGTGGCCATCAGACCTATGTAGAGAGGAATTGGGATGAATTTGTTTTTGTTTGTTATTGTTAGCCAGTGTGTTTTTTCATATTTTATGTTGACGACTGTATGAGGTAGCACACAACTGATATGTATTGTTGATTTTTCTGTGGAAAGCTTTAAATGAAGTTACTGTATTTGTCTTAATAGCCAAAACTGTTATATTTTATATTGTTCGTAGGTGTTTAAGGAGATTTTATGAAAATTATGTGATGTGTAGGTACATTGAAGTTTACAATACGTTTTGAGTACAAGGTTTAAATAATTGAAAATTTTAATAGGAGAATGAACTGTATATAAAGAGTATAACGTGTACTAATAACGGATGTCCGTGAAGTTGTTGTTTGGCTTTGAACAGTCTATGTGAGAAATTGCATAAGTACACACAATTTTGTCAATATAATCATGGTACAAAAAAGATATTTTGAGATGAGCTGTACCATGCTTGGAGCCACACGACAAGTTCAAACGCAGCTTATATACTTGAAACGAAATTTCCTGTTTATCTGGAAATTGTTTTGTAATTAAATGGGGTATAAGGTAAACACTAGGTATAGAACGAATATCAGTTTTATTGTCAAACGACAGCACAATAATTTTTTAAAATGATTATATATCTATATATTATATATATGTATATATAATATATATATTTCGTATTTGTACAATTACAATGTAATAAACAATTCATTTCAATGTGATCATAAAAATAATAATAAAAACTTTGTGCTAAACAAGATACATACTCGAAAACATCATTGCTATTTCATTCGAGAGAATGTTTAACCCGCTTTTGGCAACTATTACTATATACACAAATACCGATGGGTGGGTGGTTTTGAAGCAACAATGTGAGTAGGGAGTACTGTTTACTTGATTTACATATGCACAGAGAATTTGATCAATTTGAAAACTCATAACTATATCATGTTACAGAAGATTTAATATATTTGTATAATTTTTATTATGCGTTATATTTTCCATTATATAATAACTGAACTACGCACTGTTTTATTTCATACATACCTTACATACCAGTCCTTACTCATTAAGATCACTGAACCCAGAGATATTTCAGCAATTATTTGAATATATAAAATTATATGCAACCAAATATACAGATAACTTTCAATTTGGAATAAATAATAGTATATTATAATACAAGTTTTATAAGACAAAAATTGGCGCACGAGTTGTTTTGGGCACGACGAGCGTAGCGAGGAGTACCCAAATGGAACGAGTACGCCAATACGTCTTATAAAACGAGTGTTATATACTATTTTTTCTACTTTGCGACATTAAATTTACATAAATTTCGAAAATTGCGGTTGTCAGCTTACAATCTAGAGTAGTTTCATATTCAACAGTTATTTGACACTTGACGTCAATATCATCAATCTTGGAAAACTAAAAGTTACTAAAAGTTTGCGATCTAGTGTTTTTATAACGACACCGAAAGCGGTTTCGTTATGAGCTTATAACGAACGCAAAGTAGAAAAAGGCTGTAGTATGAAAAAAACAATGAAATAATTAATGAATAGACTCAATAAAACTATACAAACTGTTGAAATATTTATTTAAAATCTATTTATATAAAGTCCATGTAATACAGTATAACTACAAAAGAACATCTAAAGCAATACAGTTGATTGTTTTTGATTTGGAGTAGTCCACGTCTCGTCTGGGGGCCTCAACCTTGCTGATCGTCTACATACATACTTTGGGAGGCATTCTACCTTCGAAAGAATTTTGATTTAAACTTGAACTCAATTGAAACGATAACATATCTACCGTAATAAGTATCACATAGCTTTAGAATTTCATTTTGATAAAAGGTGCACTTGTGAGTAATCATTTCAATATGTGCACTAGCAGGTACGGACCTATTCGAAGAAAACGGCTCTGTCTCTCCTACTGAAAAGCAAACGATATCTTCTGCTGCTACCACAGCCTGACGGCCAAGATTATTGTGCCTCTAGAAGTGCATCTCATAGTTTTTTTTATCCATTCTGTCTCCTCTACATGTGTTTACACGATAATGCTACGTCTATTTGTCTTCTGATCTGGTACGTATTGCTCTAAGTCCTCCGGTTGGGTATTCAGAGCTGAATAATCTATCGGAAATAAGGCAGATGATATCAGGGTAGGAATTGCACCAAATATGTATTGCCCAGGCCCATTCGGGTACCTCCCCAATAGGTAATTCGCAAAACATAATTGATATACTCGATATGTTAACGTATGATCACCATTCTAAAAAAAAATTTGTTCGTTATTTAATCTTTTATAAGCGAGGATGGACTTACAGATGTCAACATTCTGTAGGCTAGATCGAACATGTTCTCTACTTTTGCACTCTCTAATCCCAGCACTGATGAATAGAAAGACTTCAATTCTTCCCTGTTGATAATTCCATTTCCTGTAATTCATTTTTCTACTTTGGTTTCATAATGGACTCATTATGACACTGTTTACGGTGTCATAGCAAAAACCAAACCACAAACTGACTCCCAAATAAATACTTACCACTTTTGTTGATTACTTGAAAGAGAATCTTTACAAAATATTGCAACCATACCGGAAAATCGGATAAATTCTTACAATCCATTATAACAGAGCCCCATTTGTACAACCAACCGTCCTGAGTGATATAAATATGACTATTTACCGTAAAAGCTAAAAACAATTGACATGAAAAGACCTTTTTGAAGATATTTATTTCGAAGCATATACCTAATCGATCATCACCAATATCCTGAAGAAACGTGTCGATAAATCCTTGCTCAACTTCTCGAAGTGTATTGTACTCTTGAGAATTTGTAGACCAATCTGCATAATGACGTAACCTCTAAAGAAAAAAAGTTTAAAGATTGCCATAGGAGAGGAAATAAATAACTAAAATGATGTGTTATCCAAATACCTCAATAAATGCTTCAAAGTCCTCTTCACTAACCAAATTATCCTGGTCATGATCCAATAAGGTGTTAAAGAAGTATAAAAATTTATTGCTTTGGGTTGGTGTTAGTTTGAGAAGATGTACCTCCTCGTCGTCTTCGAAGGTATTGGCATCGGCAGTGAGTCTGTCCACCCAGGTGGCTAACAAAAACATACGATAACATACAACATTAAGAAGACCTATATCCACATACTCCAAACGTGAACACTCCACCCAGAGCCATTCTGGTGGCTGTCTTCCTTGTCCAAATGTCCAAGTTTCTTCTTTGTGCCGTCCCCATCTGGGTCTTCGTACTCAGGCAAGGTTCTCCATCGTTTCAGAAGGTCTTTGGTTCGATCTTTCGTCTTGCTGCAAGCATTCTTCCAGTTTGCTATGATCTTATGGGATACAGTTACAGATGGGTCAGGACTGATAGCTTTAATATTGACTGTGTCTTTAGCAAAGTGAACGTCTTTGTCTGACCTTAAGCTTCCGGTACTCGAGGTGGTGGTCTTCTCGAGACTCTTCGTGCTTTTAATACTACATCTGGACTGGAACAGTTCCCTGCTGGCGCTATTTTCCCTGCTTCCCAGTTTAAGACACTCGTCGTCATGATGGTCTGATGAACTCATTGTATTGTGTTTACTTTTTGGGATTATTTTTGGATTTACGTCACGGTTTTGTTGGCATTTTTAAAGACGGTTGAGAACCTTGTCCCAGTTGCAAAGTGTCATATCGATGTTTGAAGGGGGAAACTAAAAACACCCCTTCATGCCAGGCCAGTCAACCCCCACCCTACCACCGCGGCCACTTAGAAAAATCGAATATTGACTTATAAATAATTGCTGAAGAAATTGTCATATATTTTGTTATGGTTACATCCTAAATTCCAACGTTGTTCCAGTTCATACCAGTGGTCTAAAAATAGACAGATAATTCTTTACTACATGGAGACGTAGCTTAGGTTTTTTTATAGTATTTTTAAGTATTTATAAACGGTAAAATTAAAAAAAAGTCTGCTATTTCAAGATAAAAAATATTGATAATATTTTTTTATCAAATAAGTCCTGTATAACATTCCGAAAATTCCCAATCAGCATAATATTATAAAGAATTAGCGAAGGCACCTATGATAACACGCATTACGTCACATGGTAAGTAAACGCTCCCTGTATTCAAAAACACAGACAAGTTGTTTTGAAGGCTCTTTTCAAGTCTATAAAAACTGGAACTATTGTTTTCCCGTATTCCTCTTTCGAATTTGCCAATACCAAATTTATTTATATCTAATTATATTTGTTGCCTTAACAATATGTTGAAAATAATATATAATTCTTTCTATTTACCACACATTTAATAACACGGGGCGTGGCATCTGACGTCACGTGCGGTTAGCTTACAACATTCGTGTTTACTTACCGCGTACAGTCATGGAATAAGTAAGTTCGTATCGCTATCGCAGGATTTGAAAATAGTATGTCGGTTATATATTCGTGTACTGTTCTACCTCGACCCGGCCGCTTCGCAAAAAGTTGTCCGTCACGAGGTGGTTTTTCGATGGATGTAATGTAACGGGATTTAGTTTATTTTTAGCGTGTCCGACCTTTTCCTTAATGTGATATCTTCATTGCAATGTAATAAATGAAATATGATCACTACAGTTAAGTTTACGAGTAGGTAATGCATTTAATTAAATATAGAATTACTTTTATAATAATATTAATAAACATGAAATTTGATAATATGATACGAAAAGCTCATTTTAAGATATTGCGTAATATCATGTCACATTATATAAATTTATGTTAACTAATACACATATTAATTACGCAAGTAAATGCCTTTGCCCAGCAGTAGGATGACGGGCTTAAGTAAGTAAGTAAGTAAAGGCGCAAATCAACTTGATGCCAAGGATTATCACTAAATATAGACTATTTAAGATTGGAATATTAAAATATATTCACTAAATGTAAATTTTGTATGAAGGGCAATGGAAATTTTATATCTGTATTTACTTTACAGCAGTTAATGTTCAATTATCTTTCATGACATCTAATACATGCTTGACAACCAAAATAATTTATAGTATAGCAATATATACAGGCTGTCCCACGTTTCTTCCGCAAAACAATTTTTTTCAGAAAGTAAATTACTTTTACAATTCATTAAAAAGTTACAGCCGTTTGAATTATTAACAATATCTTATTTTAAACGGCTCCAACTTCGGAAGGAACAGAGAAAACCAATAAGACCATATGAAACATATTATGTACTTTCTACTTTATAGAAAAAAAAAAACAGAACATTTTGCTATTTTCTTTTGTTCATTTGTTAAGACAAATTATTAAAATTTTACTTATAATTAATAATTTTTTATTGTTGTAATATGTATTTATTGTGTTTCATTTTTGGTTTTGCATTGTTTGATAACTAATTAATTTATAATTTTTCTTTTTTTGTTAATATTTCAAAGAGCTCTACAGAAGTTTTATTGTAATATAGTTCCAGTTCAATAAGCACACATTTTTCATTTACTATATATTAGCTGGAACATTATTGGAAATTTTATTTCTAAATTTTTAAGTTTTCTAAATAAATTACGAGGCGTGCATTAACAACGATAATAAGTTAAAAATAACATTTTGACTTATGAATTGTGTACTGTAAGGTTAGCTAAAATGCATATACATTAAAAATGAAGGTCTTTTTAATTTCCAAACAATATAAACTATTACTGAAAATGTTTAACGACATACTTTGTCAAAGTAATATTATAAGTTAATAATATGGTAACATACAGGCGGGATGTAAATTTTAAATATATCAAAAATTACAGCCATAACATGGATTTGAACCAAGGCCCTTTACGTCGCTAGCACAATGTCAATAGCTCAGATGGGAGAGCATTGTGCTAGCGACGCAAAGGTCCCTGCTTCAAATCGTCAAGTTGTTGGTTTCTCTTACGTATAGCTTTTATTGCATATTGTAATATATTATAGAATATTTTGTTATGTTTAAACCCTATTGTATAGGCAACCATATTTCCATGTATAGTTATCAGAAAAACTAGTTTCGATATACGTACAGAATATATTGTCGTGTATGTACAGAATAGTTGGAACCACCAATAAAGTAAGATGTTTAAGTTGACTCCGTGTTTTAATTAGTAACAAGTTGTTACTAACTGTGAGTAATTGATTGTGAGTAATTAATATGCAATAAAAGCTATACGTAAGAGAAACCAACAACTTTTCTTTCTGAAGCGTCTCCTTTTGGGAAATTATATACCCGTTCATCCCAGGTCAAATTTGATGAAATAATTTTTATGTTGTATAAATGTTCTTTTAGATGGTCGTATATTTTGGTTTATTTTTTTTTAATAATAATTATAACATATTTACATTCCATCAAAATTTGTCGAAAA
The DNA here is from genome assembly GCA_963966075.1 of Aphodius sticticus. Classification (NCBI taxonomy): domain Eukaryota; kingdom Metazoa; phylum Arthropoda; class Insecta; order Coleoptera; family Scarabaeidae; genus Aphodius; species Aphodius sticticus. The sequence continues at coordinate 6,144,164 of OZ014515.1, read as the reverse complement.
TTTAGAGCTTGCTTCCAAAAATTTTTGTAAATTAGTGATATACATAATTGTCATTATTTTCAGTTGTCAGATATTTGAAACATATTGCTGTAAAGTAAATACAAAATAATAATATAAAAAATAGTAATGATACATTCATGCTATACAAAATACATACTCCTTTCTGTTTAATAAAATTATAAACCCCTAACCACAACAAGTATTTTAGAACCTAAATACGTATTTCAGCAACTAAGTTGCCATCTTCAGTAGAAACTAAAAAGAAAAGAGATTAGCACTTCATAGTATCTTTACTGGATATTGTCCAAGCAAATCACTAGTGGAAGTGACGTCCATGTTAAAAATTAGCCTATATATACCCATTGTTCGTCACACCTCAGTGAATTTTGATCACTGAAGCGTAAAAAACATGTTTTAATTAAAGCAGGTCAAACAATGGCGAACTAGGTATAGGACCCCTGTCTGAATTTATTAATTTATCTCTATTCAAGTGAATAAAGATACTTTCCAAGCTGTTTAGTTCCCTATTATTTGACACAGCTTTTACAAGTTTTAAGTCATCTACAACTACTTTATGACCTGTGTCTAAAATATGTTGAGCCACACTCGATTTTTCAAAACGATTATATTTAAAATGAGCTACATGTTCTTTGAACCTAGTTAAAATTGTTCTTCGAGTCTGGCCAACGTATTCTTTTTCACAGTCATGACATTTGATACAATATATACCAGATTTATCAAGTATATCTACCTTATCCTTTGGGTTTCCAAGAAGGTTTTTTATGCTATTATGAGTCGAATATGCTATACAGAGATTTTGTGATGTAAAAATACTTCTCAAACCCCTCGTATATGCACAATCGAACGGTATTTTAACATATTTCTTCTTTTCTACAGACAAAGTATTTAAAGTAGATATTTGATTTACATACATTTTTTGATTCTGCTTCTTAATCATTCTATCCACTATTTTCTCAGGGTACCCATTATGTAAGACAGCATTCTTAATAAACAATAATTCTTGCTGATATCTATCTGCGGACAATGGAAATTTCAATAACCTATTTACTAAACAACTAATAAAAGACAATTTTTGTTGAAAAGGATGCTGCGAATCATTAGGGATAAACCTGATTGTGTTAGTATCTTTCCGATACACGTCAATTTCTATTATATTTTTGCTATTCCTGACTACCAGAGTATCTAAAAATGGAAGTTGGCCGTTAACTTCTTGTTCTACAGTAAAGTTAATGGTGTTGAATTTAGAATTCAAAACGAAAAGAAAATCTTGAATACTACACTTTTTGGTGTCAAAAATGGCAAAAATATCGTCGACATACCTAACCCAAGTCTTAGGGAAATATGGTGCAATAGACTTTACATTGGTTTCAAATCTGCTCATAAACAAGTTGGCAATAAAAGGTGAGAGACAGTTACCCATTGCAGTTCCCTCAAGTTGTTCAAAAAACTTTCCGTTTATTTGAAAACAATTTTGAGACATACAAAGGGCAGTCAATCTTACATATTCATCTATTTCTGACGGGTCAAAGTTGTTATTGCTCAATAATTCCCTAAGAAACTCCAAAGTTTCCGGAATAGGCACACTAGGAAACAGTGAAGCAACATCAAATGAAATCAACAATTCGCCATCCTCTAATTTTACATTGTTGACCTTATTGATAAACTCCAATGAGTTATTAACAGAGAAGCTTGGTTGAGGAACAGGTAAATTGTTGAACTCATTCGATAACCATTTCGCTAACTGGTAAGTAGGTGAGTTAATACCTGATACAATAGGTCTCACTGATTTACCAGGTTTGTGAATTTTGGGAAGAACATATAATCTAGGTACAGTAGGATTGGAAACTTTGAGTTTAAATCTAGTTTGGCGGGTGATAAGATTAGGACAACTGGACAGCGTACTATTTATTTGACGGACTAGTTTGGGCAGTGGGTTTTTCTTGATTTCCTTATAAGGACCATTTGCAATTAAGTTATCAATCCTATCAAAATAATCCGCTTTATCCAGGATGACCACCTTATTACCTTTGTCAGCCTTAAGATAAAAACAATTCTTCTTCTTGAGTCCTTCAACAATTTTGTATTGATCTTTACATTCATTACTAACTTTAAAGTCCTGTTGATTCATTAACAGCTGATTCTTACAAGAGCTCCTGATTGCAGCTTTTGTGGTGTCATTACATTGGCTAATTGAAGATTCAATTCCTGAAATTAACTCTATAGTAGGCATCCTTTTATTAGGCAAGTTGTATTTTAAGCCTTTATTCAGAAAGTTAATTTCAGTTTTTGAGAAGGACTCAGAAGATTCATTGATAACTATGTTACAATCTAAATTCTTAATTGGAACTTGTTTCAACAAAACATCACTGTTTCGTTGAGATAGCAAAGAGAGTTTCTTCCTATGGTTGAAATTAACCTTATCCATTTTGTGATTGATGATTTCGTACATGTTTTGTTGAAACACTAACCATTGTTGGTAATTGAGATCTGAAAGATCTTTACAAAGTTTTAAATGCAAATTATATTTTTCTAACTCTAACCTACTTCTTTTTGCGTATAGATATTTAATTTCCAAATCAAGCCATTTTCTTTTAGCAAACAACGTCAAGGATTCAGTGAATCTTGACTTAACATTTAAATTAATATGAACAAATTTAGGAAACAAACATTGATTTTTGGATTTCTTTAGAAATGAAATATCTGCACCTATTTTACAAATCTTAGTACTAAGTGAACTATATCTATTTAACTCCGTTGACCGGGAAGCCATGTTAATAACAATATTTTGGAGACTGTGGCGAACTTAATAATAAAATTATAAACCCCTAACCACAACAAGTATTTTAGAACCTAAATACGTATTTCAGCAACTAAGTTGCCATCTTCAGTAGAAACTAAAAAGAAAAGAGATTAGCACTTCATAGTATCTTTACTGGATATTGTCCAAGCAAATCACTAGTGGAAGTGACGTCCATGTTAAAAATTAGCCTATATATACCCATTGTTCGTCACACCTCAGTGAATTTTGATCACTGAAGCGTAAAAAACATGTTTTAATTAAAGCAGGTCAAACAATGGCGAACTACACAATTCATAAGTCAAAATGTTATTTTTAACTTATTATCGTTGTTAATGCACGCCTCGTAATTTATTTAGAAAACTTAAAAATTTAGAAATAAAATTTCCAATAATGTTCCAGCTAATATATAGTAAATGAAAAATGTGTGCTTATTGAACTGGAACTATATTACAATAAAACTTCTGTAGAGCTCTTTGAAATATTAACAAAAAAAGAAAAATTATAAATTAATTAGTTATCAAACAATGCAAAACCAAAAATGAAACACAATAAATACATATTACAACAATAAAAAATTATTAATTATAAGTAAAATTTTAATAATTTGTCTTAACAAATGAACAAAAGAAAATAGCAAAATGTTCTGTTTTTTTTTTTCTATAAAGTAGAAAGTACATAATATGTTTCATATGGTCTTATTGGTTTTCTCTGTTCCTTCCGAAGTTGGAGCCGTTTAAAATAAGATATTGTTAATAATTCAAACGGCTGTAACTTTTTAATGAATTGTAAAAGTAATTTACTTTCTGAAAAAAATTGTTTTGCGGAAGAAACGTGGGACAGCCTGTATATATTGCTATACTATAAATTATTTTGGTTGTCAAGCATGTATTAGATGTCATGAAAGATAATTGAACATTAACTGCTGTAAAGTAAATACAGATATAAAATTTCCATTGCCCTTCATACAAAATTTACATTTAGTGAATATATTTTTAATATTCCAATCTTAAATAGTCTATATTTAGTGATAATCCTTGGCATCAAGTTGATTTGCGCCTTTACTTACTTACTTACTTAAGCCCGTCATCCTACTGCTGGGCAAAGGCATTTACTTGCGTAATTAATATGTGTATTAGTTAACATAAATTTATATAATGTGACATGATATTACGCAATATCTTAAAATGAGCTTTTCGTATCATATTATCAAATTTCATGTTTATTAATATTATTATAAAAGTAATTCTATATTTAATTAAATGCATTACCTACTCGTAAACTTAACTGTAGTGATCATATTTCATTTATTACATTGCAATGAAGATATCACATTAAGGAAAAGGTCGGACACGCTAAAAATAAACTAAATCCCGTTACATTACATCCATCGAAAAACCACCTCGTGACGGACAACTTTTTGCGAAGCGGCCGGGTCGAGGTAGAACAGTACACGAATATATAACCGACATACTATTTTCAAATCCTGCGATAGCGATACGAACTTACTTATTCCATGACTGTACGCGGTAAGTAAACACGAATGTTGTAAGCTAACCGCACGTGACGTCAGATGCCACGCCCCGTGTTATTAAATGTGTGGTAAATAGAAAGAATTATATATTATTTTCAACATATTGTTAAGGCAACAAATATAATTAGATATAAATAAATTTGGTATTGGCAAATTCGAAAGAGGAATACGGGAAAACAATAGTTCCAGTTTTTATAGACTTGAAAAGAGCCTTCAAAACAACTTGTCTGTGTTTTTGAATACAGGGAGCGTTTACTTACCATGTGACGTAATGCGTGTTATCATAGGTGCCTTCGCTAATTCTTTATAATATTATGCTGATTGGGAATTTTCGGAATGTTATACAGGACTTATTTGATAAAAAAATATTATCAATATTTTTTATCTTGAAAATAGCAGACTTTTTTTTAATTTTACCGTTTATAAATACTTAAAAATACTATAAAAAAACCTAAGCTACGTCTCCATGTAGTAAAGAATTATCTGTCTATTTTTAGACCACTGGTATGAACTGGAACAACGTTGGAATTTAGGATGTAACCATAACAAAATATATGACAATTTCTTCAGCAATTATTTATAAGTCAATATTCGATTTTTCTAAGTGGCCGCGGTGGTAGGGTGGGGGTTGACTGGCCTGGCATGAAGGGGTGTTTTTAGTTTCCCCCTTCAAACATCGATATGACACTTTGCAACTGGGACAAGGTTCTCAACCGTCTTTAAAAATGCCAACAAAACCGTGACGTAAATCCAAAAATAATCCCAAAAAGTAAACACAATACAATGAGTTCATCAGACCATCATGACGACGAGTGTCTTAAACTGGGAAGCAGGGAAAATAGCGCCAGCAGGGAACTGTTCCAGTCCAGATGTAGTATTAAAAGCACGAAGAGTCTCGAGAAGACCACCACCTCGAGTACCGGAAGCTTAAGGTCAGACAAAGACGTTCACTTTGCTAAAGACACAGTCAATATTAAAGCTATCAGTCCTGACCCATCTGTAACTGTATCCCATAAGATCATAGCAAACTGGAAGAATGCTTGCAGCAAGACGAAAGATCGAACCAAAGACCTTCTGAAACGATGGAGAACCTTGCCTGAGTACGAAGACCCAGATGGGGACGGCACAAAGAAGAAACTTGGACATTTGGACAAGGAAGACAGCCACCAGAATGGCTCTGGGTGGAGTGT